>VZSZ01008805.1:138806-238955 GCA_013398815.1 Ibidorhyncha struthersii
CTGGGATGTTGAGCGAGCCGCTCTCCCTGGATGCCCCTGGCCTTGGTTATTTCCATGCTACTGTGTCTTAAAAAGTTCTTGCAGAGTGGCCTCATGTATAGGAATGAGTAACAGAGCTCCCCTAGTTGCACCTCTGTTGACGCTGCCACGTCCACAGCGGTTTAAAGACCAGTAGCACATGGCTACATTCAGGACATTTTTATGGGATGTTTGAGCTATTTGGCAAGAAAACGACAATCTGGCTATTGGGGAGGGCTGACTCCTTTCAGGTACAAGGGGACATTTGCCTTTCAGGTGTTTTGGGTTTGCACTCTTCAGCTGGACGGCAAGGTCTACCCGGCTTTCCATTTGCTGGAAGATGTTGCAGTGGCCTTTTTGAATTCAATGCTTTTTCTTTTTTTTTTTTCAGATGAAACGCTGAAAATTTCCTCTGAAAGCAGGTGTTTTAATGAAAAGGACACATTCAGGTGAAATTCTGATTATGTCTTGAAAACCTTTCTTTGGTGGATGAATTCTTTACCAGTTTTTCTACAGATGCTATTCAAGGAACAAGGTGCAAAACTTCCCTCGTGTTCAGTTCTTCAGCTATTTCCTTGCTTAGGGGCACCAGCATTAACTCTGCTGTCAGATTCTGACCTGGTGGGTGTGAGAGTAGGAGAGAAGCTGCCCTGGCAAGGGGATGCCATGCATGGTCCTTGCATGAGCCTGCCCATGTGGCTGTTCCAGCTGCTCCCTGGAGCAAATATTTTAGATTTGAAAAGAAAAAGAACAAAAAGAAAGATTTCATGGAGACATGTTCACCAAAAGCTGCAGTCTGCAACGTTGTCCTGACCAGCACTAGTGGGAGGCTCTGCTCTGCCCCCAGACTGTGCTGTGGGCATGCCCAGGATGACGCGGGCAGCCACGTTTTTAAAATTAAAAAAAAAAAGCAAACAAAATCCAGTCATCTTTCCTCTTCATAGATGTCCAGAAAGATTTTGCTCCAGCATCTCTTGGGCTGAGATGAAGTCAAGCTCCAAATTCAGTTCAAGTCATAGCAGTGGTCCCAGTGTTATCTGATGCCGTTTTACATTTACCTCTGGGGTGTCAGGGGGAAGAGTATGTCCTGTTTCAACCCTTCTCTGTGGCACAACAGCTCTGGATGGAGATCTCTTTCCTAAAAATGATCTTCTGTCCTTCTAGAACACTGCAGCCTACAGGGGCTGGGGATGACTCCTGGGGACATTCAGGACATGACCCTCTCTGAACCAGGGAAGGAGTTTGCTCTGCCATGGGAGACCTTTGTGCTGTGGGTAGGTTAAGTCCGGCATGGTGGGTTTGGATGGGGAGAAGCCTTCACCCCACAAGAACCAAAGATGGGATCTCCTGGGCCATGCACAGTGCAGCCCACGTCATCTGCTGCAGGTAGCATGTACCACCACCTCCCACCCCATTGCACCATGGCTTGGGTGATGATGAAACCCAGATTGTCCAAAACAGCAGGACCTTGATCCTGCAGAGCCTAGGGAAAGCCAGGCTTGGGCCTCATCCTGCTCTGTGTCCCCAATCCACACTGATGGCAAGCTGAGCTGAGGGGGCTGGAGGCTTGCAGACCCTGCCCCATAACAAATGTGACAGGAATACTGCCGCACGTGGGTTGCTTCCATGGAGCTGGGATGGCATGGGGCGGCTGGGGTTTTTGGACAGCCAGAGCTCCCCAGCTGCTTCCCCCCTGCTGTCCCCTGGCTGGGGGAGAAGGTGCTTGCTGACGTCCAGCTGTCTGTCCTGTCCAGACCAGGGTGTCTCTAGTTACTGGGTTAGTAGTGCAGTGAATTGTAAAATGCAGCCTTCTCCCGCCCCATCCTCCTCTCCTGCTCCCTGTCCTTCCCCCATGCTCTCCATCACTTGCCTGTTCCCAGGGTGGCCCACCATGGTCTACCCCTCTCACCAAACCTTGTCCCTCACAGCCCCATCATCACAGGCAGGAGACAAGAGGGATGAAATAGTAGACGTGGCGGGTAGGGACATGATTTAGTGGTGGTTTTGGCAGTGTTAGGTTGATGGTTGGACTCGATCTTAAAGGTGTCTTCCAACCTAGACCATTCTGTGATTCTATGAAATGGGGAAACAGGTTGGACTGGTGGAGAAGAAGCAATGAGAGAGACCGGCAGCTCGTGTCCATTTGGGAGCAGGGCGACATCTGGCTTCCAGGGAAAAGGGAGATTTGGAAGGAGACGGCCACTAAGGCAGTTTCCTCCCAGCTGAAATACCTCCTGGAAGGATGAGACTCCATCCTGAAGCTGGCCTGTGGAGAGCCCCTCTGCCAAGGCATTCCCACGGGTGCAGCCCCATGTCAGCTGGGGTACGTGTGGGCACACACACAGGCACTGTGAGAGCGGGCTGGGGGTTTCCGAGCCCTTTCGTCATCCTCCCAGAGGCACGGCAGCAGCCGGGGTTTCAGAGAGCGCCCTTCAGTGTCGGGAGAGGCAGCTGCAGCCGGGTGTTGGGGGACGGGGCGGGAGGGAGGAAGGGGAGCTGCACAGCTCCCAGCTGGGGAAGGCGGCTTTAGGTTTTGGCTGGACCTCAACAGCAGCTCTGCTGGCAGTGTCGGTCTGGGAGATGCACTGCGCCTCATCCTCTGGCCAGATCCAGCCTGCTCCAGGCCCCCCGCGCAGCCACTTGTGCTACTGTGCGCTGCCAATCCCACGCTGAGCGGCCGCAGCGCTGGGCTGATGCCACACGCAGATGGGTCCCGGTGATCCATCTCCCCGTCTTTGCAAGCAGGAGGGGATGGTGAGCACGGCCACGCTCCTCGCACCCTCGCCTGGAGGGTGTGGGATGTTTTTGAGGTGCGTGGTGGGGAGCCAGCTTTTTGCCTGTCCTGTCTAGGACCTGAACAGGGCATCAGGGTGGAAACACAGCACACGGGGCAGGTTTCTACCGTGTCACCTATTGCACCGCTGGGAAACATTCAGATGAAAGAGTGGGGACAGATCCCACGAGGAATCACATCTCCATCCCTAGCTGTGTCCCAGCATCTGGGTGATAGAGCCACGGTCCCACTGTCCCCGCAGCTGAGTGGCCTCGCAATGCTCCGACGGCGCTGCCGAGCGAGCGCCAGGGGGATGTGGGAACAGCTGCCGGACAATGCCGTGCAGCTGTGCGCTTTCACGCTGGGTAATGCACCAGAACCACACTGCAGAGGGCTGCTGTCCTGCCTGTTCCTATGGAAACTCCTTTCAAAGGAGAGAGGCAGACAGACAAACACCCACCAAGTGGTGCAGGGTGCTGGCGAGCATGTGTGAAAGCCGGGGTTCAGATGCTCTTGCACCCCTGCTACTGGCTGGGCTGGTTGCAGCAGCTGCTGTGACCCCAGTGTGGGGCTGTGCATGGCACAGACAGGCTCCTGCGGTGCCTGGACCCCCTGAAAGGACTTGTGCTGAATTCCTGCAGCCTCGGGGCAGCAATGCAGGTAGTTAAATAGGGAAATAAGCTGTTGAAGGAGAGGGGCAGTTCACAGCCCTCTCTCGGGTTTGGGGGCTGGAGCACCGTGGCAAAGGGAGGGAAGATGTCTGGCCGTCTACAGCTGTGCAGGCAGTCACAGGGGACCAGGGGCAGCAGGGAGAGGTTTGGAAGAAGGAAAGGGGTCAGATGTGTCCCTTTTCCTAGTGCGTGGCACTTTCCATCCCTGGAGGTGAAAGGATGCGCTGTGCATGAGAGGCCAGGGTGGTTATCCACCACCCTGCAGCTACAGCCGTGCTGGGGGAGTTCTTTTCTGCTACAGAGGCTTTGTCCTGCATCTGCAATCCAGGAAGAAAAAGCCCTGCAAAGAGCTGTGGTGGGGTTTGCGGCTGGCAGGCATGGGTGCAGGAGGGACCAGGTGGGATGTGCTTGGGATGGCAAGGAGCTCTGCTTGTCCTTACTTTCCACAGGGTGCTGGAACTAGACCAAGGGAAAACCCTTGAACTTCCATGGCAGGATGGTGGTTAAGGGTGGCAACCCTGGGCCTGTCTCAGAGAGCAGATCTGTGGAGCACAGGAGGCAGACGTGCCCTCGGGGAAGAGGTGTCCTGTTGCCCCGGAAATTGCAGAGGTTTAATTAAGTCGATGACATGTTGCAGTGCAAGTCTCCCCTGTCCCAGGCAGCAGCTACAGGATGCTCAGGGCATGGTGTGGAGGACAGTGATACTGAGACATCTCCTCTCCTCTCCTCTCCTCTCCACTCCTCTTCCCTTCTCTATATCAGATGGAATNTCCTCCTACTGCAAAACAGCCCAAAATACTGAGTTTGTCATCTGAACACGTTGGTGCAGGCTCTGCCAGTGGCCAACATGGCTTTTTGACTACTAGCTCCCAGCTCCTGGCCTTGCAGGTGTCCCAGGGAGGTGGGAGCGAGGGAAGCAGAGTTATCAGATCTGCACAGCAAGGAGAGAAAGGCACTAATCAGACAACTCTCCTACAAGCCCTTGGGACAGGCTGGCACATGCTCTCCAGTCAAACCACACTCTTCCTCACCCTGTCCTTCCAGACCGGATCAGGTCCTGCCACGGGATCAGTGGCACCTGGCCGTGCAGACGTGCATCGTGGTAACTCAAATGACAGCCCCAGGGGCCAGCTCTGGCCAGAGCCGCAATGCTGGGGGTGATGGCAGCCCCAGGAGGAGCCTGACAGGGACAGTGAGACTCAGGGCAGACATGAGGGTGAGTTCTGGAATGAAACATTGCTTGGAGCCTCCTCCCTCACATCTCTGTTACCAGCGCTTTCTGCTCTTTTCTTGCAGAGAGTAGATGGGACCTCTGCAAGCCAGCACAGGAGAAGGCTGACAGCATCAGCCTTGACAATCCCAGTGCACCCTCAGAGCTCAAACTGCCTTGTCTGGCTTTCCAGGGTGAGGGTAGGTGGCCTATAAATATCTAATTTGCCCAGTGTGCACTTGGAGCAGCAGTGTCTTAGGCCAGCAAGTAGCTGCTGAAAGTGGAGAGCCTCCTCCCACGCCACCCTAGGGACAGGGCAGTGCCATGGGGACACTGTAGTCTCTCGGAGCAGGACTTAGCTGGCCCAAGTGGGGAGCGCAGCTGTGTGAGATGGGTGGCAAAGCTGCTATGGGTTTACTGGAATGGGAGTGTGGAGGCACCTGCTTGGGCTGAAACTAAACACAAGTGATGTAAGGCAATGAGTTAATACCATCTTGCCTGGGCTGCCAAGTAGCTTCAGATGGGCCTTTGCTATTGCCTTAATGAACCCATTTCTCTGGGCAGTGGGGGCTGGAAGTGATGTGGGTAAAGCCATCTCCTGGTCACATTTAATTAGGTTTCTGTGTTGGTTGGACCTCTGGCTGCTACTGAGGGGTGCTGGTCAATAAGTCTCCACCATTAGGATGTGCATCAGGCAGGTGTTGCTCTCCTGTTTTGTCAGTCCATCTCTGGGACAAGGTCCTCACCTGGATATAGAAGCTGGTGAGCAAGTCCCTCATTATTCACAACGAAGTTTTGGAAGCAGGGAGTTTGGTACTTCCCAGAAGATTGGTACCTGCTGAAATCTTAACTGGTATTAACTTGTAATGAGGCTTCAGCAGCTTGAAACTGTCTGAGCATACATTGGGTTTCTCTGCCTTGGAATAACACTCATATAGTTCCCAGTGAGCTCCAAGACATCTGGGCAGACAAGCACACCCACAGGTGACGGTTGCTGTATGATCATGATTGTACAGATGCCCAAGTCAGAGGGCCCCCTGATGGACTCAGCAAATAATTTTGTGACCATGATGTTCTGTTGTCTCTTGAGAGCCTTGCAGATGTGCTGCCGAGGTCATGTATCTGTTACGAGCTTTATTGTGCCAACATTGTTGGAGACGCCCCAAGTCAACTGCACAAACTTGGACAGAGCACACCTATAAGCTCATCCATTTCATCCTGATTTCAGATTTATTTCACCCCTGAAGTAGCCTGGTTGCCACAGAGCCTGGCAACAATCTTTTTTTGATCACACAAATGTCTCCCCATCTTGTACTGCAGTTGCCCATGCAGCATTTGAGTGGTGAACAGAGATACCTTCACATGGGACGCTTTCTGCTGGAAGGGATTGAGCAGCACGTGAAGCTAGCTCAGCTCCTGTTGTGACGTGCTGCGTTTTGGGGCTGTAGTCTTGCCTGCAATCATGTTAGCTTGGGCAGGCTTAAATTTTGTCTTTGCTTGATTCAATCACATCCAACCTTGGAAGAGAATTGTCCTGAATATATACAGACATCAGGACTAATTAATATTTCTGATGGATAAGTTTCTTTGAGTTTCTTTTTTGAGCTCAGCAGACTTTCATCCCAACAAATACTAAGTCAGGCAAAAATGTCAGGAGGCAAAAATGTCATAGATGAACAAATAGCTCCTAGCCAAACTCGAACACAAAAGAGAAGCATACAGAGAGTGGAAGTGAGGATGGATAACTGGGAGAAATACAGAAATATTGTCTGAGCATCCAGGGTTGAAGTTAGGAAAGCTAAAGCCCAACTGGAATTGAATCTGTCTGGGAATGCCAAAGACAAGAAGATGTGCTTCTCTAAGTACATAGGCAACGGAAGGAAAACCATGTAATGTGGGTTCATTGCTCAACAAAATGGGGGACCTGGTTACAAAAGACATGGGAAAGGATGAGGTTACAAAGGACATGGATCAGGCACATGATGGACAAGGAAATCATCAGAAGTAGTCAGCATGGCTTCACCACAGGGAATTCATGCTTGATCAACATGATAAACTTCTACGACTAAAAAACTGGCCTGGTAGATGAGGGGATAGCAGTGGACATTGTCTGCCTGGACTTCAATAAGACCTTTGACTCTGTCTCCCATAAGATCCTGATAGACAAGCTGTGGATGTATATGGATTGAAAACTGGCTGAATGGCCAGGCCTATGAGTGGTGATCGGTGGAATGAAGTCTAGTTGGAGGCCAGTAACTACCGGTGTACCCCAGGGGTCAATGTGTTGGGTGCGTGTGTGATCTCCCAGCAATGTGTCTATATCCAGATCTTAGCAAGCAGCTGCTAAAAGTTGAAATTTTCTTGGGAAAGCCTTGAGAAAGAGCTCCATAGTCCAGTGAGTGCTTGCTTTTCATGGCACAGTTTGGTGACTCCAGGCCTTTACCACAGACCTCTGTAAGTCAGTGGTAAGGAATACAGCCCTCCACAGAGTGATCCAGCTCATCCTAAGACAGATACTTAAAAGAGGTTACCACTGTGTATAAAGGGAGCCGAGGGACATACTTAGATACGGGCTTTTAACTTTTGGGCATTTGTGGCTGAGTGAAATGGAAATGGTGATTTTTACAGGCAAATACTCATAATTTCCAAGCATGTGATAAATACAGTTAACGCATGGCTACAAGTAGCTGATGTTTGCCAGCTGCTTCTCTCCAGCTAATTGCTATCAGACTATTGACTGGGTTCAAATGGTCAGTGGCTTAGGCTGGATGGTGGGTGTGTGGAGCGGAGCAGCCCCTGTAGGGTGAAGGAAAGAGTTAATTCTGTCTCTTTTGCATAGCATATCACTTGCTGATTTTCAGCTGCCTGCTAAGACTTGATTTTAAACTGCTTTTCCAGTGTGGGTATCATCTTCTGACAAGCTGTGAAGAAGCAGGCGAGTGTGAGCGAGGCCGTCCAAGGGGAAGTGGGAAGGGGAGAAATGCAGGATATTGTCTTCACACAGCACAGAGAAATTGAGGACATGACTCGTGAAAGCAGCCTGGTGTGGGCTGGGTATGAAGTGTCTGCCCTGGTTGACCCATCCAACCTGTACAAAGAGTCAGTCACAAATGTGTCGAGGACCATAGACCCCGCAGGAGCACTGGGCTCTTACAGTGGGCTCAGCTGGGCCAGGGACCTTGCTTGATGCTCTCCTAGGTATGATCCATCCTCTCCTAAGGGTCATCACAGTCCCTGTCCCATCTGTGGGATGCTTTTCTCCAGATCATGGTAAGCCCTGATCTGGCTCTTCCCAGAGGGGTCTCCAGAAACTTTTTGCTGATGGTGTTTCCTTATTTGTGCCTGTTTTTCTATCTCACCAGGGCACGTGCATGGGGCAAGAAAAGAGCTACCAGAAGTGTGGGATAAGGCCAGGCATCCTGGGTCATCCCAGTAGGGTCCAACATGGACTGGTGGGCACCTGCTGCCTCCTGGCCTTTCAGCGCTTGCTGGACAAAGCCCTTCTCCTCAGTGTGAACCCTTGGATGCTCCTTTCACAGGCTCTGTTTTCAATGTAGCCCCACCCTGACCTGACATCAGAGTAAGGCATGGGTCAAAGCGGCCTTTTCCCTTCATTGGGGTCCAAATCAGAGCCACCCCAGGGCTGCACCATCTGGTGCTTCCTTCAGTGGGATGTTGAGGATAGCCAGAACATGGTGCTGCTCCTTCTGCCCAGGTGAGCCCCTGCATCAGGGCTGGGAGCAGGACCTGGAGAAGACACATGGGTCTCAGGGGGGTGGAGAAACATCCTCTGGACTCCCATGGCATCATAAGGGCTGCCCCATGGCATGAGCCCATTGCTGGCAGGGCTGCCCCCCCGAGGACCTCCCACCCCAGAGAAAGGAGTGAGAACAGGCAGCAAGGGAGGGAGTGGGAAGGGGGCAGGAGGGGGACAGGAGCCATGAGAGGGAGGTTCGGCAGGTTTTGGAAATCACTGTGTTTTCACAATTCAAACGGCCTGAAAGGAGCAGTGAAAGGAGGGGGCAGGGCTGGGCAGCAGCTGCCAGGGGAGTGAATGTCACTGCTCCCTTTCCCTTAGTCTGCCTTTGTCACCTGCCCACAATTAGCCACAATTTATCACCCCAGGAGCCTGCAATAAGTCACTCTGCTGCCTGAGACTGCCCAGCCCCTCCGTTTCCAGAGAGCAAGTCTCCTCTTTCCCATGGGTAGGCAATTAGGCGACTGCCTACCCTTTGTGTGAGCTCAGGGTGGAGGAGGCTGCTCCTTCCCCACCGTCTTGGGCTCCCAGGACAGGCGAGACCAGCTGTTCTAACTGCCCTGCTCGTCCTGCTTGTGCTCGGCAGCAGACACTGGTTGGGACTGAGGTCTCTGGGGGAGAAGCAGTTACTTTGGGGTATGGTTCATAACACCTTGCAGGAGAAGGTCCATCCGTGCTTCATGCCAGGCAGGGCACAAACTCCCTGTGCTTCTCTCTACCATTTTACCCAGCTTGCTTTGTGTTCTTGGGCTCAAGGCCATGGACAAAGGTGTTGGACAAACAACTGTCTTTCTCTCATACAAAGAGAGCTCATCTGGTTGAGCCTTAGCCAAAGACTCATGTGAGAAGAGCTAGGCTCAACAAGGATGCTGGTGCAAAGTGATGCTGTGATGAGATGCCCTCAAAGTCCAGCCCCGTTTGCCACTGAGACTCAGTTTCCACATTTTGTTGATGTTCCCTGCTACAGAAAAGCAGCAACTGAGCATAATAGCTGATGGAGACAGTGCCTGACAGGACCAATTTAGGGCTACACTTTGCACTGGCAAAGGCTGCCCTGGAATACGAGTCACAACTGATTCAGCAGGGCTCCTGGAGTTGGCCTTTTGCATACCTTTGTCTGTGCATCTCTGTTGCAGTCCTCGTCTTCCACTGCATATTCCCCTGGGACACTTTGTTCAAGCAGGGCTTGTGGTCCTCCGGACGATGGAGGTAGGGTGGTTTGCTCAGGTAGTGGAGAGCATGGAGAACGAGGCTTAGACCTGCTGTNATTCCAGACTCCTGCCCCTGCCTGTTGCTGCTTGGATGGGGGATAAGGGGTGCCCAGGCTCTTACAGACCCTCCAGCCCTTGTAATGTGCTTTGTCAGCCTCCGAGGCAGGCCAGGCTATGAGAAAGCCCTACCTGCCTGTATCTCCCATCTCCACACTGGAAAGCTGTCCATGGGAATGCTTCTTACTGGGCCCTGAAAGGGACTGGGCTGGGTTTTGCAGGGCTCTGTGCACCACATGAGTCTGCCTGTTCAAGCTGCCGTGGTAGAAGCTGAGTGATCCTGAGCAGTAAAAGGTATGGGATGAGCAGCAAGTCTCTCACTGCACCTTCCTGCCAAGACATCTGGCATGCCCCGTCTCTGTGCCTGGCACCCAAGGAGGTGATGGGCACATCCAAGGGTGTACAAGGGCGATGGCTGGTCCAATTCAAGGCATGGGTGAGCAGAGCTCCCCCAAACTCCATGCTCTCTCTGCCACACCTCTAACCCAGCCCTTTTTCTCCCCAGAGTCTGCTTCTCTGCCACCATTAAATTGCCTCTTGCCTGCAGGAAGGAGAAATCTTGAGCTGCCTCTGTTATCACCACAAACACCATGGCAGCGGGGAAGGATGGGTGGTAGCCCAGACAATGCAAGTAAGCAACTTGTGCTGTGTGGTGTGACCGGCAGCCAACTCATCCCACCAGGTAGACCCCGGGGGCTGTGACTCACAGGGGTGTCACAGCTAGCGCAGGCCAAGATGGTGTGTGGGAAGTGCCCATGGTGCTTGGCGAAGCCTCACTGATTGATGGGATGAGTGCTCTTCTGCTGATAATATTTACGGCTGCCTCCAGGGAACATGTCCAAAGCTCTGGTTTTGCTGGCTCGTTCCTTCCCCGCCTCTTTCCAGCAGTAATGTTGCAGACCCAGGCTGTGGTTAGCGTTCTGACCAAGGACTTGGAGCACCTCCTTCCTGCTTCTTCCTCCATGAACTGGTCATGACATGGGTGGCCTTCAGTTTTCATGAAGGTGTGCGTGCCCCATCCCATCCTTCTGCCCATAGCTGTGGTTGCAACTGGTGGCCATAAGCCACTACAGTGACACATATTTCATCCCACAAAGGGCAGGCCTGAATGGGAAACTGAGAAGACCCCAAGGTGCTCCCTTGAGCCACCAATGCCTCTGTAAAAGCAAATTCCTATAGTGATCAGAGAGGACTCCTGGAAGAAGGTGTCAACAGCAGTCTAATAAGACTGTTGGTGTCCTGTTCATTGAGCTTTCTTTCCCCAATGTGGGCATGAGCTTCTGCCCTTGACTGGTGGCTCCTGGAGCACCCTAAGGGTGTGGGTATGGGGCTACCCTCCACTGCATGTTGTTCAGGTGGGTGATCTCCAAATCTTGCCCCCCTTGCTCCTGAGAACCTGCACCAACACTTCTCCCGTTCCAGGGTCCCTCTTGTTCTGATGTCCCAGCCAGCTTTTGAGCTGCCCAGGGGGGTCCCAACTTAAAGCCAGGTGAGATGTAACAGGACAAGATGAGTGGCTCATGCCTGACAGGTCCAAGCCCTTGTCCTGGCCACGTCCTAGTTCAGGGACCTCTTCCTGCCCTGCGCACCATGCTGTGCCAGAGCCAGGTGGTTTCCTATGAACCAGTGGAGAGCTGGGCTGTCCCTCCACAGGGTTTGGTGGCAGCAGTTGGAGGTCACCTTCCCTCGCCCTGCAAAGGGAGGTAGTTAGCACAGCCTGTGCTGGGAGGTGCTGGTTGGTTTTTCAGCATCTGCCTCTGACACACATCACAGAGGAGAGCGTTTGCCGTATTGTTCCCAGTGCCATTCGATCTAAAGAGCTTGGGCAGGGACAAAGCCTGCCAGAGCTGCTGCACAACCCCACTGGGTCTCTGGTTACCAGCACCACATGCTGTGAAACAATCCCAGCTCCGTGCCCAGAGCTGGCAGGAGCAGAGTGGGGTAAGATGCACTGGCCAGGGTGTGAGACTAGGCAAGTGTCAGTGGTTCCCTCTCCCTTCCCCAAAATAACTCACCCACAGGGGAAACTACATCACCGCAAAGTATCTCCTTCCATCCCATCCTGCTGGCTGGATGCACATCCTTGCTGGTGCTTGCTCCCGGGACCCAAGATCCCCACTGGGCAGGCTGAGCCAGTGTTTGCAGCTAGTCACCCTTCCCCATTGCTGTGGACATTGGTATTTGATTTATTACCTATTCAGGAGGAACTCGTAGACTTCCCTTCGGAGCTGGAGGCAGATCTGAGCAGCTGTGTTTGGCATGGCGGGGTCTAGCGGTTAGAGCCGGAGACGAGACGGCAGGACTCCTGAGCTCATTACTGTAACGAAGCTCGGGGAATTAGTTGTTGGTTATAGAGCTTTCCATTTAAGGAGGCCAGACTAGATGATGGTCCCTTCTGGCCTTAAAATATATGAAGCTACAAATAACTCAGCCAATAATTAGAAATTTGAGTCTCATTCCTGTGAATATTACAGGCTTGTTGGACTAGAAGCTACAAAGGCTGCACCGAGCTTTCCTTGTGTTTAAAGAGAAGTCATTTCCTGGTAGTGGGTCCCCTGTGCAAACCCCAGGACTGATGTCATCGGTGTGGATATGGGAGCACGTGCAGGTAAACGACATCACCATGAACTTTGTGTCACGCCCCGCGTCATCCGGATGTGGCAAATAAGCATAATAAAGAGGGAAAGGCCAGACTACTCATGATTACGTCTCCTCTGTAGTTTGGGCTGACTTTGGTACTCCTATCCCAACCCCACAGAGCATGGGCAGAACCTCTTAAAAAGCAAAAGTGATGTGTGGTATGAAAACTTGGAGGAGGAGATGCTACGTCGTCACTGTGCAACGTTCACCATCATCACCTGCTGGTCAGGGCACGTCTCCGGAGGACTCTCCTGTCCCTAATAGGTCCTGCCATTGATTTTGCCTATACTTTCAATCATCTCCACTTTGCTATTGCCTTTCACTTGCTGAGGTCAAGTCTATGCACAGGGTAATCCCGATGTTGGGTATGTGTGGGGGTATGGGTGAGGAAGGCATGAAGAAGATAGGAGACTGCTGTTGTTCTCAGCTCCAGGTTCATGGATACCTGAGCCTAAATGGATCTGTGAGGAGAGGTTTGATAGCAAATTTTGGGAATCTACCACCAAATACATCCCACATTAGGAGACACCCTTCTCCCAGTTCTTTATGCAGACCCACTCAGTGTTGCCTGCATCCTCTCCCTTTCTCCTCACCTTCCATGTATGTAGCTTGGTTTCATACAAGACACTTCAGACATTCTTCTTTGTTTCTTTTTAACCTCTGTCCTTGCACTTGCCATCTTTTCTTCTTTCCCTCCCTGGCTGCAGCAATAGTCCCAGAGCTGCCAGGAAAATGTTGCATCCCCAGTGCTGCGACTCAGCCCTCCCACTGCCTCCCCTGCCTTACACAGTGGACCTGGCTGATGGGGACAAGCTCAGAGAGTCAGGATATAAACCTGTGCTCAACAGAGCTTGGCTGACCATAACTGACACCTTTTTAAAACATAGGGGAAGGCTGCAGTGAACCAGAAGACCGAGTCCCTCTCTTCTTCCACTCCTCAGTGCATGCATATGTAGCCTCCAAATGGGAAACAGCCATGGGAAAGCGTATCCCTTGGGACCAGGGTAACGAGTCCCAGGCAGAGAAAAATGCACAAAGAAAGGGAGGAAAAGGGGGTGGCTATGTTACCTAGGGGATTCGCTCCGCAACAAACAAAAAGGTGTGACGAAACGCTGTGTTGCACATATGCAAACAGCAGCCAGAGGTATTTCCTTGAGCAGGACCTGAATGCTGGGGCTGAGAGCTCAACAGCTCAGCATTGCACAAGTGAAGAGCTGGAGTCTAGTCTGTTCTTGTTTTCCCAGTTAAATGCCATTTTTGAGATGTTTTATCCTTTGTGTTGTTTAATCTCTGCCATAAACTATACAGGACACGTCATGAATCAGTGCTACAGCAGACGCCTTGGCTTGGGGAGTTTCCATTTCTTGAATAAAACATTGCTTCCCCTTATGGTTTTGCAGTTTCGGCACACACATCACTCTCTTAGATCTAGAAAGCAAGGGTAAAAACAGGGGTCACAACAGCCATCAAGAATCTTTCATTCATATCTAAAAAGACCTGAAAAAACCCTTCCTATTCATGTCAAGCAATCTTCCTGAGAAATCCTTTCTGCATTGTTTTTTGCTGACATCTGTACTGCCCCAGGTATGATTAATTCTTCTGCTCACAATAAAATGCTTCTCCTTTGCCTCTGAAGCAACCTGCAATTTCACAATTAGTTGGTAAAACACACCACGCTTCACCTTAAGCAGCAATGTGAACCCGGGCGGCTTTGCTCCTGACAGCGCGAGGGAGATTTGCCCTCGAGGGAAAACTGCTTGGCACTTGCAGCTTTCTGACGAAGGATGTTCCTGACAGAGTTCAGAGGTGTTGGAGAAAGTGGTTTAGGTTTCTCAAAGGGCTGGTTGTTCTTGGGAGGCTCTTGCCAGTGTCTGCGAGGGTCGGGGTGGGCTCGGAAGGAGGGTGGGTTTGGGAAATCACCGTGAGCTCCAGGTCAGGCTGATCCCAGAGTGGCCCCCGGCACCCCCCACCCACTGTCTCGGAGCATACCTCTCATTCCTCCCGCCTCAATTACTGCAGCTGATCCCTTCCCCGCCAGAGCCCCAAGGACACAAACTGACACCCGCCGATCAGGCTTGGGGCCCTCCGGATCCCCAGGGCCCTGTGGGAGCAAAGGGACCTCCGCCAAGGCTCCCACCCATGCCACGGGCTGCCCCGCAGCTCCCCACCATGACCCCGGCTGCAGTTGGGGTCCCTCCAAAGTCAACCTCAGGTGTGGATTATTTTGCAAAAGGAGGGGGGTCTCGGGGATGCTGGGGTACCACAAGGCACTTGCCAGCATGTGCAGGATTAACTGAGGACAGTGGGGACCAAAGCTGGTGCCAAGGTTAAGACAAGCTGGGCTGAGACTGGGGTCCCTGGGAGTCTTCTGCAGCTCTTTGGGTCCAGGGGAGGCCTGTGGTGCTTGTGCTGGGGTCATTCAGCCTGTTGCAGCTGGACCCCCCCCCCCTAAATCCTGCTGCAGGGAGGGAGCTCTCAGTCCTCGCTTGCATAGGATGATAAAAGATGCTTGTCTGGGGGGATGCTGGCAAATATTGCCCCATTACCTCCAGAAGCGCTTGAAGCAGGTCCATGGGGTAGTCTGTCTGTGGGGGGAGTTAATCGGGGTTAACGCCGGGAGGCTGCAGTGTGGGGCCATGGTGGGGTGGGTGCATGGAGGCTGGCTGATAATTTATTGCTTTTGTTAACTGCGGGTAGCAGGGCCCGATTACCAAGCAGGAGTGTGAAGCCAGTGGAAAGCCGCGAGAGCTGGCTGACCGGTGCTGAGTGTAAAGCCCCCCTTATGGAGCCCAGCGCTCTTGTTAAAACTTTAGGGCTCGACTCCTCGTCGGCCGCTGCAGCCGAGTGTGCAGCCTGCTCGCAGAAGAGGTGTGGAGGGGGGGATCAGCAGCTACGTCCCACCGCAGAGCACCTGGGATGGTGCCAGTCCCAGTGCCTGACCCTCCCCTGGGACAACTTGGCAGAGGGAGAGATAAATGGGTAACCCCATCCTGTGTGGATACTGAAGCAGGACCCCAAGTCTATGTTTGGTCCAGATGAACTTGGGAAACCATCAGTGAAACAGAAAACGGATGCTTTCCTGAATCTATAGAGTGCCTGAAACAGTTGCCTGAGGAGGTGTGGGTTGCTTCAGCAAGGACCCTCTGAGTCTGTGTGCTGGCAACTGGGCATTGTCCCAAAGTGCCATGGTTGCAGCTGGTGCTGCGCTGCAGGGAGCACGTTGCTCACACAGACATTGCAGCAGGATGCAGGTGGGCAGAGAGTCACAGCTAGTACATGCCTGGCTGCGGATGCACCCTGGCCACTGCTGTGCCCCAGAAGATGCCAGGAAGAGCATCTCTGAGCACTGGAAATCACTGAGGACAAAGCGACACGGCATTACTGTAATGCAGCTTCTCCAAAACAAGCGTCTTCTGCAGCTGTGGACATGTCAAAGTTCTAGCAGGACTAATTAATGGAAAAGGTGCCTGGTGCTCAGGGACCAGGCACCAAAGATGCTGCGGAAAACCTTCAAACCCAGTCCGAATGAAAAAGATGGTGACCTAAGGCTGAACTTCCCATCATCTGAACCTCCTTCACAAACCCTCAGCCCTCCCCTTCCCACAGGCTACAGCCCCAAACCTGTGGCAGAGCCACCCTGCAGGCAGGCACAGCATCTTTTTCAGGGATATTGGAGGCTCTTTCTAAGGTGAGGCTCCCTCTGTGCCATTATAACCTGCCTTTATTATCAGTCAAGCTCACGGTGGCTTGTGGCTTCCCTCAAGGATGTATTCCTTGGTTGTGTATCTCCTGGCCATGTTTGCTTCTCTAACTCCCAGACACCTGCTCTCCAAAGAAGTGGTTTTCCCCTCTGGATAATGCATGCCAATTCATATTTTAGGAGTAAAGAGAAGGCTGGTAATGCATCTGGGTACTGCGAGGATGGCATGGGCCCACTGAAGTGATGTGGAGGAAGAAACCTGGGAAGCAGAAAGAGCTGTAACATGGCAAAGTGAAGACAGAGAATAAATCTGTAATGTGATCTGGCAACAGGATAAAAGGCAATGACGTGGGCACAGATGCAGATGGAAAACTCACAGCCCCCTGCGCTGAAAAACCTCAGGAGGGGCCTGCCTGGTGGCTTCTGGGTACCACAGGAATGGAAGGACCGAGGGAGGACTCAGCCTGGAGAGGAAGGTGAAGAGTTAGCTGGAGACCACCTGCAAAAGGAACAAAACAGCCTTGGCTGCCATCCCGCCCTGCTCCGCTATCGCAGGAGCAGATGGTCTGAGAGCTGCTGTTCTGCTCCGCTCTCTTGTTCTGGTTCCCCTCCCATGACTAGATGTTTGCATTCGCATTTCAGTCCTTGTTTAGGCTGGGAGACTAGATGGTGACAAGGGAAGGAAAACACTGACACTGCTGAGCAGAAAGGGATGAAAACTAAGGTACTCATAAGGAACCGGACTTTTCCAGACTGCTTTATCTGAGATTTCTGTGAACTGCAGTGGCCTAATTAATATTTTGACTAGAGGGAGCCTTGAAGGACAGATTCTCCCTCCTTGTCACAGAACTGCGAAGACACAACATGCAGCATCCCCTTAGTACTCTTTAAATCCTCCAGTCAGCTCAACTCACCCAGGTGACCCCATTTCTACTCTCCCAACATTTCTAGGGGGAAAATTGAGCAAAACACTCTCTTCATGAAGTGCAAATTCCTGCTACTCTTTTCCCCAGTATCAGAAAGAAGGAGGGGGAGGCAAAAGCCCACAGCATAAATCCCTTGCAAGTCCCTTACCTGGCCCACTTTTAATTAAACGTCGCTAAATTATCCTCTGCATCAGCAACCTGGTGGCAGAGGCTGGTGCCTGCAGCAGCAGAGTGGAGATCCTCAGGCAGGGCTCGAGGGGAACGTGGGCTCTTTGTAATGTAGACCTCACTTTAATTTCCTGAGTTTTCTGAATTCTTGTGCTGTCGGGTAGTAAAGGCAAGGGGACAAAATAAAGGCAAAAGGATGGCTTTTCTGCACAGCCCACGTGGTAGGGAGTCACAGACATCTCTTGGTGTGCCTGTGGTCTCCTGGGTGGAGCTGTGAGATGCTGCTTGCTCTGCTGTCACACCCCAGGTTTGCACATCCACTGGAAATGGCTGGAAAATGGACTGCACCAGCACCCTGAAGCCGAGGGCAGACGGGTGGCTGGGGTCTCACTTCTTGCCCTTGCCCGCTGGGGAGGAGGGGGAATCTGTGCTTCCCTGGGCAGGTCCAGCATGGCCACCATGGCCCGGACTACATGGTGTCCACCCTGGCCAACTGAGCCCTGTGTCACTTTGAGCACTGAGCCTGCCATCCAGCTGGCTGCCTTGTCCTCCCTGTGCCCATCCCTTCAGCTGCCCCCGGGCAGCTGCTTCCTCCTGGTCTATTTGGGGTGTTGCCGTGGGAGGCTCAGCAGATTCCCCAGGGCTGTGGCTCTCCAGGAAGCCAGATACCAAATCCTCTCCCCTTCCCAGACCCTCCCAGAGCCAGATCCTCGCCTCAGCATCTGTTTATAACTCCTGGTGCTGGCCAGGCTGTTTGGTTTGGGATAAAGCGCAGTCTGGCAGGGCTCCTCCCTGCCACCGCAGTGGCACGCGGCCGCCTTATCTCCCACCGCAGACCTTTTCCAAGAGCCCTGTGAGCTGCGCTGCCCTCACTGGCCCCAGAAGGCGTATGCCCGGGGATGGGTGTGGGAGGAAGACAGCAACACCAGCCGGGTTTAATCATCCAGGATGTGCCGAGGAGCTGGGTGGGACGGGCTGCGGTGGCAGGCGATGGCGCTGGAAGTGGGGAGATAGCCCCGGGCTGGATGCGCCGTGGGAACGCTTGCAGGGAGAGCTGGGGAGGAGAGCAGATGCTGGGCTTGCTGGGCACGGTGGCTGCAGGGAAGTCTGGGTATCAAATCCCAAGGAGAAGAATGCAACTGGCTGAGTTTGGGGAGGGGCACCAAGTCTGCACCTCAGCACTCCAAGATGTGTTCAGAGGCTCCCAAGCATTTTGGGGGTGACTGGTCAAACAAGGCACTGCCCTGGCCATTCACTGGCATGAGGACCTTGTGCTGGGGTGCTGGGGCCATGAGGGCAGCGGTTGCCATTGTGGGGGAGGATGCACATGGGGACATAGGATGCTCTGCCCCTTCCCTTGTTCTGCCCCACGGAGAGCATGAAAAGCTCTTCCCTGCATGAAAGCAGCACCATCAGGAGTGCTCCTCCACCAGGCCAGGACAGGCTCTCTCAGGAGATGCTGAGGTCCAGGGGACAGTGTTGGCAGCACAGATAGGGGCTTCCCTCGGCACAGGGGTTTGAACTTGACGCCTAGCCCCTGTTCTGCACAGCTGCCCTACAGCACCCTTTGCACAAGGCTGTGCAAAGGGCCTCTGGCAAAGCATGAGGTGCTTTGCTGCATGGGTGGGACAGGAGGATGGACAAGCCACAGGGAGCTGGTGGGCGCAGCTTTGCCCACTGGCATCACTGACACAAATACCCTCCTCCTCTCCCCAAATGTGGCTGTAGCAAGAGGGTGGTAGCCTTACTGCCTGCACAGAGGATGCTATCGAAGCTGTGGAGCCCCGGGTGGCTCCAGCCCCTCTCTGCCACCCTCTGTGCACTGGGTGCACTCTCAGACCTGCAGCACAGGACGCAGCCCCCAAACACAACCTCCCACAGGCAGCAGGCTATGAAATTCCCTCTTTTCCCAGGCTGGCAATGGAGCAGTGGCTGCCTCCTGCCACATTATCAGCACAGGGTGATAAAGGCAGCTTCCTGTCACTGGAGGCACTTGCTTTCATCTCTCACATGAGTTTATGGAAAATATTAGCATGAAACAGCTTTTAACCCTAGACTTTCTGCTGCAAAGCTCCAGCTCAGGCACTGAGCATCTGGGCACTGGGCTCAGGCACCGGGCCAGTACCTGCGGGATTTAACGTGCTTATGGGGAAAGCAGAGCCCGAGGTCAGCCTGGACCTCCTGGAGGAGGGCGAGAATCAACCAGCATTCACTTGCCGGCAAGTCACAAAACCTGCCAACACCTTTGCTGACTCATCAAAATTGAAAAGTTTTTGAGGAGAGGGTTCGGTTTTCTGCCTTTTCGATGGGAAGGAGGCAGAGGGCCAAAGGAGACGTGCCTGAACCCTTTCAGCCACCCATCTCGCTGAGGGCTGCCTGCCAGGACCTCTGCCTGGCTCCATCATGGGGAACCTGGAGATTTCTGGGTCTGGGTCCAAATCATGGTGAAACCAATATTGACACATGCCAGTGCCACAGGGAGGGGGTCTGCTGCCTCTGCACAGCTCTCCTCACTCCCACACAGTTGCTAGCCGGCAGCTGGGATGGCTGCCATCGGGTAGAAGGTGAAGTGCCCATTTCTCCTGAGATGGACAATGTTCATGTAGTATTGCTGGGGTGGGTTCAGCCCTGCTCCTGTTAATTGTCTCCTCTACAAAGCCTCGCAGCCTGCCTTGCTCTTCAAAGTCACAGCCTTACTTGATCAACAAGATTCTGTGCTTCCAGACAGACCCCAGATTACATCCTGGTGGAGTACACTTCATGTCAGAAGCACTCTTAATAAGTACCTCTTTTTGGATTATGTTTCTTTGCAAACCGGGTAGACTTCTTTCTGATATAGCACGTCTGAGCCCTCTGCAAGGTCCTGGGATGAGTCAACGGGCTTGTTTTGCAAACCCAAGATCTGAATTTGCTAAGACACACAGAGGCTGGGAGCTCTGCTCGTTGGACACTGAGGTTCCTGCAAGACTTGGCTGAAGACATCGTTATGGAAGCAACTAGGAGATGTTTGTCTTTCAAAATCTGTCACCATCTGCAATTACACTATTCCCACTGGCTGAGTCGCTTATGCCTTAGGTGCAATTTTTCCAGTATTTGCAGATTCGGGTCAAAACTTTTCTGTCTATGCAAAACACAGCACATAAGAGGCTGGTGACATGTCCCTTCTCACTCCATGGCTTCCTGTCAGCTGGAGGGAATGTTTGGGCTGTAAATCCCAATGCGAGCTAGGGCAAGGGATGCTTGGACAGCCAAGGCCTGGAGGGAAGACTGGGGTATGGAAGGTGAAGGCGAGGTTTGCTGGGACCAGTCTCTGTGACCCAAAAATCCTTGAGCTGAGCATTATCAGTGCAAGACTGGAGCTTGTTATGGAACAGGTCATACAGTCAAGGGACTGGAAAAAATGTGATGACTGGAAACTGGGCAGGAGGGTGAGAGGCAAAGAGCAACAGTGCAAATCCCATCCTGGCAAGCTGGGCAGAGGGGAGACAGGCATCTGCCTGCAACAGAGGAAAAGCCTTCCTCCAGATATCACAAAGAAGAGATTTTATGGCATCCCATACATGAAATCCCTTGGCAGGTCATGCTGTCCCCTATGCTTCACTCCCTTTTTCTTCTTCCTCTTTAATTCCACACTCCTCCTCTTCTTTGTCCAACACTGAAATATGGAGGCAAAGAGAGACTGCTGAAATACCATGGTCTTACTGCTTTGTAGGCATTGAGGAGCAAAGTGAGAGAGGACAAGAGTGGTGACCCTCCAGACTGCTCCTTCTCTGAAGCTCAGTGGCAAAAAAAGGGGCAGAAAATGAAACAAACCCCAACATATCAAGTGTTTTTCCCCCCACAAAATAGTGATTTTAAATCAGCCAGTCTGTTGAGGGGGTGTCCACAAGCAGCACCCTTGCTATAGAGACCTTCTCCAACTGTTTGGTAACCATAGTCTACTGCCTCTGGTGGTGACTCATCCGCCCATATGTAGATGTCTCCCATGGAGGTGTTTGTATTCATACAGCTTCTTTCATGACAAGGTGTGGGTCTGGATGGCTTCCAGATGAGGCCATCCTTTACATGTCAAAAAATAGTGCTGTTGCTGAATAAACTTCACCACAATCCCAGAGGAAGATTGCTGCCTACCTGCAAATGAAGACCGTGATAGCATGGCCCATGTTGAGGGCCCAGCATGAAGCTCTCTGGTTGTGCCAAGTTGGAGCAAAACGATCAGAACAGATAGTCCACAGCCAAGCAAGCACAGAGACGTGTCTGGCATAGGAGATGCTATGATGTTGGGAGAGGTTTGAGTGGGGCGCAACGTATTTCTGCAGGGTAACTCTTTCCTTCTTTCCCCTGCCAGGCCTTTCCCAAATCACAGCTTAATGGGAGGCTGGTAGGAAAAGTCTAGTTTGGTCTGGTGGAGAAACAGGAGCTGAGGATGTTGTGTGGGATGGGGAGAAAAAATCGAGATGCAAAATACCCCTGATCCTCCACGGACAAACTGCTTTGGTGTGAATGAAGCTGCATATGGCAGAAAAGGTGATGACAACTACATGAAGTGACCCACCTACACCAAAACCCAGGCTCTCTACTGGGGCACCAGGATCAGCCCATCTTCTCCACGCAGCCCAAGTGGTGAGAAAATGGTTCAGGGCCTCACAGACTTGGGAAGGTCTCCAGTTGTGTCAAGCAGGTCATGTCAAACAGGCTGGGAGCAAGGTGCTGTGGGACCAGCAAGCAGGAGCATCGGCTTTGCAGTGGGCAAAAGAGCACAGCTCCTCATGGGGAAGGGGTTCTGAGTTCATATTGGACAACTGGGAAGAAGACAGGATCACAGCACTGCAGGAAGGCCACGGACCTCAGGGCAACCTGTTATTGGACAGAAGGAGAGAAACTCCGGAACCATCATGAGTAACTGAAGCCATGTCCTCAGCCACCTGCAGCCCTGGCCAGAAGACAGGAGGGATGGGCACCTGGAGATGAAGAACCAGTTGTGAAGTTGAATGGCTCCATCCCCAGGCTCTCAGCTGACTGTAGGGACAGGGTCCATGTTCACCGAGCACAGGTGCTGGGACATTGAACCATGACAATACCAAGCAACTCTTGTACTGCTTCTGACCAACAAACTAAGGCGCCTTCTGCCTCTGGCCATGAGATGGTTAATGATGGGCTGTGCTATGCAGCAGTTCTGCTGGAGCAGGATGTGGGAAGCACCTCAGGACTACCATGAAATGCCCACAGGGCTTTTTCACAGAGCTCACGTACGAAAGGTCAGTGCTCCATTTTGGGCCTTGACCAAGAGGTTCAGATGACACTCAAATGCTCTTTCTCCTACATCTCTGCCCAGGCATGAATCAAGCGGCAAAAGGTGAAAGAAGGGTTGGAGAAATAAGCCTGATAGGAGTCTGGGAGTGTTATTTTAACAGCTCCAGAAAGCACGGGACTAGCAGTACTTTGCAGTGATGGGACCATATGCTGACCAGACTTCTCCTATCAAGCCAGGCCTTCTCCAAGTCTTCTAACTCCAGCACAAGGTATTTTCAGGACAGAAATTGGAAGAGATCAAGAAAGAAAATGAAGAACATCAAGTTAAAGAAAGATAAGAACTAAAAAAGAATGTCTGTAGATGCATCTCTGCTTGCCCTCTCTGTCATTCCTTTAGTACTCAGTGACTTTTTGGTGATTCCTCTTTGTGTCCCTAGCAAGTCTTACTCTGTTCTCACCTCTGAGTCCAGGTTGTCAGTCTGCTTCCTGCTTTTCTTAGCATTTTCAAAGCATCTGCTAGGCAATAGTCTCCTTTCCTGGAGAAATTACAGTCCCAGTCATGTCTTTCTCCACCTTTTAACTCTGTCTCATTCTCCTAAGCTCAGTGTCCCGTGTCCTCCCATGGGAGGACCAATGTCTCTTCCGTTAAAGGGGCTTATCTGCTCTTGTCTTTCACTTTTTTAAGGCACATGAGGGCAAAGAAGCACCACAGATCACAGATGGACAAAGACAAATATGCTCCAGGTGCCCTGGAGATGACTGAGGTTGGGACAGGAGAAGTCAGCCTTCAAGACCCACTGCCTTTGGGGTGAGCACAGTGATCCAAAGAGATCTAAGTGCAGTGGGACAAGCTGCCACCACCAGCTGGAGTGGATGCCACAGGCTGGAGCTACCAGGCTGGAGCTACCACTTCCAGAACCCCTAGCAGGCTATGAAGAGATGGGGGTCTCTCAAGTACGGATGGGCACCTCCCGGCTGGCAATATGCAGCTTGCAGATACCTGAGAGCTGGTACAGGACCCTGCAGGGAGGAGGAAGGTGACACCAGCAGCCAACATCACCCCGATGCCTCTGTGAGATTGTAGGGGGTGCTGGAGGGCAATGGAGGGGAGCTCTGCCCATGAAGCTGCTGCCGCCAGGCGTGGGGCACAGGACAAGCCTCTGAGTACCCCCAGTATGGAGGGGACTCTGTAGATGTCCAGGGGGGCTGGCTGGAGAAGACAGCCCTGATCAGCATGACTCTCTTTTCTTTCTTGGCTTTCTGCATCCCCAACCTCCAGCACTTGCACATCGGGGCATTAATTCAAACACAAACATTTCTGCCTTCCCCAGCTTTCTGCACCCTGTTCAGCACCTTCCACCACTCCTCCACCATGTGTTTGTGCATCAGCTTTCACCCCATTTCTCACCACTGAGCTGAAGGGGATCTGGACACCAAGCCCTGCTAGGGGCTTTATGAACTTCCTACTTCATAAACCTCTCTGAGTCATTCTGCTCCCACCCGACATGTCCAGAGCGTCACCTTATTTCAAAGCTGTGGTGGGAGCCCCCACGCATGGGCAGAGGTCTTGCTCCTCACCAGCAGACGCACACCACTGCTGCTCCTGTTTATTCTAGGGAGGGGGGGACTTTTTCTAATTTTCACTATTTATTTTGAAACCACTCATGGCTGTTCCTGTATTTAAAACATTTGCAGTCCTGTGCTTAAAATACCTGCGGGGACTCTCAGGAGCTGCCAGCACAGCGCAAAAGAGACTCAGGCTTGCAAGCCTCTAACTCACCGTGGGACTGTTTGTCCTTTTGAGCTCAGAGCTGGAATGCTTCAAGGTGTTTAGGCAAGGCCAAGGCCAGGGCATGGGAACACAGGTCTTTACCAGGCTTTGCCCATAATTGCCTCCACGCCTGCACTCCCCTGTCCCTTGCAAAGCAGAGAGGAGGGAGCTGTGCAGACGGCCAAGGAGAAAGGTGAAGGGGAGGAACAGAGTTCCAGCCCTGGGAAAAACAGGACACAGGGTAGAGGGCTTTGCAAACACTTGGCGTGTGATAAGATGCGGCACTGATGCATGAAAGCAGTCCCTGCTTATCCTCACGAGCAAAACCCAGCAGAGAAGAGCTGGAAGAGGGGCTGAGAGAGAAGGAAGAGAGAGATGGAAGAGGGGCTGGGAAGGACCAGGCACCACTTGGCCAAGATGCTGAGCGCTGTTCGGTGGCATTCTGCTCTCTGGAGCTGCTGCCTCCCCAAGCTGAGGTCATTAAAGATGTCAAAGAGCTGTTTTTAACAGAAAGGGGTGTTTGGCTCGACGCCTGGCTCCGCTCCAAAGGGAATAAAATCACAAGCTCCCCGCCTGCGCCACATGCAGCTGCAGTGCCCAATGCCTGGGGCTGCAGGTCTGACATTGCTGGTGGAGGTGTTTCAGAGGGCAGCCCCTGAATTTCAGCATCCCCCAGGGTCCCCATGGACCCAGGGTGATGCTGCAAGGTGGAAGGTGGCCGGAGGGTGCCCAGGCTTGGACCCTCTTTGGCTGCACTTCGGACATGGGCATGGGACCTGGGAGGGGTGCACTGGGCAGCACCCACATGCAGTGGAGGGACCCTGGGGAGGCTGGGGGAGATGGGGATGGTGCTGGGTGGCCGCTGATCCTGGGGAGATGGTGGGAAGCAGAGCAGAAGGCAGGCAGCAGTGGATGCCGTGGGGAGGGGAAGGGTAATTCCTTCTGCCCTGTGGATAACTGTGGGAGGACATCAGGGTGCTGGCAGTGATCCCAGGTGGCCAAAGCCACCAGAGCTTTTGCCGGTGGTCCTGTGGGGTGGAGACCTACCTATGCTGGCAGCTTCGCATGATGAACTTGGGGTGGTGGGCACAAGCCCTGGACGGGGAGAGAGAAACCAGCTGGGGTGGTTAGAGGGCTTGCAGGGGAAAAGGAGCCGGGGACCTGGCAGAATGTGGCATTGCACCACTGAGGCACCCCAAACTGCTGCTTGCGGTGGTGGCTGGCATGGGGAGGGGAGAGGGTGCAGTGGAAGGGACAGGGACAGGCCAGCAGTGGGGGGGGGACGCCCCGCACCTGCAATAACAAGCTCCGGGCGCAGGGCCTGACAGCGGGACGGGGGCCGAGCTGGAGTTACAGCCCCCAGGGGAGACCCTGGTGGCTTGGTGCCCGGGAAACACCTCCGAGCTAGCCCCCCCTCCACCAAGGAGCCAGGCGTGCAGGGGCTCCACCAGCCCCACACATGCCTGGCTAGGAGCTTCGCCCTCCTGCTCCAGCTGCCCTGATACACCCACAGTGCCAAACAGCCCCTGGGACCCCCTCTCCTACCCCATGCAGGGGACACACCTGCTCCCCAAACCCCTCTGCTACCCCCCTGCACTTGAGTACCCTTGGCTGCCTCTTGACCCCAGACACCCTTGTGATACATAGGGATGTATCCCCTCCAAAATTGCTCCATCACCTGTAATGTCCTCTGCCCACAGTTTTTCCATGCCTACCCCAAGCATGCCCACGCCAGAATAAGTTTTTGCCCCCTCCACCCTCCTTGCAGGGCTTAAGCTCTCCTGCCACTCTCCCCACCCGAAGTCCCAATGCTGCTTGCTCCTATTGCAGCTCAGTAGAACATTGGTCCCATCACATCCCTTTCAAAACCATCTCGTGCCCTGCCTTTCTCCCAACACCTCCCTCTCCCTCTCCTCTGCGCTCCCTGGTCGGTCTTCCCCAGAGTTGGCACTGCTGGGGTAGCCAGGGAGGACACCCAGCCATGCCCTTCACTCCTTTCCCATTCTCACGGGCATGCCTATGACCACAGAGGATGTTGAGAAAATCTTATCTCAGGCGCTTGTTCCACTTGCCCTGGGTATGTTCCCAGTAGGGTCCAGAGCCGGTCCTCACCACGGCGGTATGGCAGTCACCCCTATCCTGCAGCCAGGACTCCCTCTTCTGCATTTGCCTCCCACTGATGGGCCTTCCCCAAGGGGTGGAGGGGGTTGCACACTAGCCCAAACCTTTCCAACGTCAGTGAAGGTCCCGGACTCTCCCAAGCAAAGGGGTTCATGCAATCCCTTTGTTCATGCCTTTAGCCTTTGCACCTGCTGTGACCTTCCCCAAGCTGAGTTTATGTGGGTGCCTGTTGCCAGCATCAATCCAGCATCAGTGCTACCTAGTCGATGTATGTGTGGCCCAATCCATGTCTACTGCATTCTCAAGGAACAATCTGTAATGGTGGAGGTGCCCCTTGGTGTCTCCTGGTTCTTCCCATGCAATGCAGCTTTGGTTGTTTACAGCAAACTTTATGGGTTCTCTGTTTTGCAAGGGACAGGCCAGGCAGCGAGCCCCAACTCCTTCCTCATAGCTGAAGGCTGTAACCACAAGGCTCTCAAGTTTTTCACCAGATGATGTGAACTATTCCTGGTAGTGTCACAGCCCAGGTTCAGCAGGGTGAGGGGACTCCTTCTTCTTCCCAAACCGCACCTCAAATGTCCTCACAAATGGGGCACTCCTAGAAGATGAAATGGGAGAGGATGGTGGAAGCTGGGTCTGAGTTTCCCACCTCTTGGCCACGTTGGGTTTGGAATGCCCATCATGCAGCCCTGCCACCGTGCTGAGCTGAAGGCTGAGTGTTTCAGGCTGGACCTGCAGATGGTAAATCAGAGGCATCCCCTTTCTGGATTGCTGTCAGTCTTTGGGAAGATGGAGGTGCTCAGAGAGCTTCACAGATTGAGGGACACCAAGCAGGTGTTAAGCACTGGAAGAAAGACTTTCCAGAAATCTTAAGTCAATGCCTTGGGGGGTACTATACAGGCTAGATAGTGTTCTCTGGAAAGCTGCCCTAGATGTAAGCTCCTTGCTTGCCATTTAGTCAATCCACTGCCTGCTTGGACTTTGCCTGTACTTTTCCCTGATCACCCAACCCTTGGGAAGGGCACTGGGAGATGTGTGGAGCTTGGCTGTTCCTGGATGCCGGATCTCACTGTGGTTGGTGCTGCTCTCACTGATCTCTAATCCACCTCTCCATGTGGGATGGGATCTTGGAGCACTGCTGGAGGATTGCTGTGGTCATGGTGTGGGGTTGTGTAAAGGAAGAAACAGCAGTCCTTCCCACTCACCAGGACAGCCCCATACGATTTACTGGGACAACTGCAGTTAGCAGAAAGACCTGGCTTGCTCCAAAACCCCTCTAAGTACATCTTGCAAAGCATTTATTTTATGAGTGCAGACCCCAGCATCAGAAGGGGAACCCCCAAATGCACAATGCAGCCTGCTGGGAGCATGGGCTTTGGTGTTGCTTCACAAAGCCCCCCATAAGAGTGTGCTCCAGGCCAGCTCCAGGGACTGTTTGTTCAGTATCATCTGCATCTGTTCCCTCAAAAAGTTTTCCACTCACACATCCCAACAGTCTGGCTATTGCTTCTCTTGCAATTAATTGCAAGTGATCAAAGAAGGAGGGAGTTAATGGGACTCAGGCAATAGATCTCACCAGTAGGACCTCCTAGCCTGGTCCAGCCTAGTTAAGTAAGGATGGTCATAAAGTCCAGATCCTACCTGAATGAGGTGGCTGAGCCTCTCTGAGTCAGAAAGCCAAGAGGGTATAAGTCAAGAGCTGTCTGTGCTGCCTGGAAGTGGGGAAATGGAGCATGGTAAAGCTTCTGCTTTCCTGTGGATGAATACAAGCAAGGAGGAGAGGCTGGGGAATGTGAAGGCTGATGCACACAGCATGCAAATGCCAAGAAGGAGATGCGTCGTGGCAGCTTGTCTTTGCTGGATAGATGGTGAAGCTGGGGAGTGTCAGTCTGCTCAAGTCAGGGCTACCCCAGACGTGGTACTAACAGGGGGTGCCACTCAGTGTTCCCACCAGGTATCCTTCCTTTCCTTTTCTTCCTCTTTTTCTCTTTGGGCTCCTGCTCCTGTCTCGAGAACGTACTAAACCCCTTTGAATCTTGACACACAGACTGGGGCTGCTGGCACCTCTGCTCCTGACCCACAGCCCCATAGACATGAGATCTCACCCAGAAAGGCCGAACATAGTTTGTCTGCCCAGTAACCTGGCAACTGCACTAATGCATGTGTGCTCATAAAACATCCCCCTGAACGGGAGCCAGCACCCACTGAGGATCGTATCCCCTTACACTGGAGACATGCTGCCCTCCCTGCATTGCTGCTTCACCGTGGGCCCTTCTGAAGGGCAAATCCTGCCCCACGCTTCTGTTTTATTCCTGACATGTCTTCTCCTCACCCATCTCCATACCACACCCCACATTGCAGTGGGATGTTCAGAGGTGAAGGAGCCCTCTGGGTATGTAGGGGAAGGAGCCCAGCTTGGCATCAACACTACTGAGAGACACATCCACCATTGGGAATGCCTACCCCAAATCCACCCACCTCAGAAATGCATCTCAGCATTAAAACCCAGGGCTGGCTCACCCCTGCCTGCCTGGCCATCAGGAGGAGAGGTGGCTTCCCCACACCAGAGAGCAGCTCTTGGTGTGCTGTAAGGTAAATGCCCCTGAAAGACATGTGCCTAGTGCCCAGGTCCGATGCCTGCTCAGTGGGTGTGCAGGACTGAGCTCTGCTGGGGTTGAAGCCTCCTAGCCAGATTTATAGAAAGACACCATTCCAGAGGCAGAGGATGAATCTGCGGATTTTGAGGCTGATTTGACTTTTCTGGAAGAGACTAAATCTGGCACATGAGATAAAAATTGCAGCCCTGGAGAGAATGGCTTGCACTCCCTATCCAGCATCTCCCGTGAGCCGGGCGGCATTTGGAGGAAGGCCTGGGGGCTGTGCTGGGGCAAGTCCCTCCAGGAGGATACGAGAGGAGTCATCTGGCTGTTTGAATTTGTGTCTTGCGGTTCCAGGGGTTTCCTGAGCCTGAAGGGCAGAGGGAGGGAGGTGAAAAGAGAGAGGTGGCTGATTTATAGCTTACCATCTTCTCTGATCTTGATCGCCCTTTGTCTTGGGAGTCTCTCTTATCCAGACATGGAGATGGGAGGAGGGGATCTGTTTCATAGATTGCTGAACTCTGGGTGTTTGCCGTTTCCTGGAGATCTTTTGATGTTCCCTTTGCTTTAAAACATTTTCATCGTTAAGTTTCTCAGCCTCCTGCTGCACCTCGACTCTCGACATTGGAGTACGATCCATCACGACTTACCCAAACAATCTCCAGCAAGGCGAGACCTCCCCATCTCCGGGGCTGGCAAGCAAATCCCTCCCTGCAGGACCAGGTGGCAGGGCTTCTGGCACACTGCTCTGCACCTCACCCCAAGGCCGTAGGCTGCTATGGGCTACCCATTGTTTGTTCCCTTTCAAATCAACTTCATCCTTCAGCCCAGGTGAAAAATTCCTGTCACCACTGGGCCGGGGTGCCTAGCAACCAAAAAACCATCATGAATTAAAAGGCTTAGGAAGGAGATCTTGCTTTTTGTAGAATCATAGAATGGTTTGGGTTGGAAGCGACCTTAAAGATCATCTAGTTCCAACCCCTTTGCCATGGGAAGGGACACCTCCCACCAGCCCAGGTTGCTCGAAGCCCCATCCAACCTGGCATTGAACACCTCCAGGGATGTGGCAGCCACAGCTTCTCGGGGCACCCTGTGCCAGTATCTCATCACCCTCAGAGTAATATTGTAACCCATGGACTCTTGATCAGGCTCCCCATCAAAGAATGACAAGCTGTTGCTTCAGCAAAGCCCAGTACCTGAAATGCACCGTCTCCCCTGGATCAGATAGAACAAGAGAGAAATAACCGTTGGATGGTGGCTTTGGGTGTCTCTGACCCCCTTTCCTGGGCAGTGGTGTGGGTCCCCTCAGAGTAGTAGTGTCTGCAGACACCCCTGAGGAAGAAGATGGAGTGTGGTGGGGAACGCTGGGTAGTGCTGAGAGATGTTGGGAAGGCTGGACTGCAAAGAAGCAGTGTTGACTGAGGTCTGCCTCTTGCGTTTCTCCAAGGCAGCCCAGCACAATGACTTCTAACAGGATGAAAACCACCTCTCTGGGTGAGATATCACCAGGCTCATGCCCTTAGGTGAGTCCTATAAATATTGCTAAACATCAAGAGCTTGCATTTAGGACTGACTAAAGGAAGAAGTGCAGAAAAAAACCTTTCTAACCTGAATCTCTACCAGGCTGACAAAGGTCTCCAGCTCAGAGATGATCTTCTCTCTTTTCCAACATGTGCAGCTTGTCAGCTCTGGTAATGGACATCAGGTCTGTAATTAAAAGACCATCAAACAGTCCTTTTCCATAAATCCTCTCACAGCACTGTCAGTTAATAAAATTGATTTCATTTAACTGGTGCCATTTTCCGAAAGAGACAGGCCAAAGAACAACATCGCCTGTAAAACAATCTTTTTTGTTCCGTGAAACTAATTAGTTTTGCTTGGACTTAATGTGCTTGGGGGTTAATTATCCTAAAACTGCCCATGAACTCCCATGATGTAGGGATATTTGTGCTGGGCTGCTGGAGGTGCCAATTCTTGCAGCAAGGCTCTTTATGAGTCTTGATGATGCTCCTTGTTTTCCTTGAATTCTCAGCTTAGTGGCCTTGTGTGCTTGCATGAAAATTTGCTTTCATAGCCTGTGCCCCAAGAAGTTTCTAGCCTTCATGGATCAAACCCACAACCTGAGAGCACCTGGGAGCAAAAAGCAAATAAGATTTACTTGTTTATTTCTGGTTTATTGATGATTTTTATGCTAAAGTCGTAATTTTGCAGAGCCTTGGGTTACGATTTTTCGTGGCTGGGGCTGTCAATGCCAGCCTCTTCTTACAGTAGTCTTAGACAGCTTTTTTTTGTGTGAAAGAAGAGGCCACAGAGGGAGACAGACCCAGGTTTGTTTGTAGTAACGTGCTTTCCAAATGCACGGTCTGTAAAGGTGAGATCATGTCAAAGCTGTTGGAGGTTGAGCTTCAGCTCAGGAGGGGCTTTTGGGTGGAAAAAGGTGAGAACTCCTGAACTTTCACTGCATGTTAGGGTAGAAAAAAACCCACGCAACCAAAATATCTCATAAACCATTTTTCTTTCTATTCTTTTTTTTTTTTTTTTTAAAAAGAAATGGCTATACAAGGCCGTTCTACTTGTAACCCAGCCAAGAATAATTTGTGGCAGGAAAGTTTGAGCATTTGTAAAAATAAAATAAAAATTAAAAAAAAAAACCCTGAAAGCACGTTAGAGGATTTTAGCGTGAACCCAAACAGAAGGGCGGGTATTCAGAGGGCAGAATAGCCTTGATAGCATGACACTCTGCATTTCTGGCCATGTGTTGAAACAGAGATTTTTTTTTCATATGTTTGTTTTATTAATCACACTACAGAGCTCAGCGCAGCACTTGCTGATTTTTGTCTTGTTAACATTTTTCTGTCCCACTGCCATTTGGTCTCCATTTGAGCTCTACACCTGCTTCCCACGTGATAAATAGGAGCCTCATGCAGCGTAGGGGCAGAAAGCCACTTCTTGTCCCTGTCCTAGCAAATTTTAGTATGTGTTTACCTTTTGCCATCCTATTGCATGGGTATTTTTGACTCTAGGGCCGCACTGACTACAAGGGGCTCAGTGTGAGGTCCTAATTCATGTGGGATGGGTCTTCTTCATGCAAGCACTTCCCACGGACACCAGTGGATTCTGCCACAAGCAGATGAATTGCAAACAGTGGAGCCATCTTGCCAGGGCGAGTTGGGAAGGGAACATCGCACTGCACTTTCCCCGGCCCACCAAACCCCACAGATTTTTGCAATAAAGGGACAGGGCCAAAATTTTGCGGTGTCAAATGGGGAACGGGGCAAGGGAGGGCAGCGGAGAGGGTCTGCTCTGCCTGTGGGATAACGCAGGAACGTGGGGAGATGAACAGGTGGTGGCTGGGGATGATAAACAGGAGTGTCTCTGCATGGAGCAATTTGCCACAGGATGTTGATGAAGCTGAAAAGTTAAGTGAGATTCCAGCCCGGGCTGGGCATTTGCATGGCTAACAAGAATATCCAGAATTATAATAGTTAATACTGACACCAAGCTCGGAAGAGATATCAGATCCGCGGCCCCAGGGCAAACGCCGACTGTAACAGATTAGGGAGAGGCCTCTGGTGGGGGATGTATTTGGGGGGGGATGGATTAGCTGACACCTGCCTGATGTGGGGACTCGCACCTTTCCTGAGCGCTGGACGTTAACCCCTCCAGCGGGCAGCCCGTCTCCCACCAGAGACTGCTGATTCATCAGGATGGAAATATTCCCCAGAGATCCGTCGCTGCGGATGAAATCCTAATGGAAAACTGCCCGGTTTCCTGCCAGCATACCCTTGGCAGCCTGCCTGACCAGCTGGTAGCAAGAGGAGAACATGGGAGCCCGGCTCCCGAGACGTTAAACTCTCCTGACTCCCGTGCAGCCCGCTGGGTGAGGGATGGCGGGCTCCCAGCTGGTGGACCACGGTGTGGTGGTGTCTTCCAGCCTCCCAGCTTGAGCCCACCAGCTGGAGGAAAAGGGGAGCAATCTGCCAGGCTGCTCTGCCTTTTGCAAAGGCTGCTTCTGGGTTTTCATCTCAGATTGACCCCCGGATAAATATTGAGTCACCAAAAAGAAGTGGCAGGGCTTCATGGTCCTCCAGTCTGCTGCTTGACCCTGCTCATCCACTCCTCCATTCACATCTAATGCCCTTTCCCTCTTTTTCTCATCTTTGCTCATTGTCTGTGTGGCCAAATGTCTTCCAGGGTTGCAGAAGATTCTGGTGGGCTCCTTACAGGCTCTCCACCAGGCAGAGCTGGTGCGTGTCCAGCTGTGCTGCTGGACAGAGGAAGCTGAGATGGGTCTCTCGGGGCTTGCCAGCCCCAAATCCAGGTCCCCATCTTCCACAGCCGTACTGACATAACGTCATGGGGACAACCTGTCCCAGTGCTCTGTTGTGTAGGGACCTTTGGGGGTCCCTCATTCATCTTTCTCTCAGGACGTGGATAAACAGGATATGAACATGGGGGTCTCCATAGATACCATTGAGCCATTCTTAGCCTGACTCCTCAAGTCCTGTCTCTTCTGTTTGCTAGTGGCTGGAAATGGCCTTTTTTTTCATGCTTCAAATGCACACTCGCCTTTGCTAAGACAATCCTGAAACAGAAAACAGAGTTTTCCTCCCTGAGAAGGTCGCCTGTGCCCTGGCCGTGACAAAACTCCCAACAGCCCACGCCATCCCTCAGATAAGCTGCCTCTCAGAGGAAAGGTTCAACAGTGACCAAAAACATTCGGGATATTAAATTCTTGGGCATGAAAGCTGTGCTTGGATGTGCCACTCCTGGAAGAGTACACAGTGCCATCTAGCCGCGCTGGTCCGAAGTACAGAGCTGTCTGCAGGTACATTCCCAACCCCAAAACCCAGCCCTCTGCACCCCCGACCTCACGAAGCCTTGCCACCCCTTTTCCATCACTAACCGACCTTCAGACCAGGCTACTGGGAGATTAGCATTGTCAGCCCCTTACCCACAGGTGAGGGGATGTGCTTATTTCAGACATCTGCATCTGTTTTTAGCTTATAGTGAAGTTTGTACTTAAGCAACCCAACCTGGCTGAAACAGTGACGTGTTTGGTGAAAGCTGGGGCTTGAACTGAATGGTGTCATTTCTTCACGGCCTCCTTCAGGGTGGTGTCTATGTGTCCTGGCATCTCCCTCCCGTTTGGTGCTAGTGTGCTGGGAGACCTAGTCTGCTGTCCCTCACGGTTACTGTTCCCTTTTCTGCATCTGATGGGCGGGAGAAGCACAGAGAGGTGCGGAGAGGCTTCAGGCATTTCCCCAAGTCATTTCTTCTGGTTCTGGCTATTATTTCCCTTCTTCTCCACCTGGCAGATCTCAGTGCCACTCCTGGCATCCAAATCTGGAGAAAGATGCTAGGACAGCTGGAGAGCTTCGGGTGGCTTTAGACTCCATCTAGCAATATGCTGAGCTCCTCTGTTCCAGAACAGCCATGCTCACAAACACCTACCTCAGGTTTCAGAGACTCTGTCCTCCAGTGGGCTTCAGTCAGGGATTTCCTTTGATGCTGTGGCATTTCACCTGCGAGGAAATTGTGGGTCTTGCTGGTGTTGAGTGTTGGTTCTTGGTGCCCATGGAGGGGAAGTCCTGTCTCATGGAAATTTCACAGGTGCAGTTGACAAGGCTTAGACCGTGCTGTTCATCATCTGTCTCTCCTTTCTTCCCCTCTACCATTTCTCCTTCCCTCACCGGAGGATGGGATAGAGAGAGAATTGTGCCACACACCTACTTTCTCATCTGGCACAGAGATTTAAGACCTGATCTAGCTGAACTAGGATTTCTCTAGAATTTCAGTCCTCTGTCAAACCCTGGCACAGCTACTGGATGCTTGACAACCATCTTCATCTGAGCTTCATTCCAGCTGCCATCATCAGCCTGGACACCTGCAGGCCTTGCTGCTGGACACTGCACCTTTTTGTAGTCCTCTGTCTCCAGTCCTTTCCTACTTAACCTGCATTACTGGCCCTTCCCAAACCCTGGTGCTGAGAGCATGGGCCTTTACCACTGTGCTGCATCAACCATGTTAATTTTAATCTCACCTCATGTCGCTTTTTTATTCTGGTCCATTTCTATCAGCTCCTTCTCCCACCTACGGCTCCATTGCTGGACTATGCGGAACCAGTGGAGCAACCCTGGGAAGAGTCGTTCTTGAGTATGGTGTCTATTACCCTTGTACGTGTAGTGCCTGTGGTCAAAAATGCTGTACGATGCCCTTCACTAGCTAGGATCCCATCACAATGAACTGTAGAAGAATGGGCAGGATGTTTGGAAAGAGCAGTTCCTTGGGTCTTCTCTAGCTATGCATGAACTGAAATCTTTATGATGCTCATAACTTGGCAAAAGTTGTGACAACATTGAGACACAGGCTCTCACATACACACAGACAAATTATTTAAGCAAAGGCCAAACGCTATTTCTCCTTGGCCAAACTCTTCTGGCTTAGGTTTCCCCTGCAGACAATCCAGCCCAAAACAGTAGGTGAAGGTGGGATTAATTGAATCATCTGTAGGCACCAGGTATCTATGGGAGACCCAGTTATGCAGGCACCTTCTAGAGCGAATGCCAAGAAACTTCGTCCTACCTGCAACGCTCGCCTCAGGATGATGTGATTTTTTCCCTAGAAGCCCCTATTTCTCTCCAGTGACTATAAAGGCAGTCAGCTCTGTAGCTGGCTGAGATGGAAAATAGCCCAGTGGTTAAAGTCTGGTGAAATGTAAGTAACTGAAATCAGCATTTTATAATAGGAAACACTGCCTTAACACCAGACCTTGCTGTGAGACCCACCTGTGACAGTGCAGGAATGGAGGAGACAGAGCCAGGTCTCAGTTACATCCCGCCTCCCGGGTATTTTCGTGCGGGGCTGGGTGTTCAGCTGCAGTTTTACATTTGTTCCCCATATGCCCTGATCATGCTGGTGTGATTTCAAAGGATGGAAGAGCAAAACGTGTCCTGCCTCTGCTGCACATCTCTTTGGTCACATGGAGATACCCTTGGGCTGAGGGCTCCTGTCCACCATGGGTGGCTGGGGAACTGGGTTGGAGAACTGCATCACACTTTTTAGTGGGAGAAAAGGGGGGAAAATGAGAAGAATGGGAGAAAATGAGTTTCATCCAGAGGTATTTTGAATTAACATTAAGGAGAAACATCAACAGCCACAGATGGAAATATGACAAAAGTGGGAAGTTTTAATCCAAAACCTGACATTTTCTGGAAGCTCTGAAGAGCATTAAAGCCCAAGAATGAAGCTATGGCTGCACTCCTAGCTCTATCAGGTGTAATGCTGCCAACCTGGGTCTCTCTAAAATTAGTATTTTCCTTAAAGCTCTGGCTGCTGGAGACAAATAAAAAGCATCTATTAAAGAATCATGATTTTGAACCCAGTCCCATGATTTCTGGAGCCTGATGTTTTAAAGACAGTTGAAATGTTTCACATCTGTGACTGGCAATCCGGTAGGTGCCAGAATACAGCTGGGAACTCACACAAACCCCTGAGCACCAGCACACGTGGCTGTTGGTGTGTGCTGAGGTGCTGTCAATATGCATGATTTCAGCCAGTAGTTGTTTCCCTAATAACCTGAGATGCCGGAGTCCTGTGAATACCTATGCCTCTCAGTTTTCATTTCAAATAAAACTCCTTTTCTAATCCTCCCAGTTGCAGAGGAAAAAGTTGACAGACTGTTTTGAAAGCAGCTTAAGCACCCCGAAAGCAGAAGACCTATAAACCAAATTAACAAATGTAATATTTAAACAAGATTGCAAGCAGTTTAAGCCAATTCCACATTATTTTGAAGTCTAACTGTGCTCTGTGCCTGGCTTGGCTACAGTTGTGGTGGGAGGTGATGTGGGCAAAGGAAAAGCTATCATCTGCTCTGTAGCTTAACTTGGTTTCTGGGTCTTGTTCCTCAAGAAGCCACCTCTGGGGCACCCTTCCAAAGGGCTCTACAGGAGTGAGGGTCAAATGCATCCTTGGGGAGAGCAGGGAAAATTTAATCTGGGTAAATTGTGAAATGCACAGGCAGAAGGGCTGGATAGACAGCTTCCTTGGTGCTAGGAAAACCCCAAAGGAACTGAGTGGGACCAAGCAGATCCTCTGGCTTCTCTGAGGCTCTACGTTCATGGTCTGCACCTCATGCTCTGCATCTTGGCCTGACACCAGGGCAGGGGTGTTGACTGGCTCTGAACTGACAGTGCATGTTATAATAGCTGTTTGGAAACAATTAAGAGTGTCTTACTGGAACCTCACCACTGCTTCTGGGAGGCTTTTGGCTCTAACGCTCCAGTTGTAGCTGCAGACATTAAGGTCAAGAGGAGGTCAGGTTAAAAATACAGGATACAAGCGCAGAGCCCAGACAAGCTCCATCTGACACTCATGGTGACTTGGCTGCATGGCTGCACACAGACCCTTGACCTGCACAAATACACAGTGAGCAAACTGAGGTGCCATTGTTGCTGGTGTTGTCATGCTCTAAGGGTAAAAGCAAGGCAAAGCTTGTAGGAAGAAACAATTTTGTTTGTTAGGCTGACGGCTATATGCAATCCTGTATACAATATGCAATTCCTGTATGCACAGGACCAGAGGATCACAGGATAGTTCAGGTCGGAAAGGACCTCAGGAGGTCTCTGGCTCAATGTCTTGCTCAAAGTCTTATCACCCATGAGATTAGGTCAGTTTACTCAGGGCTTTATCCAATTGCACAGCCTCTCTGAACAACGTGCTCTGCTGCTGGACTGTGCTTAGAAAGGTTGGAACCTCTCTTAGGGAATACGTTGCACAGACATGCACAGACATATATGTACACGCGCACAACATATACACACAGAGGCAGGGAGATGCTCGCATTCACTGAACTCATCTTCTGTGATAAACACTTGAATTACTTGAGCTAAAAAGCCAGCCTCTGCAGCAAGACTCCCAAATTCAGCCAGTTTGGCCCCAAGGAGACCTCTTAACACCCTCAGACCAGATATTTGCATCCATCGCCCCACCAGCACCACCACACACACACCTTTGCATGATGCCTGGGTGGAAGCTCAATGAGGAAGAAAAGGAGGTGAAGGGGATGGCAAGGAGAACAGTAGTCCTAGGAGGAGTTGTGTCCACAGCACAAGAAGATCTTCCATGCTGAGGTGATGGGGAGCTGAGGTAGGACATCCAGGACAGGCAAACCTGGGGGAGAAGTTGGTATAGCACCCTCCTGAGTACTTTGGGCTGGAAAGGCTGAGTGCAGAGTGAGGAGGACCGAGTCGAGTGTCCCCATCCTATACCTCTCTGCCCCTTTAGATCCAGGCCTGGACATGTTCTTTCACATTTGGTCATTACTTGGAGCTCAACCTCTGGAGCTGGGCTTCAGCCAGTGGCAGCTAATCCCAACAGCAGGTCAAGAGCTTGGAGAGATGGACCTGACAAGAGGCACCCTCAGAGAAGGTGGGACTCAGCGTGCGACCGTCTGGAGAGTTCAGAGAGGACTGGAGAGGGAGCTATAAAATGCATTTAAAGGTGCAATTCCCAGCTACTTTGGGAGACAAACAGACCTTTATTTAAGGACTCGGACAGGAATAAGAGAAAAAAAACCCATGGAAGTCCAGGCACACCTCGTTGGCAGTCTCTCTGACCCTTGCATCATCTGCTGCACTCTCAAATGGTTTTCAAAGCCAGGTTTTCATTCCCTGACTGGCAGCAGTGCTGGTTTAACTGAAAGCTTAAGCTACTCAGTGTAAACAGGCATCCAGCCTAGGAAACTGCAGCCAGGACAGTGAAAGTTTGTCAGAGGCCATAACAATTTTAACTATAGGCTTCCCTAATTCTGCTGCCTCTAATAAGCCCATCCAGCTCCCCTCCATCCTGGGACCTACCATCCCCTTTTCCTTGGTAATCTTGTAGGAATAGGATCCTTTAAAGAAGGAAGGTCTGGAAACAAATTTCTCCCTGCAAAATCAGGGCAGGAAAGTCATTGTTTCCTCCTAGGATGATTGCTGTGAAGGGTCTTCAGGCTGCTGTGAAGTGAAGGACAAAAGTCAGCATGACTCAGAGGCTGCTTTGGCTGGGTAGGACCTTGACCTGTGAATAAAGCTGGTGAGAGCAGAAGGGGAAGGTTCAGACTAAGGCAGGTGCTAGTGGATACTGGCGTGATGCAGATTAGTTTGGAAATTAGGAATTCACAGGTTGATGGTGGCAAAGATCAATGAATTCATCATCAAATAGGAGCTGATCCATAAAACAAGCTGCCATTGCTCAGGAGAGAGGCTGTGCTGGGACCTCCCAAAGAGACAGTGATAAATGGAGCAGACAACCCACTGGTCTGTGTTATCAACAACAAATGCTTTGAACTTCTCTTCTTTTGGCCAAAGGGTGCTGATATAACAGAGAACCCGCTCATGGCCATAATGGAGCTATACTGGTTTATACCGGCTGAGACACACACTTCTCGGGCATAGTGGAAAGAGAAGCTTGTTCCCCATGTGAACTCATGACTCTAGCTGGCTGAAAAAAAGCTTCTGAAAACTTTTTCAAAGCAAATAGGATTGATGGACAGAATAAGGACAGTGGGAGAATAAAGAAGAGATGTGGGTCATGTGGGAGAGAAGACCTGTATGAGCCCAGCCACACTTGAAGGAGGGTTTGCAGGGGAAGGGTGCCCAATGGGGAGCAACACATGGCGGCCGAGATAGATGTTCATGGACACTCATGATTCAGCTGTGATGAAGCTTTGCACAAGTGCATGAAGGAGCTTGAAGGAGACCACTGTAGTGCCACAGTGCCTCCAGTCCTGCAGGGTACAGAGGAAAGGGTTAACACCTCCTAAAACCCTGTTGTGTTGGGAAGGCAACAGAAAATCTGAAAGCAGGTCAGTACCTCAGCTGCTTCTGAATTCTCATTAATTTGCGTTCCCCTCTCATTTATTAATGGGCTGACTCACACTGTATTTGCTTTCCCTTTGCTGCAATTTGCAAAATTCCTTCTTATTCCCAGTAGCCCTCTTGGCAGTGTTATTTTTCTCTGTTTTTCCCTGGCCTTTATCATTTCCTTGCAGGTCTTAGCTGAGTTTGCATATTCTTGCTCAGTTCCCCTGGCTATTTCTTTTCAGGCCTTTTCTTTTCATCTTCAGGCCTCCTAAAGCATCCCTTGGGGCTACCTCAGTGTCTCTGGGAGCAGCTGGGAATATCCTGCCACCCACCATGCCCATAAAGGGGATTTTAATAGCTCCCATGGTGCTCCATTCCCTTTTTCCTTCCAGTCCCATTGGGGACCCAGATGGCCCCCCAACGGCTTAGAAGCTCCCAGGGCTTGAAGCAACCTGGGTTTCCAGACAGAGAACCACAGATCCCTGCAGGCAGCAGGTCCTGTGGAGATTCTGCTCTGCTCTTTGCTGCTGTCTGCTCCAAATGCTATGTGGGTTGGTTATTGCTGATTTCTTCTGCTGTGCTCCAGCCAGTGCTGACCATCTTGCTCTGCCTGTGGTGGAGCCAAATCTTCTCCAACCCAAGAGTCAGGCAGCCTGTTATGGATGGCCCAAGGCTGTGGTCTCTGCACCGTCACATGACTTTTGCTCCCCTCATTTGACTTTTTCCAGGATCTGCACCCACAGACAGCAAGATCTGACTGTGTGAGTCAGGGGAGCACTGCTTGGCTATATGAGCCCACCACGAGGGTCTGCGTGGCTATATGAGCCTTTTGGGTCTCTACACATTTGTTTTCCCAGATGCTGGAGAGTGCAGCATGCCTGGCAGGGGTTCACCGTTTGGTGCAGCAAACAGGGCGATGGGGGTGTTTTTGTGGGTGCCAGCCTTGCCAGGGCTCTCTGGGTTCTCCCCTTGTCCTTCCCCAAATTTGCCCACAAGAGGGAGGCAGCGACTTGCGGTGTCTGCTCCCATGCTGCATGGGTGTCCTAGGGTCCCAGCCAGGATGCTTGGGCTGCGTGGGGGCCGTGGGCTGCATGGGGGCCCGTGGGCTGCGTGGGGGCTGTACCGCCTGTGTGAACTGCTGGCACCCAGGTGCCTCGATGGGATGATCACTGGTGGGTGGCTGGGTCTTGTCCATGGCACATCTCACCCTGTGTGGGAAGAGCTGAGGGAGAGCATCATCTTGCCTCTCTGGCTTTTTTTTTTTTTTTTTTTTGTCTCAAAACATGGAAAGATGTTGTTGGCGTTCTTTTTTTTGACCTGAGTGAGATTTCTGTCCTCTGCCAGGTCTGGGTGAGACCTGTCATGGTGCTGTGCCCATTAGTAGAAGACTGCTCTTTTGCCCATGACACAGGTAGTTGCTAGCAGAAGACAAGGACTGGAGGGTACTGTCCTTGACAACCCTTTTCCATATGTCTCCAAACCATCAGCCCTTGCCTATTGTGGAGCAAAGAAGCCCAAGGAAAAGGTTGAGGGATTCCCTGGTATATTTACCAAGGTGATCCTTGGAAATTGATGCCTCTCCATGGACCTGGGAACGCAGGAAAGTCCTCTAGGTGCAGAGGCTCTGTTCAGCGGTCCTGGATCCAAGGCAACAACCCTGTTTCCAAAACAGCCCTCTTGGCACACTGCCTGCCTTGGAAATACTCCTGGGACCTAGTTCCAGGCAACCAGACTCCAGTTACAGGTTTGTCCCTGTCAAGCTTGCCAAGGCCTTTCTCACATGGGGACCTGTTGAGATACCATGGTTAGCTCTGGTCAGCCTAGGTGGATGGGAGGTCACCTTTTTCTCTGATATCAAAATAATGGGTTCATTCACATGTCATTTACTCCAATGTTGCCTGGATGACTTCAAACTTCAAAAAAAGTGTGTTCCTGTGGGAAGTTCAAGAGAAGTTTATTGCAGCCGGGGATTTCTGTCTCAGGCCCTGGGTCTTTCTGTTGCCTGAGAGACGCCCTGCTTTTTGGGCTGGACTCATGCCATTGTGATGCCCTCCTGGCTAACAAGGGCAGAGTTGAGGCTTGAAGCTGCTGTAAGATGGACCGTACCAGATCCTCCTGGCGAGCAGTGGGCCCTGGGGTCACCTCACCCCATATAAGCAGTTCATTCTTCCGTGCAAAGTGGCCTCGCTCCAGCAAGGGCATGGAGATTGCTTGCCATGGAGAGCTGTAACTTCTACAAAGGCTTCCTTTCTCTGAACCACGACACAATTGTTGGAGTTAAATAAATCTGTCATGCACAAAGCAAAGTGCGTTAAACAGTGTCCTCTCCCACTCTAGCAGGATAAAAGCTGGGCACTTTGGAAGTGTTTAGAAAACATTTTTCATTCCCTTGTGTTCACTCTTCCCTCCTGTTGCATCCCCATTGCACTCACTCATTCAGGAGCCTGCACAAGGACCTGAATGTCTAATAGGAACAAAAAAGGCAGAAGGGGAAGAAACCCAGTGTTAAAACCCATTCAGAGCTTCTATTATTTGGGACCAAAAGGGGAAGGTCCCTTGCAGGTCACTTTTAAATGTGTCTGTCTAGAGGCAAAGAGATTCAAAGTGCATTTATCATCCTTCTTATTCACCCTCTTTGTTGTCCACAGCAATCCAGGGATTTTTTCCTACTTCGTGATGCAGTGATTGCTACAAACCTGGCTGGGCTCAGCCACCATGTGAAGAAGGAGGGCTCTCCTCTGCCTCACACATCATCAACACATCTGTGAGCTGCATAGCGCTGTTGCAGCGCTGGTGGTGACACACAAGGTGGAAGGGGCCCAGGACGACTTGTCCCAAAACTCAACTGGGCTGCAGGGCAGCGAAACCTGGGCTGCAGTGGGAGCAGCCAGCTGGAACCTTTTACGCGTAGTAATTCACCAAAAATGGGGTTTCAGCAGGACCAAAAGGAGCTGTAAGTTCAGGTTTCAGTCATTTGGATGTGTGTGAAAGTGTCAGCATAGTCCTGCTAGATGTTTCCAAGGCAAAATGTCTCATTTCAGAAGTGCCGGAGTATTTCATTAGACAGCCTTGAAACAAAACTCTTTTCCTATTTTCACAGGGCATTTTTATTTGAAGGCTGACCCAAACCAGGAGAATATGAGGCTAAGTGAAAACACCGGGTAGCCCAAAGAAAAGGGTTCTTTTTGAGTCAAGGGGACAAGCGAATCCAGAGAAACCTCTTGTGATAGTTCTGATCCCTGGGCTTGGTCCCCAGCCCCAGGGACCCTGATCCAGATGTAGGTGGAACGTGGGGAGAAACCACTGGTGTGCTAGATCAGCAGAGTGACAGCAAACTTCAGGATTGGAGGGACAATGAAGAATAGGCAAAGTGGGAGCTGTCAGAAACAGCATGGATGGGGGAGAGGAAAAGTTAAGGGCAGCATGTGGGTGACAGCAAAGGAGTGGGAGAGGCAGATCTTCTGCTTAGCTTTCAGTGGTGCAAAGGAGGACATGGTGGGAGACTAAAAGGCAAAGCCCAGAGTAAGGCAAACTGAGGCACGGGTTCGAAGAAGAAGGATTGGAAGCTTTGGTGTTTCCTCCCCCTTACCCTGGGGAGTTTTGCTAAGAAAAGGACCCTGTGGCCCATCCAAGGGTGAGGTCCATGAGGCTGGTTGAGTTTCACTGACTCTCAGGAGAGGAGTTGGTCAGGCTGCAGAGGGAGCAGGGCATCCAGGCTGTATGACCCAGTGCCTGGGGAGAGCAGTGGCCATGTCCCTGGTGGACTGTTGAGACAGGCAGGACCCACATGTGCCAGTGGGACAGAGAAGGAGTCATGGGGTGGTCTCTTCCTGTGGCTTAAATCTCCAAGTCCTCCTACCCTCCAGGACCCTGATGTGGGAGGGGATTTCTCTCCTCTTTGGCACACCTGGCCGGTGGCTGCTTGGCCATCTTTCCTCTCGCCCCACTAGGAACAGTCTGGCTTCATGTCTTACCCCCATGGCATCCCTTTGCAGCCTCGTGTCCCTCCACATGCTCTGCGAGGCTGCTCTTCTGCCTGTGGCCAATGTTGTCACCTGTCAGTAAACACGGTGTTACCTCAGCTCCAGATCCAGCCTAATGCCTTTTAGGTCCTCCTATCTCTTTCCAAACAGGTGGCTATGAATTAATGAGGTCTAGGGATAGTTAGAGAGTTATAAATATCTTCTGAGATGATGAATTTTAATCAGAACCCTCTAATAAGCACAAGATGAAATCAGGAATGAGAATGATGGTCCCCCAATGGATCTTCATTAACAATTTAAATAACTGAGGTCTTAATTAAAGGGCTCAGGACTTAGCTGAGGGATTACAGATTGCCCAGGGGGAGAAATCAAAGACTTCAAAACTGCTTTTTTACAGAAGGTAACGAGCTTTTAAATTAGATTTGAAAAAAAAAAAAAAAGAAACAAGGTCTTGCTGTTTTATCTGGCTTTTTCACTCATTTAAACGATGCTCAGATCTTGAAATGTACCACCTTGGCCTGACAGCCCCCCCTGTCACGTGCAAGTCCCCACACTGTTCCTGTCACTGCCTCACCGCCACGTCCCACTGAACACTGACCCTTCTGGACGATCAGCATGAGGGTATCTGTGTTCCACTTAGGGGATCCCCAGGAATTCCTGATCTCAGGGGAGATGTCTGCAAGAAGACATTGAGATGAGCCCAATCTCTGTCAGCTTTACGACTCCCCCCCTGCCCTTGCTTAGTTGCTCTAAAATATTTTTCCTAGAGAAAAATACTGCATATGTCCAGCTTATGTTTGTGAAGAGTTTCAGGATATACAAAACCAGATTTTTTGGACAGTTGTGGTATTTTTTCATGTTCATCCCCAGGCCTGTTGCCTATTGCACACATGCCTCCAGAAAGCAGTCTTTCCTCCTAGGCCAACATTGATCTCTGCTGCAGAAGGATGGATGGAAAGAGACACCCAGGGTGAACAGTCAAGGTGGAAGTGACCCCAAAACCTGGGGCTGGGGCTGGCTCCTGGGTCCAATGAGGGTCAGGAGCAGGTCTCACACAGAGGGAAAGGACAATTCTGTGCCATGCTTCACAGAAGCTGTTCTTCATGAACATCTCCATTCCTGGCAGCTCCTGAATCTCTGCTGCTCCCACGGGTAGAAGCTCAAGGAAGGTTACCTGTGGGGGGTAGTTGGAGGAACCTGTGTGAAGAACAAGCCGTTTAGGAAGAGCAGAAACACTGGACCTGGAATTCCTGGCTATTTGTGCCTGGAAGAGCAGCCTCCATTGGGATGTTCTGCTGGTTAATAAGGTCTGAACTTCCCCATGCAGCCTACAAGCATCTGTGAAGTCTTAGATCCTCCACCCTCCTCCCCAAAATCTCCCAGGAACATCATATCTCTGAGAATTGCACGAGATGTTTGGAGATGAAGCTGGGCAAGCTTTCAGAGGGTTGGGAGAGATACACAGAGGCACAGAGTGCTATCCCATGACCTCTGTTTCATTAGGAAACTTGGCTAAAATGGACGGATGCACTTGGAAACTGAAGCAGGAGCCCTTTCCAAAGGGGCTGGCTTGGCTTTGCGCAGTCTGCTTCGGAGCTAAGATAAAGGGCACTATAAAACCGGCATAAGCCCCTGAACTGGTGTGCTGAGTCTCACCCTGGGCTCCAGGTCAGAGAGCTGCTGTGGCTCCGGCATGATGATGAAACTGTGGCTGAGAGCTTTGAGCGGCCGCAGAATGGGGCATCCTCGCCTCAGAGGGGGCTGGCTCGGAGCCCAGAAGACCTACATGGACATGGTGCCTCCAGGCTCAGCCACCTCTGCACAGCTCCTTCAGGACTCAGGGATGACAGCAGACGATCACCGGGTCCTGCACAGCTCCAGGTATGAGGGTGGAAGGACGGGATGCAGTAGGACCATGCACTGGCTCTGGCAGAGCCCTACAAGGGAGTGGGGATGGGTACCAACCTGGGGCATTCCACAGGAGGCTTGGCCCTGACTGAGAGGCATCAGGGTGCAGAGAAACTGCTGTGGAGTCCTCCTTCTTCTTCATAACTCATAACAGAGCTCAGTGTGGGGGGCATGATCCTAAAAACAGTGCCCATGTGCTTCTGCCCTCGCTCCCTATTTCAAAGGTACCACGGCCCCAGCATCTTGGCTTGCACAGCTTCAGGGATGCTGGAGGGAAACACTGACTCATCTGAGGAGTCAAAGAACCATCAGTGACTCCCAAAATGTGTCCTTTGGGAGGGAGAATTGGGCTGTGAGATGAACAGGCAAAACCCTGGTGTCTTGAGATGATGAGCAAGAGAAGGTAAGTCCTTCCAGGGCATGGGGCACTGAGCAAAGGGGGTGCTTCGCCTCCTGTGCCTGCCCCCTCTCCTGCATGCTTGCCGTTGCCCCAGTGATGTGCTGCCCAGGGTGTCTTCTCCCCCTTGAGAACTCCCCGTCATCATCCCCACACCAGCTGACCCACTCTCCCTCCTGCCTCAGCCCCTCTCCCAGCAAGCCCTGGTGACTGCCCTGGGCTCCATGACCAGGACAATAAATCATCCCCACGGCAGGCATGGGCGCAGGGGTGGCTGATTTATCCTCCCCGTGCTTGGTGTGCCAAGGACTTCTTGCCACCGAGCCATGTCTCCGGACAGGCGCTTGGATTTCTGTGGAGATGGGGGAGGCAGCTGGACTGTTATCTGTCTCAGACTGAAGATCTGGTAGGAGGGTCCTCGCTCATCCCCTCATTGGAGACTGCTGAGGGTGTGGGGATTTTGGACACCTCCTCTGCAGCATAATAAGTGGGATGGCCACACAGCAGTTTTGGGTCTGCACAAGGTAGAGGCTTGTCTTCCTTCCATTGCTTCCCAACCAGGTGCTGGGACAGAGGTATCATCTCAAGATCAGGGCTGGTTTTGCGGGAGGGGGATTAATGGGGTTGGGGAAAGGATGGATGGGAAGCAGTGGCCTTTCCTAGCCACAAAAAATTGTTTTTTTTTATCACCCTTAGCACGGCAGGTGATTTCCAAACTCAAGGAGAGCAGCCTTGTCCCAAAGAGCTTTCTGTCTGCAGATGAGGACAAGTGGGATGGTGAGGCCTGAGACTTGGCTCTAGGCAACGTTAGTGGAGATGTTAATGACTTTAAAGGGAATCTCCCCTGTTTTTTACCTCCTCCCATCTGTTCAAGGCTTGGCGACTATATGGCTTTGTGAGCTCTTTGGAAGGGGCAGTGATCTCTTGCCTGAAGGGGCAAGCTGTAGGGTGTCTATGTAAGCTGTGGGGTTCAGGATGATGCTCCTTGTGGGTGCCTTTGATGGGCAACAAGAGGTGGCTGCAAACAGGGTGTGACCCCTGCAGAACCCTACCAGAGAGGGTGGCCCAGCTGGGACCTGGACAGGAATACTGGGGTCAACCTGGACCCATTTACACCTTTTTCTGTAAATGAGCTCTGTGCTCCTTATAGCTGAGGTCATGCATCCCCTAAAAAATGCCCCATCCATTCAGTTGTGATGCTGGTCCCCAGTGCACCTCCAGGTGCTGGGAGTGCTTTGCACGCCCCCAGCTGCTGACGCTGCTTGTCTTGTTGCAGAAAGTCAGGCGGAGCGGTGCCTGTGGGTGCACCCACCACCGCCTGTACCGACCCCATCGCCATCCCCGCAATCCGAGGTGCGAGGGTGACTTCACCGGCTGCCCGGCGCTGGCTCAGGAGGGGCAGCAGCTGCGGGTCTGGCGGGGACTTACACCTATCACTCTGTAACTTCTGACGGAGGCTGGATTTGCTGAAATGTTCACTGGATTTTTTCCAGCCTGCTGGGGCCCATAAATCTGGCTGTGCAGAGGCCGCTCCTGCTCCTTCCCCTCGGTGAGCGGGGCTGGTATTTTTCTTGGAGGGCGAGACTGGTTGCAAACCTCCTTCCAGCACCTGCCTCTCCACCTCGAGCCACATTCCTGAGCAGTGGCGGAGGATGGGTCCGTCTCCGCCAACTGGGGATGCTGCGGCCTCCGAGCTGGCCCTGCTCCCCCCAGCTCCTCTGCATCAAGGCAGTGGGGAGTTGCTGGTTTTCCCCCTGCTTCCACAGAAACCCCTTTTCTCCAGCCATCAATCTGCTTCAGGGCCAGAGAGCCTGGCTGAGTGTGCATTAGAGGCAGGACTCTGAAGACCATTGCTCATGGCTTCTTGCACAGAGGGACCAGAAACACCCTGTGGCTCATGAACATCCTGTTCAGCATCGATTCCTGGGGGACTGCCCCGGATCAGCTGGGGATTTGAAGTAGAGCATGGCTCCAGGGCATTTCATGGGACTCTCCCCCCTCTTTTGGCATGGGTCTCTCCATGCTTCTCGTCTGGAGCTCAGGAGATCTTGTTGCTGGCACAGGAGCTCTCAGATCCCAAGAAACAATCTGGGATTCCCAGCATGGAGGATCTCTTCCCCCTGCATGGACCACCTTGATCTCCAGATGGGTAGACCACCAGCTGCAGACGAGGGAGCAGCAGAGCGGACTGAGAGTCACAGTAGGCGAGGGGGAGGGAGGTGGCTGGGCTGGGGCAGCCTGCCTGTGGCAGGTCTGGATGGGCATGCCCATCATTTAACATTTCTCTCACAGACCAGGATCTGCAAAATCCCAGCTGCTTTTCATCCATTGGTCCTTTACCAGTTCCTCATACCCCACTCCAGAGGTCACCTTTGAGTGAGGAGCTCTGCTTTGGTCCTCGTGGTGCACCAGAGAGAACTGTGGTGCCACTGGGAGGTGCTCCAATACTGAGCGAGTGTCCAAGCAGCTCACCTCCCACCACAGTCCTCTTGCCCCCACCACCTGGACAGCTTTCTCTTGTCTGTTGTCAGTGATTTCCAGATCCCCGGGGGTCTTACGGTCAAGTATACACGAGTCCTGAGGGATGCGGGATGCAGCGTGGCTGGCCAAGGGATGCTGGGCGAGCATCATGGCTCTTCCTGCTGAAAGCCACCTGGCCTGTGCAGAGGGAAGCGTGTGCATGTAAGAGAGGGCACTGAGACGCACCCCTGGGCAGTGCGGGGAAAGCTAACACTGAGAGCTCTTCCGTGCGCTGGGATCACGTTACATGCCTCGCTGTAATTAGCCTCTGGCTTTCCTTGTGGAATGAGCAATCGTTTCTGTAATCTGCCAGAGCAGAGTTATGGGCATGTCAGGCTGGCACAGGGGGGCTGTAAAACCAGACCTGCCTGACCCACAGCCATCATCTGTCAAAAGGAAACCACCTGGCCAGAGAAGAAGGGATTTATTTGCTTCTTCCTTCATCCCATTCTCGCAGGCAGAATGGCGGCTCCTTGGGGAGCCCCCAGCCCTGCCGCCACAAAAAGCAGCCATTTGTGCCTTGTTTGGCTCTGTTCCCCAATGCTTCTAACCCAGCATCACATTCCATACAGCTATCCTAAAACCCTGCACTTTCTGGTCCCAGAAACATCCTGCACTTGTTCCCAAGAGCACAGGGACAATTTAGGAGAGTTTTGCACTGGCTTCAAATGGCTTTGCTCTCCAGGCCTGCTCTGCATGGTGCCTCTGCAGTGGTTTGCCCAGGAAGACGTGCCACGCTTTCCCCAAATCTTTTTTGATCTGTTTGTTTCCAGGAATGTTTCATAGGAGGTGTCTGAAATGCAGCTGTGGCCAAGGATCATCTCCAGCAGCATGGCTTTTCTACTGACCATCACCGGCTGAAGATTATGCACCAGGAAAACGTCATATAATACCCCCACAAGTAAATACCTTGTCCCCCATCCTCTCCTGTAGGGTGTCAGGTATCTTACAAGCAGATCAAGGACTTGGCATGCAACTTTGTTCAAATTTAAAAGTACATTCCCTTGAGCTGCCAAATTTGGCCAGATTCCTGGTCTTCCTGGTGTACTGCAGAGACCTGATGAGACCTTTCAGCTTCTGCCACTTTCTGCCCACGTCTGTTCTCCCTGTATCTGACACTGTCAATGCCAGCAGCACCGGGCCACCTTTGCTATGTTCCAGTTTGGATGCCCAGTGCATGACAGCATATTGTCCCATGGTAGATGACTCATTTGGGACCTGCCCCAAGTCCCACTCTGAGATTTCCACTCCAGCCACATTATTAGCTCCCAGCCTTGATGGGCTCATTAGCCTTAGGTTACTCATGAAGCATCTTTCTTCTGTAGTTTCTGATTAAAAACATCTTTCTGTTTCATCTTTGTGGGAAGTACAGCACTTATTGCTGGGTTGCAGCTTCATTTAATCTCTATGGTGTAAGTTAGCCAAAAATATCTGAACACAGCAGGTTTTCAGAAATATAGGTACCTCCCAACCATCTCTTCTGGATGTGGAGTGTCACTCTGTCCAAATGCTGGTTGCTTGCCCCCAAGGAGACCCCACTTGTCCAGGTGCTGCCGGCACACCGGAGTGCTCTTTGTGCCTGGGAAACTTTTGTGGTTCAGTGGTCATGAAGGTTGGATTCAACAAAATGCTGGGGAGGTTGATGTGTGTTTGGGATGTCCCCATCTGCTCTGCTTGGGTACCCCACACCTCAACATCTGCAGTTGCCCCAGGACTGTGTCTCACAAGAGGTCAGCTTGGCCAAAGGTCATCACTGAGTGATGCACAGTTTGCGCATGGGCATCTACTGGTTACAGCAGTTGGTCTGTAACCAGAAGACCAGTTTTCTAACCTGCTGGAACCAAAGGAAACTCCTAGGAAGGGCCTCACATACAGCTTACGCAGCTCCCTGAGGAGCTTCCCTGTTGGAGAGAAGCAAAACCAAGTATGTCAGACCCTTGCCTAGGGGGATCAAGCAACTCTTGCGACCCCAGGTGAGAACCTGTGTTCTGGAGAGGTGCTCCAAAGGAATGCAGCTCTTTCCTGGTCAAAAGGGAAAGTGCTGGTCCCTGTGCCAAGCACAGAAGGTTGTCTCCAGCTCTGGTCCCACCTCCTCATGGTATGGCGGACAGTGCAGAGACCAGATGAGAGACAGTTCCAGCAGTGTCCTTCCTCTGGTATTCCCTACTGTGTCCCAGCACAGTGTGCTGCCCAACCTGAGCTGAGCTCTGCATTTCATGCACAGGACATGCAGGTGCCTCAGTCTGCTCTTAGAGCTGAGACTTCCCATCGGGTTTTGCCTGGTGAACCAGTGCAAGGTGGAATGTCTGCAGGAGAAAGCTTCATCCTGTGCTCAGCTCCAGCTGGATGACCATCAGGCCAAGGCAGAGGAGCTGCAGGTGGGTGTCTGTGTGGAGGATACCGAGGCTGGAAGAGAAGGGTTTGAGGGGGCTGGATTACAGCATGCGCCCAGATTGGTGTTTCACAGTGGCTGGAAGTGCTGCCTGGTGTTTGCTTCCTTTACCTCACCACTTTCAGATCCAAAGAAACAGCTGAAATCTCTGAAAACAGTGAATTTAGAAGGGAAAAAAAAACACACTCAGAAACTGAAAAGATCAAGGGAGCTCTGAAGGCTTTATCTTCCAAGAATCTGGGATTATTTTTGGGAAGGCAAGTGGAGCAGAGTAATAAAAGGCAGCAGATAGCCCCTGCCCCTGATCTTGTTGGGCTGTGGGTGCTGTAAGGCCAGCTCGTCTCGAATTCAGTTGGGCAGATCCCAGGCTGTGGAGAGCCAAGAATTGGATTTATTTCTGCAGTTTCCCATTATCCAAATGTCCTGCTGGAACAGCACCAAAACGCAGTGCCGGGACTTTTGTAACACTCTTTTCTACCACAGTGCACGGTGCTTGTGCATCCTGCAACCAGTCTGGGCTTCCTGGTGCAGTCAAAGGGCCAGATGAGGCCAAAGGGATATTACCTCTCCTACGACACCCCAGATATTCAGATACAAGAAAAACATAAGTTCTCCCGTGGTGTCACTGAGAGGTGAGAGAGGAGACAATATAGTGGGATGCCAGCCCAGGAGGAGGGGACATGTCTCAGCTTCGTTGCTCTTTCCTGGGATCGCATGGAGTGATTCATACCCCTGGCTGCAACTTTGCCCTTCGTCTCTGAAAGCTCTTCCTCCAGAAATATTTGTCCAGCAGGGAGCCAGGATCCAGCCATAACTATGCAACGAGGCAAATTGCCACCCATTGTGCCCAGAATTTAAAGATGCTGCAGTAAGAGATAGTAGAAACATTACGCTTTGGGGCAAAACTGAGTCACGGTGGCCAGCAAAGGATTAGCTCCCACCAGCATGTGAGCTAAAGGCAGAGATGTGATCTGTTCCCCTAATGCTGTTGCTTTTCCTGTAAAACTTTAGTTTTACATCGCTTAGTAGTTAGCATCACTTAGTGCAGGGAACCCTTTCCACTGGATACACACACAGCACTACTGACCTGGCTGGGCAGGTGGGAAAAAAAATCACCTTGCTGGCCAGGAAAAGCCCACATATGCTTTCCTGCAATGTCTTCAGATGGAGGAGCTGGGTAGCAGCTGCCCTCCAAGGATTTTAGCACATCCACAGAACAATGCTGACTGCAGTCAAGGCATTTTTCTGTAAAGGGTTTCTGAGGTTGCAAAAAGTGGCCACTCTGTGCATTTCTGCATGTAGCACCTTACTCTTTAAGAATGTAACGCTGCTTTGGAGAAATAACTGGTTAAAAGCTATTACCCCCTCACTCTGAACTCTAAAGTGCTGCAGCAAAGCAGCCATATGAGGCGAAGGCATCCCGGGTTTGGCTGGTCCAGGCAAGGTGGGTGACTCACCCTTGCCCAGAAGCTGCGTGCTGACTGCTCCCCTTGCCGGGAGGCTGCTCCGACTCCGGACGGACGCCGTTTAGTACACAGGTTGCACAATCCTGCTTGGCAGCTCAGGCTGCCGGGTTGCAAAACACAAATCTGTCCACTGCAGTCACACTCTGGCAACTCATCCGAGAGTGAGCCCTTGAGGTCACAGAATCATAGAATCGTCTAGGTTGGAAGGGGTTTTTAAGCTCATCGAGTCCAACCAAGAACCCAATACTGCCAAAAGCCATCACTAAACCCTGTCAGGGGTGCCAGGTTTTCCAAAAGCACAGACAAAGATGTGGATAAGCGGGGTTTTAACAGGCAGTAAATTGGGAAAGTCCATATTTTCTACTGAAACTATGCAAGAAGAGCAGCTACTGCAAAGCCCCCAATATTGTGGATGTCAAGGTGTGTGCAAGGTGCTGGCTGCTGGCCGGGAGAGGGAGGGATGGGGATGCAGGAGGGATCATTTTTCATTTTTCAATACATTTTTCATTAATAAAGCACCTGCACCAGTGCACATCAGGCCCCCTCTGTGGCCGGGAGCAGGGGCAGCACCGCGCTGGGTGGTTGTGCCGGCCCCTATCACCAGGCCAGGGCTGTCCTGATCGAATGTTGTCAGAAGTAATCTCACACAATTATTCTGAACAAGCATTGTTTTCTTTGGAAATAAAGAGCCTTCTTTCAATATATCCCATTTTTATGAAATATTGTTTTTCTGCTGCCAAGTTTGATTGGGATTTTTTCCAAAAATTATGATTTTTTTAAATTATCTCTCTTTTTTTTTCATATTTTTTTTTTTATTTTAATCTGAAACTCTCCCAAAAAACTCCATCAGAGAGAATGGAAAGAGCGTGGAGAGAATGTATTTTCTGTTGGCTCAACACTGCACCTGGACTCAGCGTGATGAGTAACCTGGGTTTATTAACACACAAAGAGCGGTGCGCTTGCTCTCACTGTATGCCAGTGGCTTGCTGCAGAGCGTGACTGTAAACCTGATGGAAGCTGAAAAGCCAAGAGACTCGAACCTGAAATTGTTCAAACCTCTTCTGATCACTGTTAAGAAGGTAAGTAGCTCGCCTTGAGAAATTATGTGAAAGTACACCATTTAAGCTATGAGTGGTGGGTGAGGGAGGTTGACAGCCTGTACACAACGCTCCCTCTGCCTGCTGGGCTGGCAGACCCAATTTTCTCATTTGCCCTGATTTCTGCAGTGTCCCTGAGGTCCCCAGGAAATGTTTCTCTTTCCTTCATCTCTGAGGACTTGGCTGTGTCTCTGCTCCCTGCTCTTCCCTGGAGTCTTTTCCCTAGCTTTTCCTAGATCACAGCCCCAGTTGCAGATTTCTCCTGCCTGCATGTCCCTGTGCCATGCAACCATCTCCCCTTCCTTAGGGCAGCACTGGGGAGGGGTAATTTGGTCCGTCCTCCAGAGAAGTTTTCCTCCCTGGAAGGATCTGAAGAGTAAGTTGCAAAGAAGCAACTCACAGCCATGCAGACATGGGGCAGGAGAAGGGCACGTGCCTGTGCGTGTTGTCGTGTTGCCCACCAAAACCAAACTAGGACAGACCTGTTAATAAACAGGATGGAGAAAACTGAAGAGGAGGAAGCCACAAAATGCCAGTGCAGAGGAGGGGATCGAATGCTGAGAAGATGAAAGGTCCTTCCCTGGGTATTTCCTCGCTGCAGGGAGATGGTGGAAGAGGAGAAATGTCTCATGTGGTTCCAGCTCCCAGCAGAGGAGAGTGTGCAGCTTCGTGCTCAAGCATGCAGTATACAGCCAGTAATGCTTTAATAGAGGGGCAGAAAAACACATGGAAAATGCAAAATCCAGCAAAGACAAATCATCAGCGCCCACCACAGCACGTTCAGCACTGTTGCCTAACATACAGAAATTGGATTAGGAATATCCCCCAGAAAAAGAAAGTAAGAAAACCTCTTTCTCCCACACAGGGAGGGGGGGATTGTTAAACTGGTGTAGGATAGCTTTTCCAACCACATGACAATGGCCAGAGTCTCTGTGTCATTAAAATTGCCAGCCTGTGCTTTAAATGACATAGTTTGCAGGATGAACTTTAGGGGTCCTTGACTGGTCATTACAAAGTTTCCTAGACAATTTTAGCATGTGAGCTTGTCATTGGCATCTAATACCGATAAACAAGCCTCGATGCTGGTGCTTTCCATCCCCAACACTGCAAGTGAGAACACCAGAGGTTTCTCTTTCCTGTGAAAAGCCCATAAGCCAGCCAGGTAATTAATTTTCTGCTTTTGAGGAGAGCTTAGTCTGGCAAGGAGTTCAAGGCATTAGCAGAGCTCAGCTCCCAGTGAACCCCGGGAGAGATGGATGTTACCTTCTCCGAGGGCCCGCTCAGCTGGGAGACAGCTAGTGAAAGCAAAATAGGCTTCCTAACAGGAATCGCATCCTGAGTCATTATTTTCAGATACTTGAGTGTCAGCCAAGGACATAGAGTGAGTATGTCCCAGCATGAGTCCTGTTGATTTTATTGTCCTGTTATTCCACCGTGCACGAGGCCGCTGCTTGTCCTGGGCTTTGTGTGGTTGACCCAGTTCTGCCTGACCTCTCACCAGAGCTCAGTGCCATCCAGCAACAAGCAGGGCCCAGGGCATGTCTCAGAAAACTGACATAATGAAGTGTTATGGCACCCCGGGGTAGCAGCATTACATCATTTCCCCATCCAGCACACCATGCACTGGGGTTTCACCATGAGCTGTGGTGTTTCCATGTGGGACATCCTCCGGGCAGGGGCAGCTCCCATTACTCGGGGACCTGGAGGCTTTTCTGAGTGCTCCTATGAACCAGATGGGTTATTGCACAAATTGCAGCAGACATTTCCACCTTCTCCTGTCCACAGCTGCTTCAGGAGGTGCCGAGGGGAGGCTGGGGGGTTGTTTCTGCCCCCTCTCATTGTTGCAGTAGTCATCCTAAGGGAGCTGGGTAACAGCTTTCTCCACGTGCTGGGATCAGTAACCTGCAGGTCCGTGTGAGGTGATTTGATGAAAGAAAAACACACATTTTGCCAAGATTTTTTGTGCCGTTTGCTCTTCATTGACAACTGCTGACTGTGCCCCAACCAGCTCCCCCAGGCAGGCAGGTGGGTTGGCTGGTGGCAGCAGGTCACTGTGGAGGTGCTCCTGCATGCTGAGAGCAAGAGCCCTGAGTTCATGGACAGCTGGTGGTTGCCTCTGTGCGAATCCAGATATTAGTCCCAGGACAGCTGGGCTAAATTGGTCAGTTGGGTCAACAGGCTGGACTTTGGCTGCCCAGCACACGGTTCCTTTCGTGTCCTTTCGTGTCTCAGTGCCATGCCAGCTCTTGGACCTGAGAGGTACGAGCACCAGCCACCCTGTAGACCTCACATCCTGGGTTGGGTGCCTCGTGCATGATCCAGGATGGGTCCCGTCTTTAGGTTTGGCCTTTTGATGCTGCTGCTGAAGTGCGGCACACATCAGGGGTTTGTTATGGTCCACTGCAACAACGTGGCACGTCACCTTGGGGACAAATGCCCATCTCTAGGGGGTGACACATCTTCTCTCCGTTCTGCTTCTCCCCTCTGTCCCTTCCTTTGCCCCATCCTGCTGAGCCTGAAGAGCAGAAAATGACTCCGCAGCAGCTTACTGCATTTTTTCAGGGGCTGGGGGATCCCCTCCCCCCCGTGGCCGCTGCTGTGTGTAAGTGTTTTATTGTTTGCCTGTTGAGGTGTGAATGAAGTAATGGGCTTTCTCCGTCACTTCATCCGTCTCCGGCTGACAGCTTTGCTTAGACACATTGTGCTGTTCTGTATAAACCCTGTCACCTTGCCATCTCCAAACAGACAGCTTCCTCTGGGAAACTGTAATCAAGCTCTCCTGAGCACTCAGCTAGCACTGTCCACGGCTCGTAAATCATGGCGGCTTTCCTGGAAAATCGCGAGAGGAGACAGACGGACCGACAGACACGCACCCAGCCATGGGGTCCCATGGCTCCTGGGCAGGCGGGCGGGCAGGAGCTGCAGGGCTGGCCGTGGGCAGCGGGGCTTTCCGGGAAGGAGGGAACCTTTGGCTGCTGATGCGAGTGCGCCTGGCTGGGGTGCGAAGACCTCAGCGAGGTGAAGAAATGTTTCTGCTGCACCAGGCCGTGTGTTGGCTGGCACTCCCGCAGCATCTCTGATGTGCCTGAGGTTGGAGGCGCCTGTTTTGGGAGCTGGGGCTGATCCGCTGGCAGTGGGGATGCTCGCAGAGGGTCACTCATAATCTCCGTGCCCAGCCATTAGATGGGCAACACCTTTCCCTCGGTGATGCTGAAGTCTCCTCTGAGATCAAGTCACTGTCTCATGTTGCCAGAGAGGGATTGTGAACATGGCTGGGTTGCTGCTCCTGAGCGCTCAGCCTTCTCAGGGTGGTGGTGGGCACTCCTCAAGCCCCCATGCTGGAACCAGCATCCCCTGTGAAGTGTGATGGGAGACCAGCTGCCTCGGGGTCATGGCTCTGCTCCTCCACGCCGTACTCTCCCCTCATCAAGTCCCAGCTTCAAACTGCTCGGCTCATGCATGGCCCTGGGCCCCTTGGTAAGCTGCCCCTGCCCGGGACCCGCCAGTCCTCCTGGGAGCCCAGCCGTCAGTGTGTCAGCAGCAGAGCTGCCGCATAAACCTCTCAGCACCAGAACAATGCATGGGGCTTTTCTCCATCCACCTGGGTTTAAATGCTGTGTCGGGAAGCAAGACGGCTGCTCCCGTTAACAACCCATGCTTCTCACTCAGTTATTTTGGGGAGGATGCTTGGCCAGCTTCAGCCGAGAGCTGGCAGGAGGCAACCTGGCCACTGCCAGGACCTGCCACCACCATCCCTGGAGCTGCATAGGCACCGTGCAAAGCACTCACCCATGTACGCCGTGGGACCAGGACGTCCTGATCAACTGGGGCTGGGGAGAGGTGGCTGAGGGTTTTGCCCTCTCAAGTGCTCACTTCTTAGACTTGTAGAATCATAGAATCATTAAGGTTGGAAGGGACCTTTAAGATCATCAAGTCCAGTCATTAACCTAACCTGACAAAAACGACTTCTAAACCATATCCCGGAGTACCACGTCTACCCTTTTTTTTAAAAACCTCCAGGGATGGCGAATCCACCACCTCCCTGGGCAGCCTATTCCAATGTTGGATAACCCTTTCAGTGAAAAAATTTTTCCTAATATCCAACCTAAACCTCGCCTGGCTTAACTGGAACCCATTTCCTCTCATCCTATCACTTGTCACTAAGGAGAAGAGGTCAGTCCCCATCTCCCTACAACCTCCTTTCAGGTACTTGTAGAGAGTGATAAGGTCTCCCCTCAGCCTCCTCTTCTCCACGCTAAACAGCCCCAGTTCCCTCAGTCACATCTTCAGGGAAGTTTCAGCCGGAAAAGAGTTGTGTGCTATTTTTGGCCATTTTTATCCACTGGCTTGGGAATTTCATGCAGGTGGGAGCAGATGCACGGTGGGAATGACCGGTTCAGCACCGGCTGGAGAAGGTCTGTCCTCTTTCCAAAGGGACCAGACTCCCCACTTCCTGACAGACCTCTGTTGCCATCAGAGATATCAATTCCAGAGGACAACAAGGCTTTATGGGCCAAAGTCCTCATTTCATCCCCCCTTTTCCCTGCAGTCCATCACCAGGCTATCAAGGCTCCCCTTGCCAGAGCCCAAACTTGTGGCAATGGTGCTGAGCTCCAGAAAACAGGCCAGGCACTGCCTGTTTTGCAGCTCTGGCTGCAAAGGACATGAATGTGAGTTGCTGGTCCAGCACAGTTGGTGTGGAGACATATATCTGGCCTGTGATGATGAAGCATTAAACACCAATGAAGCGGGAGAGGAGACCGGGGCCAAGCTGGACTTAGGGCTCTCTGGGAAATACAAGAGCACTTTATGTCTCTTTTAGGACCTTGCAGCAGCAGGCTGTTGTTGAGCTTAACCTGGGATTATGAGAAGACTAACTATCATCCCTCCGGTGCTGTCATCCCTCAGCATGACAGATGCTTAAAGACTTTGCCGTCACGGTCCTGGAGGATGGACCAGTGCAGCCTGTGTGTGTGTGGAGAAGCTGCTGGTGGGGAGAGGTAGTGAGCCCAGGCCCCGAATCCCCAGCCCAATTCAGGAAACCATCATCATGATATGCAGCCCTAATTAGGGGAATAAACTTAGCAAAGAATTCAAACATAAATTTGTTCTTGCAGATTTCAGACTTCGCACGCGTTCACTGAGCGGACGGGTTCCCCCAGGACCCTGTACTGAGCTCTGCACTGTCTCTGATTTATAAGGTCCTCTTGGACATGCTAAATATAGTATTAAGTGTAATAAATGTAGATCACTTTCCTAAATATTCTGTGATTTATACCCAGGCTCCTTCCCCTGAGAGCTGGGCTCATAAANGCAGCACTCAGAAGGAAAATGGAGGGAGCTGTGGGGAAGGAGGAAGGGTTCCTATCACCCTTTTTATGGCACATGTGGCACCCCCATGTTGAGCAGCATGATGCTGTGATTCTCCTGCCAGGAAAGGGGTGGTAGATGTTTCCTCCATGCCAGGAAATATGGCCCTATAGAAGTCTGCCGGAATGATCCTGAAGCCCTGGCCACTGCTGCAGGGCCAGGGTCCACGGGTAGGGGGCTGCTGTTGCAGTTTGAAGGTTTGCTTGACTGACCCTCCTCCTGTGCTGGCTTAAAACCAGTTGCATCCTATCAGCGTGGGCTGCTCTTCGCTTCCCTTCTCTGTGCAGCACCCATCATGGATCACGTGAAGATTAAACAGGGGAAATGCTGACATGAAGGCTGGAGGATGTGCAGGGAAACCCCAGAGACCAGATGGATGGAATGGGATGGGTTTCAGCTACACCCAACGGAGCACAGCCTGGGGAAGGGATGTCCCTTGCAATGCCCAGGGCAGCTCTCCACCTGTCCCCTGGGGACCATGTCGAGACCTGCACACCATGATGCCTTCTGCTAGATGGGGCAGCTCTGAGAGCCTTGCAATGGTATTTACCCTACCACAGCTTGGAGGCAAGGACTGTTGCAGAGAAGGGCCGCGGGGTGTGAAAGAGCAGGGGAGGATGCTTTGCGTGTTTCCCTGCAGGGCTGTGGGCAGGGGCTTTCCTCAGCTGAGCGGCTGCCTTCTTCAAACTTCCCTTGATACTCGTGTCTGCTGATGCAGCCCTCCGTCCCTGCCCTCCCTCTCCTTCCCACCCCTGGGCACCTCTTTCTCCTCGTCTTAGGTGTGATTCCCTCCATTTTGTTCCTCCACCCTCCTCTGGCAAGGCCCAGACTCCTGCCCACCAGGACCCCTCACAGACCTTCCCTCTCTTCCCCCAATGATCATCTCTTCCCACCGCTTTCTCCAGTGCCCATTCTCCATCCCCATCATGCAGCACACCAGCTCGTCACCCTGGCCTCTCTCTCCCCCAGGACCACCCTCTCTGAAGCTGTTCCTGCAGCTCAAGCACTGTCTGGGCAGCAGAGGGACCAGCAGCTAAAGTCCTGTCTCCCCTGAAGAAGCCAGGCCACCCCTGCAGCCACCTCCCACTCCACCTGATGAGAAAGCAGCCAAGGATGAGGTGTGCTATCCGATGGGAAAGCAACGCTGCAGGCTGGGAAGGGTTGCAAGTTCAGAGGAGGAACCTCTGGCCCAAACAGGAAGGGGAACTGTTTGAAAAGAGCCTCCCAAAGGGAGGAGAAAAGGTGGAAAAAAGCAGGAGAAGTGAAAAAAAAAGCTGCAGATTGACATCAGTGTGCCCTGCGGAGGGAGAAAGGCTCGTTTGTGATCGTGGACCGTGCTTCCCAAGGAGGACAAGGGGGTGATTTATCTGCAGGAACAAGAGATGGGTCAGGCAGGGAGAGATGTGAAACGCGGATCTGGTCAGAGAAAACAGTCCTGCCAGCCCTTGGCACAACAAGGGAGGCTGTTGTGGGAGAGAGGATTCAGCAGTCCCTTTTTTTGGAGACGATTGCACCAGTTTGCTTCCTTCGTACACACAAGGATAATCTCAGCGTGCAGCTTCATTGCTGCTCGACCACAGCCGAAGCAGGAGGGCTACAGTGGGGCACGAGGCCAGCTCTTTAATGACCGTACTCTGCATTACGGATTTCCAGTAAAAATCCATCATGATTAACGCGTTGAATTTGTCACAGCCTAGACTTTCATGACAAAAAACATGACTTTTTGGGTTTTCTCACAACAAGTCATGTTCTTTGTAATCTAATAAGCGCTGCTCCCCCACAGTCCTTTACAAACTCAGCTCTGTTTTGTTCCCGGGTCGTCACAGATGGGAAAATGACCAGAGCTGTGAAACACTTTCATGCCATTTGTCAAGTTTTATTAAATGGCTTGGAATATTTTTATTACCAAACAAGGGTTTCTCAGTGGGGCTGGGGACCCTGCATGGGCCTTCCTCCATCTCCAGGGCTTTCATGTGTTTTGTGTGACTCTTTTCCCCCATTTTGCCCCCACAGGCAGGCAGCCTTAATGAGAATCTGAGATTTCTCAGCAGCCTTGTGTCAAGCACGGGAAACCTAGAGGAGCATTTGTATTTAGTTGCTTGAGGTATTTCAGTGCACTGCAGACTGAAAATGACAGCAAACAGGCAGCGAGGTACAAAACCCCAGTAAATCATTTTTCCCTTGTTGGGAGGAGAGAAAAACACCCCATGCAGATTTGTTTCCATTGGTATCAGCAGGGCTGTAAGAAGCTCCCGTGGATGAGGATGGGACATGCAGGTCACATCACTAATGTGACACATCTTCTGCCCTCCAACCTTGGCCACCTCTCCCCTGTGCCGTGCCATTTCATGCCATCCTGCCCTATCTTATCTCATCCCATCTTGTGTTTCTCAGTGCTGGCCTCCTTGTTCCCTGCTTGCAATTAGTTTTTAAAGTCAGCACAAGGACTCTCGTGTGGAGAATACATCCTGTTCAGTTGAAAAGTGTCCTGGTCTAAATTGTTACAATGAGTATTGAGGAAGAATTGAGGAAGAACATGAAATCCTGACAGCTGATACAAACTAAGAAGTAACATGCTGGTCTTGCAGCACAATATATATGCGACCAGAAAGTATTTGTGATCCACGCCACAGAAAGCCCGCATACAGTTTAGCTATTTATTGCAGAATTTGCAGGGATTTGGCAAAGAATGAAAAGAAGGATGCAGGCTTGGAAAGCCCTTCCGGCCACGGGGCTTTGCAATGAGAGGTGGGAAGTCCCCACCGTAGGAAACCATCACGGTCACTGAGGAGGGTTTTCCTGGGTGACAAAAGTCCCTTGATGGCTTGGGCCAGACTTCAATTACCAGGAGGGTGGGTCTTATCCTGGGGCAGACTATCCACTCCTGTCAGGTCAGGCAAGGCACAGCCAGGACCCCAGATGTCCTGGATGTCCGGGGGGGACTCTACAGCACCTCTGTGTTTCTCTGTCCTGTGTAGTGATGAGCTGGGCAGAATTTAATGCTAAAAGCTATTTTTTCTGCCTCTGGGGAATTTTCTTCCTGTGATGACAGCAGGACTGGGGTCTCTGCCTGGACTGGTACTGGTTTGGGGGGATGAAGGTGAAGCCCAAGCACACTGGAGTGCAGATGAGAGACACACCAGAGGTCCAGAGGATATTTCTCAGCCAGAAAGGAGTGGTAGGACAGACCTGAAGAGATCCCCCTGCACATGCAGTATCAAACACAGAGCACTGCTCAGTGCCTGTGCCTTAGGGCAGTAAACAGCACTGATTTACCCCATAATTTTTGGCATGATAATTTCTGCAGTACCTTGAAGGCTGGGGACTCTGTAAGATTAACTCTGACATCAATGAGCAGTAACCCTGCTCCAATAAACCAGGGCCTGTAACAATGTCTCCTAAGACTCAAGGGCCAAGAGTGTGATTTGGATAAAAAAAAAAAAGTTATGCACGACGCCAATGGAAATGAGCAAACTGCTGGGAAGTCTGCTCATCGGACGCTGCATCATGTGCTGTGTGAGCTACTTGATGGGATTATTTATCCAGAAACAACATTTTCCTCTTTGTAAGTCTCAAAGCAATCATCACTGTGTAGTGTGCATTCCCCTGCTCAGTAAAGGGCAATGCAGCCTCCAGCCTAACCTGTGAATAAGGAAGAAACAGCTGAATTTTATGACAGTCTTTGTAGGTTGGAAGACAGTTTACAGGACCAGATCCAGTATATAATACCAGGGTCTGCACACTAGTTTGGTCAGGAGGAGAAACCAGTAAGGAAAGTCAGTCTAATCTCTTAGCACAATGTATTTTTTCCTATTACAGGCATCAGTCTCCCATCACATGTATACAACGAGGATTCAGAGAATGTTCTTCTTCCAGAAACGGTTGCAGGTAGATGGATGGGGAAAGAAAGGACCAAGTCCTTTGTTAGGGTTTTTGTCCAGCCTTTGGTTGGTTCCAGGTTTGAGGCTAATGTTGGGAATGTTGCCCAGCTGTGGAGTTCACAGAGTCACAGACCTGAGACACCAGATCCCCCTGAAGCCATGTCCCGTGTCCCTTCCTGCTGCCTGCAGTAGTGGTGGATCTCCAAGAGGTCAGTGAATTGTTCTGCATCCACACACCTTCTATCTGTTCTTCTGCCTTAGACACTGCACTTTCACTGAGCTGCAGATTACCTGGTTCTGCCCCTAACAAATTTGCTTGTATTGCTTTAGAGATTTGCTGTGTGTTTTCATTTTGCAAATTAGGATTATTTCTTTCTGTCCTTAGTCCTAAGCACACTCAGGTCGTTGCAACTTTCCCTATCCTGTCTGGTGTTGGCAGTGTGTTAGGTTCTCTCCACTATATATTATCAGAGTAGTAACTTCTCTCTCCAGATACGAATGTGTCCAACTTGCCTGTTTCCCTTCTCACCAATTTAATTTGCTTCTAATCCTACAGGTAATTTCAGGGCTGTTGCTCAAATGATTTGGGCCCTTCTGTTGTCTTTTATGGGAAGATAGAGTGATACACGCCCAGGCTTCCCTTACAGAAGCCTGAGGATATTTAACGTGCTTCACTACCAGCATCTGCTAATTTGATGGCACAAGCAGAAAACCAAGCCAAGCTAGCAAACGTGGTTGTTACAGATTTGTACCGCTCTCTTCAATTTCCCTTTGCTATTTTGCAAGCGCCACTTTTACGATCTGCCCCATTGTTCGCCTTTGCTTGGAAAGCGATCCTTCAATGCACACTGACAGAAAGCGGTCTCCTGCTTCGTCCAGTGCAGCTCCTGACAGCCAGGCAGTTTCTCATGAGTTTGACACTGGTTTGGTGCATCACGCATCATTGCTCCCCTGCTGCCACAGGACATGCCGCAGCATATACCCTGTTGCCATGTAAAGCTTTGGCTTTTCAACTTTTTTCTTTTTTTAAACTCTGGTTTCGTACTCAGTCGTAGCACTGGAAAACACAGTCATTTCTGAAGGACGTGAGCAATTCCATCTGGTTAGGGAAGGTGGGGGTATTTTCTTGGAAAGGATGCATCTGAAAGCTGTCTGAAGGGGCTGCATGCAACAGAAAGCAGAAATGTCCTGGACTGGGACAACAATGCCTGGGGAAAATGTGCTGCTGGAATCACAGGATCCCAGCAGGGCTGGTGGAAGGGGGGTCAGGGGTCTCCAGACCAATCTGCCAGCAGTAGCAGGACTGTCTCCAGCACTAGATTGGGGTGGCTGTGGCTTTATCTAGCTGAGTCCTGGAAATCCCCATCCTGCACCTCTCTGGAGACCTGTCCCAAGGCATGGGGAAGAAGAGTTTCTCAGTGTCCCACCTGGACCTACCAAGCCCCCATATGCAACCATTGCCCCTGGTACCATCAGTTTGGCTCTGTGCTCTTTGTAACTGCCTTCTGAGCAGCTGCTGCTGCATTTCATCACAGGAGGAGGTGGCTCTGACAGGACTGCCATACAGTGCCTATGCTTGGTAAGAGCTCAGAGGAGACCCCAGAGTCAAGATGCCTGGGCACCAGCCCTTGTATATCCATGTGGTAGGCTCCCAGGGACCCCACAGCTGCCACTTGTGTGAGCAGAGGTGATTTATGCTGACTTTTCATTTTGTTGTTTAGTAAATCAGGAACTTGGAAATCAGCATGGTTTCTTGTGTGAGCTTCACTAACGGCCGAGGTTATCACAACAGCTATAAATCCCCCACTATTCTGGATGGGAAATCTCATTATTTCTCCTCTCTCCTCCCTTCCCTGGGCCATGAGATCTGGCAGAGCTATAGGAGAGAGGAGTTGATTCAATCCAGCTCTGGCTAAAGTGATCAGCCATGAATCATCATCTCCAGGAGACCCTCTCTTTTGCTGAGCCTTGACTCCCAGTGCAGCTGTGCTGGATGGTCTGTGAGCAGGTACCGCCTCCAAGGCCAAAGCAAAGAGCAAGGTGGGACATCTCCTGCCCTGACAAGGCAGATTGCTGTGCAAGAGAAGTGGAAACCATGCTGCCCTCCTTTTTTTTGTCCACTCCTGCACTCTCTGTGGGGACACAAAGTGGCCAAGAGAGAGGCTAGACAACCACCATGAGCAGGTCTTCTAGGACTGGATATGACTGTAAAAGGTCTTCAGCCAGCTAGGACGGGAGGGAAAATACTCATGAACAAAGACAGACCCAAAGGAATTCCTTTTCTCTCTCCTGCCCATCTGTCTCTGCCCCATGGAAGGGGAACGTCTTTGTACCACCCTGCCCCTTCGGTCCCATTCCGCTGCTACCTGCACCCCTCCTCCAGCACCTCCTGGCCCTTGGTGCTGTCTTAAAACAGATGCTCCAGAGCCTTGGCACGTGGGGAGGACATCTTCCTCCTTGCCAGCAGCCCAAGGGAGTCAGATGGTTTATGACCTTCCCTTGCACCTGGCAACCCTCTGGAGAAGCTGTGGGTGTCCATGTAAGTCCTTCTTAGCTGGTACATCTTGTACAAATTGCTGCTAAAATAAGGACTGCTGCACTGCAGCTCATCAGTGAGTCCCACAGCAAGACGTCTCCTTTTCATCTGCTGTGATTCACTCCCTGGCACCCCATTTTTGGATAACAGCAGAGGGTGAGATGGAGGATACCGAGTCATGTAGGTATCCCCATCCCAACACCTCCTCCTCTCCTGCTCACCCCATCAAAGCATCCTCCCTCCTAGTGTCCCTGGTGAACTCCACTTGTTCCCCCCAGGCTTTCTGTCCCTCTGCTCCCCCATGGGGCATGACATGACCGCAGGGGAGGGCACTGCTCCAGAGGAGCACCCTGCTGACTCGTGTGATGGCTTCATAATATATTCCAGACTCCCCTCCATTCCCATCCCTGCTGTGTCCTATCATTTCCCTGTGTTTTTTTTTTCGATTGCTGCTGAGCACAGATCTTTGTGTGCATATTTTTGTTAGTAGCTCAGCCACTTCATTCTTCTATTCCTACACAAGTCTTGGATGCATCATCAGGGCTCAGTGACTTACTGCTCTTCAGTGTGTCAATTTATTCCACCATCTTCTTCTGACACCATCATTGCTCATTTTATAAGCTGAAATGAGCAGATCCAGGGTAACTTTCTCTCCAGCACCTTCTGTGGTCCTGAATGTTTTGAAGAAACCACCACCAGCTCCGCATTGCTACTTTCTGCAGTCACCCTCTGTTTCCCTCCCAGGCTTCCAGCTACCCACAAACATCAGATTTTATGCCTTTTTATTGCTTATTTTTATACTTTTTTTATTTTATAACTTTTTTTGCCATTCGCTCTGATGAAATCCCATCCTAATTCCCTTGTTAGGTAACCCCTGGCATGCTTTACGCTTGCTCCTATTGCTTGCGTTAAGGCTGGATTTCCTTTTTCTGAAGTACCCTGTTCAGCTCAAATACGCGACGAAACCCTGTCATGTCAGCAAATGCTGTTGATTTTCTTTCCCACATGGGCCTTTCTGCTTTTCCTTTTAGGATATGCAACCTTCAAAGCCTCACCGATGGGCACATACACGGCTTCTATATCAAAGCTATGGCCTTAAATGGATTTGCCTTTAGGGCCCTTTAAATGAACTCTCCTCATTTATTTATTTTGAAGTAAGTTCCCACTTTCTAACGTTGAGCAGCCTCCAGCAGTTTTGGAGACAGCACTTCCCCCAGTGACTCTGGCTAATTGCGTTGTGATCACTGGAAGTTAATAGCTCACCACTGGCAGCTTCTTGAAGTAAAATCTCCATGTGATTTTGGAGTGAGGGCAGAAATCGCAAGATATCTATTAAAAAAACCCAAAACAAATAAACAACTCGGGCAGTAGTTGTAACTGTGTGTTGCTGTCTGGCTCAGATCAGTCACCCCTACCCAAATGAAAACCCAAAGCGTTTGTACTGCTTTTGCAGTTATTTGTGGGAGAAATGTCAATTTTGGTAGCAGTCATTACAGTCAGTTTTGAGGGACACAGAAGCTTAATTATGAATTCAAAGCAGTTTTGTCAGATGAGTTTCGGATTCCTTGACTCCAAACTAAAGACATGAAAATGAGGCTTGAAGCAGCAGATATTCCCCCAAATACTGCAGATTCCCAAGCTTTTCAGACCAGAGTAAACTTGCAAGCACAATTATATGCATGCCTGGGCTGAAATGTGTGTCTTGAAAGCATCCCTTGCAAAAATATCTCGTGTGTGCTGTGGTGAGAAAATATTCCTCTAAAGCACGCCTCGCTGGGCTGTCCCGCCGTGCTGCCCAGATGCTCCAGGGCTTGTGCTGAAGGTTTGCAGGCGTGTTGCATCTCCCATGCATTCCCAGCTCCTGCAGAGCGTGGGCTGGCAGGGTTTGAGACAAGATGCCCCGATCAGGACTTGCCTCCTGAAACGGCAGGGCAGCTTCTCCCCCTTGAGGGCTCTCTGCACAGCCGCCTATTTATAAATAGCAACTTCATCGCCATGTCCCCACAGAGGGGACACCGTGCCTGCTGCCCTCAGCCCCCAAATAGCTGCTGGACGAGGAGGGCAGGCTGTGGGCTGCATCGCGGGACCGCCGAGCGCGGCGTGGGCAGCTCCCTGCCAGCTCCAGCCGGGAGCCAGCATTCCTCAACTGGCAAGCCTCTCGCCCCGATGAAAAGCCCCAATTCAGCCGCCTGCACGCCGAGTACCTGACACCTTCCCCAGCACAAAGAGGGCTTTCTGCCTCCCGCACCCGGCTTGCTGCCGGGGAAGCGGTGGGCACAGAGAGCTGCCTCTTGCTGAGAGGGGTCACTGAGCCACATCCTGCACACACCCCCAACAAAACTCGCTTGTCTTGGGGGGGAGCACTGAAGAACATAGCCTGGGGCAGGTGCCTGCCAGCCGGGATCGTGGCTCCAGGTTTGCCAAACTTCTGGATGGGATGGCTCGCCCGAGTCTCCAAGCCTTGCTCAGGTCAATGGGATGGTGAAGGTTTTAGGACCAGCCCTGCTCCTCCACAGCAAGCCCTGAGCTGGGATGGAGTGGGTGGTCACGCTGAGACTGTCACACTGGTGGGTCGGACGGGGTGTGATGATACACAGGCTGGGCTGGGAGGTGCAGGGTAATCCTACACTGAAACGGGATTTGTGATGGATGGAGGGTAACTCATCTAGGGAGGTATCCACTGGGGAAGCACTGGCGAGGCCATTAGTCTTCATATTATCATCTTTGTTCTTCCCGTTCCCTAGGAGAGCCAAAGTTGGAAGTGGTCCACAAAAGCTCCCTCACCCGCCAGTGCCTAAATGCAGGCCACAGCGTGTGATGCAGACCCTGCAGGATGTAAATTACTCAGGTTGGAGACCCTGCATCATTTCTGCTTTTCATCCAGGGACTGTCAAATGTGATGTACATAAGCCGCCTAGGAGGAGAGGACCAGATCTCTCCCATGCTGCAGCTGAGAGGCAAAGCCTCTAGACCACAGCTGGGGCCTCCTGTGCCTGCCCTCTGCCTGTGCCTCGAGCCTCTTCCTTGCTCATCAATGGTCTCCCGGTACAATGTTCCCAGAGCTGGATGTTGGGAAGCTGCCTGGGCCCCTTCCCCAGCTTCCCTGTCCATCACACGGGGACAGCCTCGCAAAGCCATCTCTTGATCAAGACACCTTAAACTCAGGCTGTGCGGTGCACAGTAAACCCCCTTCTTGGATCTGGTCCTGTGAAACTCAGGGTGCATGTGGACTTCAGCCGTCTTTGGGTCAGGCCCTGTGGTTATCCTGCCACAGAAGCGCAAGGGTAAATCCTCCTCCCCAGGTCTGCTGTCCCACAAGCCCCAGGCACTGCCCAAAGAGGCTCAGCCCATTACAAGGGACCAGGGAGATGGTGGATGCGTTTGCATTCCTTCTGAATGCAAGTCAGATGTGACATGAAACATCACAGTTCAGGCAGATTGGCTAAGAAACCAAAACTGAGATTGTTCTCAGCAAGATGTGCAAACCCTTTCCTGTCTCCCCTAATCATCATTCTGCCTTTTATTGCTCTCATGAACTCTCTTGCAGAAAGCACACATGGCTTAAAAAAAAAAAAACAAACAAACCAGATCCATTCAAGGTTATTGCCCATGTTTCCAAAGCAACAACTAAAGGGGAAGCAAGAAATCACCGTGAGGGTCTAATGAAGGGATAAAAGGCTGAAGTCCCTGGTAGGTATCATGGGACACCTCTCCCAGATATGTGCACATTTTGCACAGGTGTGTCTAAGCAGGTACCCCGGCACAGCTCACACATCTCATGGCCACAGCAACACCACGTGCAGACTGTTTGATGGGTGCACCCCTTTCAGAAAGAAGTGGAAAAGCCTCACTCCATCTGTATGTAACAGCTGGGAAAAGCAAAATAAATGAGACTCCGAAGCCTTCCCTGCTTGTCTGCTTAATGCACTGAAGACCCTGGGCTCCAAGCTCTCAAGCAGGGCTTGCATCAGTGGCTTCGTGGAGGCTGCAGGAGTTTCTGATGCCCAGAGAAAGCTCGTGAGTCGTGCAGAAATGATGTTGCGAGAGGAAAGCATTGCAGGTCCCTCCATCACTAACGCAGCCCCCAGCTACAGCCCTGTTGCTCTGTAAGGCCTGATCCAGGAGTTCCCGTAGGATCAGCAGGTGCTTCTGCTGGAGAGAGGATGCCATTGGGCCCATCGGGGGGATGCTTAGCTACGCTGCTGTCACTGTGAGTGGGATTGTACTTGGAGGTGGCAGCAGACATCTCTCCACCTCCTTCCTTTCCTTCTGCATCTCAGCATCTCTCCCTCAACCCCTTTTTCTTTCTCACTTTTCTGTTAGGAGCTCCCCCATGCAGGCATCCAGGGAAGAGATGCTATAAACAGGATATGGGCTCTCTGGAAATCTGCAAGCAGGAGTGGCTGAAGGTATTTAATAGTATCCCTGCAGTAAACAGGGATAAAGAGGGATCAGCTGTATGGAGCAGGGAGTCAGTATCAGATGGAGCTGCTCTTCCATGCCGACTATTTACTGAAACAGGAAACAAATATTTTTTTGGCTTTTGCCAAAGAAAGATTTCCTTAAAAATGTGTTAATATTAGAAGTAAAAATGTAGCTTTTAGACATGTTAAGTGGCCACATTCACTGGAGTTTTATTTACTATATAAAGGTTAACATTGGTCTGTTTATCCTACAGACGAGATTTCCAGCAAATTACAAGAAGGGTCATGTAACAGTCAGCTCCTGCTTGCCTGAGCTTATTTGCCGGAGCCAAATCCCTGGAGCCTGTGGAGCTGGAGCAGAGAGAAGGGATATTCAAAAGGACTCTGAGAATGGGAGAAAAGGAATAACAGAGCTTTAAGTTGCTTCAAGTTCACTCATTGGGAAGGTGGAGGCTGGGCTTATCCAGGTGCTGGGGTGGGGTGGTGAGAGTCAGAGATGCTGCCTTGGACTCCCCAGAGCTGCCTGCGAGAGTGGCCAGTTGGAGGAAGGCTAAAGAAAACCCGTCGTCAGCGCAAGCAAGCTGCTTTCCTGCTAACCCCAAAGAGCCAGTTTAAAGCCTGGATTAGAAGATTTCATCCCTTGGCCAACACTTCTTACGTAGCTTTACTGTGATTACTTTGCTGGAGATATGGTGGTGCTCCAGAGAAGCATCCAATTTCTGTCCTTCATCCAGGAAGGACATCCTGGGACCTGCGCTGAGGGAACACAATCATTTAAATTTCTCTCGCAGACATGCTGTCCCTTTCCTGAGGGGTCAGGCTGCCTTGCACCTCACCCTGTCCCCCATGATCTGGCAGCCCCCTGCCTCGGACAGGCTCAACGAGGTTGTCCCATCTCCTCCTGCCAGTTTTGGCACTTGCTTCTGCCTCCAGCTTCCCACAGTGTCCCGTGGGAAGACGATTCTCAAAACACTTGTGAAAGTCCTGGAAAATGATTCTGCCTTAAAAAATACAGCCCTTAAAAAATGGGTGCACTATTAACGGCCCTGCTGTCAGCACCATAAAATCTGAGCAGCGAGGCAAGTTTTTTCTTTAATGAAGCAGTGCTGGTGCAATCAAGGAACACCACTATCTGGAAGAGATGCTTTAGCCAAATTATTAGCCCTAATATAGAAAAATCAAGGTGAACATCAAAGGCTTGAGACACCTAGGATGTTGAATTAGGTAATTTACTACTTTTCTGGTCTTAAACCCTGTGATTTGCTTAGCCTTATTAGCTGGGATCAGCGTGGACTTACAACAGTCCTAGCAGAGGAAAGGCAGAGAGCAGGCGGGGGAGAGCCCGGCTGCAGTCTAGAGCTCTCACGCTGGGCTGCGGCGTGGGAGCCCTGAGATCTGGTCCTGGTAAATGGCTGTTTAACACCTGGGGACACCTCGGCCACCGATTTGCATGGCCATTCCTCAAAGGAGCTGGCACCAAAAGGTACAGTGAGACCTGCTGCTCATTTGTGGCATGAAGAGGAACCGTGGCCCCAACTCGCTGGGTCCTGCCAGCACTTCCACTGCACACATGTAGAACGTGGTATCACCACGGGAGGTGGGAGGGCAGGTGTCTGGAGGGGAGGGACAGCCAAAGCAAGCTAACACCAGCCTGTACTCAGCCAGAAAAGGGCCAGGCTTTGCACCTGCCACCACGTGTGGTCCCGTCTGGCTTCAGGATCTAGAGGACCATCTTGCCCGGTCATGATGGGTTTTACGGAGCGGGGCAGCTCATTTCTCCCTGCCATGTTTCACTATCTACCCACACTGGCGAGCTGTAGGAGCTGATCAAAATTAAAATGTCATGAACACTACTTCAGCTCCAAAACTGAAGGCTGGAGGCAGCCAAGAGCCACTCTGCAAGGGTGCATAACGGAAAGTCTGGGCAGTGTTAGCTATTGCTGCTGCTATATGCATTGGCTATCACAAGAGGAAAAATCTGAATCACAAATAATGAACCAAGTGGAGAGACCTGCGGACGGCAAGAGCAGAGACAACTGTTCGCTGAACACCGGGAGCATTCCAGCATCAGCCTGAAAGGGATTGTCACTCCCAGGTGAACCCTTCCAGGACCAGTCCTCCTCAGGGGTCCAACTTCTTGCCTTCATTACTGGGTGAATAATAAGAGACGTCCCCAGGCCCACATTTTGCCAGAGGGATACAAATATCTTTCCATGACCTTCATCTGTGTTTCCTGTGCTGAATGAGCAGGAAAGCTGAGCTCTGTCCTGCCCCAGGGCGTTGTATAAGTGGAGAGGCCCTGAAGGAAATCTTCAGCATGCCAAATTTTGTTTCCACCTTGTGATGAAGGGGTTGCCTGCACTGTGAAGGATGGGGAGAAGAACATCTACTCAGTTTCATCCCAAAACATCAGGTTAACCAGGGTCTGAACCTTCTCTGAGGGATCAGGGCATTATGCCATAGAAAAGGATGGGTTTCTGCCCTCTTTTTGGAATAGCAAGCTGAGAATCTCCCCCACTACGTGCAAATATTTCCCCAGATCTCCCCATATATCTCACAGAATGACAGAATCTCCTAGACTGGAAAAGACCTGTAAGATCATCTAGTGCAATCATTAACCTAACACTGACAAAACCACCACTAAACCATGTCCCTGAGCACTACATCTATACAACCCTTAAATACCTCCAGGGATGGGGACTCCACCACCGCCCTGGGTAGTGCGTTCCAATGCCTGATGACCCTTTCAGTAAAGAAATTCTTCCTAATATCCAATCTAAGCTTTCTCTGGTGCAACTTGAAGCCATTTCCTCTTGTTCTATCACCTGTTACTTGACAGAACAGGTCAACTCCCACCTCTCTGCAACCTCCTTTCAGATAGTTGTAGAGAGCCATAAGGTCTCCCCTCAGCCTCCTCTTCTCCAGGCTAAACAACCCCAGTTCCCTCAGCTGCTCCTCATAAGACATGTGCTCCAGACCCCTCACCAGTTTCATTGCCCTATCTCCCCATATTCCCACATATTCCTCCAAATCTGTGAGAGAGGGTTTAGAAGGAAAAGGTGATTTTATTTCAAAAACAAAACTGTTTTCACACACTCAGTGTCTCCCACCCACATACTCACAGCACCAGAACAAATGTCCAGCATTCAGGCATATCTCCAGGTGGTCAGTCCAGAGCTCCTTGCAATGACACAGAGAAGAAGGGATGCCAGCTAGCAAATCCTCACCTCTCCTAGGCTCTCAGGCTGCTGACCATGCATTAGCTTTGGATATAACTTTTGGTAGATTTGGGGAGTTGATCTGTATTTTCACATTGGTCCACTCTTGTGAGTCAATGGAAATACTGCTGATATACAAACTTTCAACTCATTTTTTTTTTTAAGATTCCATCAGACTCCTTTTTTGGACACAGTCTGTCCTTAATTTTATCCTGTTCTTTGTTTTGGGCTGCCCTTTGTTTTCCCAGTCGGCCTGTCTTGAAAAGCTACTCATGGTTGTGCTGTAATTTGAATTACTTTGGTGCCATCGATGCCTGATATTCTTTTATCCCTTTTTGACATTTCTTCCTGAGCTTTGACCCCTATGCATCCTCATTCAGACTTTATGTTTCTACTACACATCTCCATAGATGCTCATAGACAGGTCTTTCGAAGGAAGAGCAGTCTACTCCTGTCCTCTGCTCTGATCAGGGATGGTTGTGTCAATAAGGCATGACTTTTGAGAGCTTTTTGCCTTTTCCTACACCCTTCAGTCTTCTGAGGATTGTGGGTGGCACATGTTCAGCCATGGGGGACACAAAGACGTTTGCATGCTGTTCAGTCTGATGTCTGTGGGTGGCGATAGGCAATTCTGGCATTACTTCTCCTTTCCAACCAAGCTTCCCACACCTCGAGACAGGACAAAAGGCACAAAGCATTGGGTACCAGAATGGTTTCAGTAATTCTATTCTGCATGTGTAAAGCTGGCACAACCCTCAGTAAGAGCCTTTGTCTTCCCAGGAACAGTCTTTTCTTTCTTCTTCCCCAGGGAAGGCCTGCATCCATATTTCTTTGACTGCTGGGCAAGGTGATGCAGACATGGTGAAGAGAGGAGTCATATGGCTTCCAAACACCCTTCTCCTGTCCAGGTCTAATGGCATGTCCCCTCTTGCTGGCCATTGCCATCTTGACACTACTGCTGGAAATGGGGGATTAATTTTGAGGCAGCTCAAAAATGCCGATGAACGTGTGGGTTGGCTGTGTTGGACAGAAGATAATTTGTGGTGAAATCCACAAAACGTCTGGGATTTGTAAATGTTTTCATGATGACTTGGCTCTTCTCCAAACACTCCCATCTACTGACAAACACGAGCCATGAATCACTGCGCACAGGAAAATCTTCCAAGCCCTTGACTTACTCCTCACCCAGCTCCGCTAGACTGCCAGCTCTGATAGCACCCACTGCCCAGTGGGGAACAAGGCCTTCAGGGTCAAGGTGAACGAGATGCTTGGCAGCCCTACAGATGCCCTGTTTAGGTCACTGGGCAAAGGAGGTGGAGACATGGCACACTGGCTTTTCTGCGTAGCAGCCCACAGGAGAGAGCCGTGCTGGGACTGTCCTAGCTGATGTCAAGGCCAGGCTCCTTGACATAGCCCAGAGATTACCTCCTTTCCCAGGGAGAGGATTTGCTTTCCACTCCTGAAAGTGGGGCCCCAGCAGTTTTCTGCCTGATATCAGCTGGGGTTAGTGATGGCTTTCTTCAGACTGGGCTGTTTGGGGTCTTGCAGAGCTCCTTGCTGGCTGCCAGCAGTGTTTCCCATCATTCTCATTTTTGGACTCAGGAGTAAGCCTTGAGCCAGCTGGCTTAGTAAGAAAAGCCCTCAAGAGCTGTCACCGCAGGGCACCTTTGCCATTTTTCACTCTGCATCCAGCAGGGACCCAGGGCAAGATGGTGACTCACCTAGCCAGGCAGCCTGGGGACTGCTCACCCAAACACGGGTCATAAAATCCTCTGCTGTTGCTTCATAAACACAGTGGCTGGCAGCACTACGCTGCTACTGGGGCTCAGCCCATGTGCTGGGGACAGACTCACAAAAATAGCTGATGATTCGGGGGCAGGATGCTTTGTCTCTCTGTCCATGAGCCCACGTGTTCCTGTTCCTGCCTCCATCCCCTAGTCAGCCCAGTAGAAGACAGAGAAGTGGTTTCCAAGCACCTTCTGGCCTCCAATGTCTCCTGGTCTCTCCAAGAGGAACACATTAAAGGGAGTCTCTCCTTATCAGAGTTTCTCATGTGGGCTGTTACATCAGCCCTGCTTTCCAACTCCAGAGCCCCACATCTCCTGTACCCTGAAAAGGAGCAGGTCCCTGTAGGGTGGGGTGCCTCAGTGGCTTTGCGGTGTGCTGTGCAGAGTCACTCAGGCAGGGCCACAGGCAACAGTGTGTACAAAATATTGTTCCTGGGATTGCAGAGTCACCACTAATGGCATGTCATCCTGCAGCAGGCAAGTAGACGTGGGTGTACTCTCCCTCTTCTGCTCCAGTGAGCTCCAGTGCCACAATGTTCTGTGAAGACACAACAACCACGGCTTTTTCCAGCTTTGATGGCTGGCAGAAAGGACACATTCTGCCAAGGAGGGCCTCCTCTGTCTTGGGGAATGTGGGTATGTTTGCCACTATAGCTTCTAGCTATGGCATGGAGCCCTGCGGCTCTTCTTCACAGCCATGTGATATGTACCCTACCTGTAAATGCAATGGAGCCCAGGGACCCTAGCCCACAGCAATCCCTGGCAAGACACTTATGTTTCCTCCTAAGTTGTCCTCACTTTCAACATCAAACACAAGAAAATACCAAGTTTCGTTCCTGTTTCCCCATGGCTGTGCTACATTCTGCATTGTTGAAGCCCCTTAGGTCCTAGGAACGGTTTGAGGGCTCAGCCAGAGGCCAGTCTGCTGTTTTTGTCTGATCCAAGCACTTACCTCAGAAAGGACAAAACGTGTATCACCATTTTGTTGCCTGGGATCGCCAGAGACTTGAGTCCATTCTCCCTATCCCAGAATCTGTCCTGCGCATTTCCAGCACCTCCTTCCTCCATCCCAGATCCCATCCTTGGCTGACAGCAGGTTGGGGTTTTTTCCTCTCTCTCACATTTCCACTTTTCCTGTGATGTGTCCCCCAAAACGGATCAGTGAGCAAATCCCAATCTGTCCAGCAGAAGATGACAGTTGAGTTGGGGGTTGGTTTAGATGATCTCCAGAGGTCCCTTCCAACCCTGACCATTCTGTGATTCTGTGACCTGGAAGCAGGATTTCCAAGCACACTGTCCTGGTGCTGCCTCAGAAGCAGGAGCTGGTACACCAACTTCTGGATGACAGGGGAGGGCTAAGATGATGTGGAGTAGAAAGAAAGGAAGCTCCTTCCAAAATGAGCAATGGACAAAACAATCCTCTCTGTTTGCCCCTTGCAACCTTTGGGACTGGATTTGTGGAGGCAGCCTGGCCTCTCTGGCAACCTTGTGCTGATCCTGCAGAGATGCACCAGGCACCTTTGAATGGCAAGTAGAGGAGAGAAACTCTCTCCCAGCTCCAGCAGAACAGTCCAAGGTTGGGATTAGAAAAGGATACCCCACAATTTCTACTGAAAAACATTGCCACTTGTGGGAAAGACTTGGGAATTTTGTTTTGCTGCTTACCACCTCCTTGTTAGTGATGGGCTGCTTCCCTCTCCTTTGGCATTGTAGAAGTGTCAAGAAGGGAAAAGGAGAACAGAGCAATGTCTTGGTGGTCAGACACGTGTCCCCAAAGCTTTGCCAACTTTTTGGCATTAGCAGTACTTAGCCATCACATGGCGGAAATGCTCTCCCTGAAAACAATTTGAGATCTTAGGAAAATCCCTTGTTCTGAAAAGGACTGACACACGAGCTTCATGAAACCTTTCACAGAAGGAAAGCTACTGAGATATTTTATTTTGGAAACACCTGCAGCCCAAACAGTTTGCTATTTCTGAAACCAAACTATTCACAACTTCCTGCAAACCTGGAAGCCACTGCTTCCTGCCAGCTGCTCTGGACGTGGCTGAGGAGCACAGGAGGGCTGAGACTTGTGGCTGCCTCAGAGCTGGGTGGGCAGTCGAGCCAGCAGGAAAGTGGGCAGAGCTCAGAGGTACCAGCTTGCACTCAGTCAAAATCTGCACGTCACATGTTCAACGATGTTGCATTCTGCTAAAAGCCATCCACCAGCGAGCCCCAGCCTGTCCCAGTCCCACTTCCCAAGGAGATACGTATCATTTAGCACACTGCAGCAGAGAGGAGTAGCAGCTAGAATGGGTAAGCAATGGGCAGTTACATGTGAAGGCTGAGCTTGTGGCTTCCATGCCATCAGACCAGGAACGCTCTTCTTCCCGTGCAAACCTTGAATTCATGCTTTCGGGGCAATGTCCCACAACCTGAACAGTGGTACCTTTGTACAGGAAGGTGATGGTGTCTGTGATAGGATGGTTAGACTAGACAGTCTGTGTCATGGGCCAGTTCTCTTCCCACAAGCATGTCTTCCACTGACTGGTAGTTGTGCCCCTTTTGACTATATATATCATGACATTTCCAGTGGTGTCACACCTTCCTCTGTACAGGTTTTCCTGCAGACTACCTGCCAAGGGATGCCCTTAAAGAAGGCCGGGATAAGGACAGGGTTGGAGAACCAACAAGCTAGGAAGATACAAGGAGATATTTCAAACTCAGAGGCATGGAAAATGTCTCCTGATAGTGGCTTTCTTTCAAAGGCCTCTTGGGTGAGTGTCACCCTTTATTGGTAGATGCTTTGCTTTATCAGCAGGTTCCCTTCTTGTGAATTTTGTGTTCGCTGAATGACTCATACCCCCAGAACATGATCACTGATGTGGCAAAGGTAAAGCTCCTCACTTCTGCCAGAAGTGCAGGGTTTCAAACCATTGGCCATATCTATCATACTGCTCATGGCCACAGGATCTCTGCAGGACTTTCCAAGAGAATGTCTCTCTCCGTGCATAAGTGTGGGTTTGAGATCAGATTTTACTGGTGGCACTAGGCTTCTAGAGAGGTCATGCTACATTACAGAGGCCAACTAGTAATTTAGGGAGGTTAGTATTCAAGGTCTCATGCTAACGATACTTAGCCCTTGATGGAAGCAAAGTTGCTTGAGCGGAGTTTCCAACAAGAAGGAGGTAACTAGAAGAGACAATTTGGGAAACCCTATTAGGGATTTTGTGGTGTGTGGAGAGCAAGTCTCCCTCAAACACGTATGGTGTAGTCTGTGGGGAAGGAGTCTATTTTCTGGGGATTTGCAATGAAGATTTCATTCAGCATTGGAATTAATATTCATTTTATTATGGGACCTTTAAATATTTCCAGAGCCTGACCTTTTCTGGAGGCTGTTGACTAATTAATGTCTGGTCTGGTATTCTTCAAACTTTCCGCATAGTTCAACTTGTTGCCAGCTGCTTTCAAACACATTTTTCAAGAAATTAGGTTGCAATTAAGTACAGTTATTAATGACTCTTTTTCCTGCCTTTCCCATTGGATTTGTAACTTATTTCACTCCATGTGGCAGAAAAGATGGCCAATATTTCACGGGGTGAGTGAAGGAATGTCTAATATGATCTTTGACGTGTTGATTTGACTCAGCTCCAACTCTGAAATGCATGGTGGTGACCACCAAACCGCACAGGAGAGAGCTGGGTAGAAAAGCAGAGAGTCAGGGTCAAGTCCCTGTAGGCAAGCTGACAGATGGGGCAGGGAGCTCCTTCACCCTTGGAGATCCAGCATGTGGGGTGAGCAGTTCATGCAGATGGGGTGATGCATGGGTTGCTCTTTGCCCTGCTCCCCAAAGGATGAAGAGGAGAAGCTGCAGACCCACCAGAGTGAGGCAAATCACTATCACGCTTAAAATAATGTCAAGCCCATTTGTGTGAACACTCTTCTTCTGCCCGGTCCTCTCTCCGCCCAAGAGGGATTAACAGGGAGACCTGTGTGTGGAGAGAGCAGATGGAGCTGAAAGCAGCCAAGAAGGGAAGCGGCACTCCTACGCAGAGCCCAGAAAGGTTTTACACGCTCTCCGCTCTCCGGTGTCGCTGAGGTCACTCCTCTTTGTCAGGCACATGGCAGCAAATCCCCTTCTAAGCCCCAGATCTCGGAGGCATTATAATAATAAAAGCCTGGGCTGAAGCGTCTGAGCAAACACATCGGCTGAGCAAGTGTTTTTCCCCAGCCCCGGGACCAGGTTATTCTGGGAACTGGCAGGGCTGAAACATCAAGGCAACATCATCTGGCGAAATCTGCTGCCAGAGGGTCGGCAGGGGTGCGGGGGGCGACAGCAGGTGAGAGAGCCCACCCACGAGGGGGGACAAGGGGGTGCATAGCACCTATTTAATTTCCTGACTGGCCTTCAGCTGAGTCCTGGCAGCTCCGGGCAGCCAAGGCAGTGAGGGTGGAGGCAGATAGATGCTGACAAGTAACGCACACGTGCACGGACACGGGGGTGCAGACGTGAACAGCCCCTTGCCAGAGGGCTGGGATTTCTCCAGGCATTTCTCATCCCCCTTTTTTTCCAGGGTCTTGTCCTTTTCCTTATGCTTTCTCCCAGTGGTCCAGATGCCATGCATTCCCAGTAGGGCGGTGGGGCCCTGTGGACTGGCACCACCTTGGCCATGCACACAAGGACACCCAGGCGCACACACATGTGATTCTGGCACACATGTCCACACGTTGTGCGCAGCAGGTCTACAGGCACAGCGCGTCCCACAGCCCGGTGCACCCTGGCACGCACTGGGTGGTGGGCCAAGGCAGACGCTGATGCTAGAGGAATCCCAACAGCACAGAAATCCATCTGTGCTCTGCTCCCAACCGCAAAATCCACCCTCGGGAATGAGCGATGAAAACCAGCCCAGCTTGGAGAGGTGCTGAAGGGCAGGTCAGCCCATAGAGCATCCTTTCTCCCCATGCAGCTCCAGCCACAGCTGGAACCTGTCCCCCTTGTGTTTTATCAGCAGATGTCCACACATCTCAGCCAGGCTACATTGCAGTTTATCAGCATCTCCTGCATGCCCTTCAGCACCTGGGACCTGGTTTTGGCTGGTATTTATGGACTCAGGACTTGATGCCACCTCTGGAAGCAGCTGGAGGAAGGAGTCAAGAGGGAGCTGGTGAGAGAGGAGATGCAGAGATGAGCCACCGATGGAGGTGAACCGAGTAAGGTGGGACTTGGCCTTGATCAGGACCTAGGGCAGCCTGTGGCTGTTCCCAGAATCGGAGCAAGGCCGGCTTCTCCGAAAGGATGAACAACAGGCCTGCTTCATCAGCTCAGCTGCTAGGAAGGACAGAGCAGAGCCAAAAATCCAGGAGAAAAATGTTATGCAAAATTGTTCATCTGTTACTGATTGGGAGGCTGAGAGCTCAATTCAAACCACCCAATAAAACTGGCTTGGACGAGAATTTCCTGAATCCCAGATTAAGTGAATAAAGATGTTTCAGGAGTTCAGGGCCGCAGTTGGGTGGTTTGCACACAATTTGCTGTTGGTTTCACCCTTTGTTGCTTAATGAAGAACAGAAGGAGGATCTCCCATCTCATTCGACCAAGGGAAAAAATTATTTCTTCTAAATTTAAATTAATTTCCTGTTTCAGGCACGGCTCTGTTTATCTGACCTACACAAGGGCTCCATCTTGGATTGCAGCTCATTCTGCTCTGTGCAAGACACTCTTCCCCTGGGAGACTGCAGCGTCCCCAGGCTGGTGGCATCAAGTCAGCGTGGCAGGGGTTTTGCCATCGGAGCTCAGAGGCTGAAAGGCTAACGGTAAGAAGTGCTTCGAAAGCCAGGTCTCAGTTCTGAGGAAAAACTTGTGATTTTGCACACCCTGTGTGTCCCCCGACTCATTCAGGGAGCAGACCCTTCCTCTCTATACACCTCACTGCCATCAGCATGGTTCCCAGTTGTGCCCTTGGACGAAGCCCCAAGTAGCGGTGGGCACTTGGCTTGAATGTACGGGCTGAGCAACAGCCGGGTTCAGCGAGGAGCACATCCCACACCCTGCTCGCTGGGGACTGAGGGGATTCCCCGCCCTTGCAGCATCCGATGTTGGAGAGCTGCTCTACCAGGGGGCTTGCACAAGCCTGAAAATCACTTATTTTAATAAAGCCTCTGATTCACGGTGAGGGAAAGGAGCCAGGTTGTATGTACCGAAGTCTTTAGGAAGTTTCCAAGTCGTGGCTACAACTCTGGATCCTAAAGGCATCAATCTACACATCTACCTATCTTTCTTTCTCTCCATCTGTCATTTACCTTGCTAGTAAATGCTGAAGTCTCTTTACAAACTGCAAACCTCAAAGTCACCTAGCTCCTGAATCATTCCTCTTAGTGGCATCACGTGTCTTGCTGGGACTTCAAGCTCTAATTAAGTGTGGAAAAGGGACGGAGATCCCTGGAGAAATCAGAGATCAAATCTAAAGAAGGAAAACTAGATCACAACAAAAGATAAAGAATCATCATAAGAAACTTCAGAAATATGGAAACAGGCTTTTTACTCAAGGGCCCATCTCTCTAAACCCCAAGCTTGATTTTGCATGAAAACCTCTCCAGAATATTCCCCTTTGCAGAATTTCTGGGGAATCCGACTTCTTAGGAGGAGTGCGAAGGCTCCAAGGACGAAGCAAGCTGTTTGCATCCTTGGGTCTGGAGTCATTACCACCATACTGTAGAATGTGGCTTGTCTAGATGGCAACTCAGGGAAAATATGACAGTAACTGTCAGCAGGAATATCATGGGTATGAACACCAAGGAGAGACATGCTTTCAGAGAGCCCCGTGGGAGGATCAGCAGGAGTAATGGGATGTATGTGAGCAACAGCATATTTAGGCAGAATATCAGGAAACGTTTCCATCTCAGATATTAGTTTTATTAGGAAAAATCTCCCGTGGGAAACTGGAAGCTGCTTTACTTCACTCACTCCAAGCTAAGCACTAGATAACATGAAGCAGAGAACAGGCGTGTATTGGTGGGGGCAGATGGCCCAGATGACCTAATGGTCTTTTCCATCACTCCGATTACAATCTAGCCCGGGTAGAGGCTCTTCGCTTGTCTCCGTCTGACTCAGGGTAATGACGGCTGGAGAATAACATGTGAGTTTGTTCCAGTGTTATTTTCCAGTTTCTTCATTTGAGGTCTCTGGGTAAAAGATGGTCTGTGGAGTGACCTCAGCTGAAGTGACAATATTTCCCAGTCCTCTTGCCAGGTCCTCCTTCTCACAGGGCTTGTGTGCGTTGGTGTGGAGGCTGCAGGGCGGCATGTGCTGCAGGGTGGCATGGGCCTCAAAGGCCAGGTCCTGGTTCAGAAATTGGTGCTTAGCAAATGAGTGGAGGAAATACAGTTACAAAAGCCATCCAGGAAAGCTAGAAGAGCCTCTCACCAGCTTTTGCCATCTGAGATGTGGCTGCTCCAGAGTTGGTTATTTCCTTTTCTTGGTGGTTGCTTGTTTCGTTTCCCTTGGGGGGATGGTGGGAGCAGTGGGAGATGCGGGATGTTTTGGTGCAGCCGAACAAGCAGAAGGGGCTGAGTACATCTTCTTGGTGCTTGGCGAAAGCAGAGCTCTGCTGAGATGGGGCCAGGAGAGATACAGGGATTCATCTTATTCCCAAAGGGGCACTCTGGGGACAAGAGACTCCTCTGGGGAAGGCTGTTCCTCTCAAAGCTTTTCTCAGCTCCTCAGACCTCCTACCATGGTCTGAGCTTGCCAGAGATGTGCAGACTGCCACCTGCTTGGCTGATACCCGTGTGGGACCCATGCTGGGGTCCTCCTCTCTCCCCTGGGATGGAGGTCTGGGTTTACCCTGGAATGAGGACCTCCAAGCCTGTGGTAGTTCCCCATTCTGTTACCCTTAACGTCTGGGAGCAATATCCCTTCTTCTCAGCTGACTTCACTCACAGTTATGATCAAGCTGACTTCTCCATGCTCCTCCCATTGCAAAGTACTTAACTGAAGTTCACCTCTTAACATGAAAGATATTTCTAAGTGCTTTATTAAGGGGCATCATAACCTCTTAAATACTTTGTTAACTAAGAGCCTTGACAGCTAGATGGGAAGCATCCCCTTGAGATGAGCAGTGAGTGCATCCAGACGAAAGCGTGTGAACCCAACACCTGCTGTGGGGAAAGAAGGGCAGCGCTTGCCAGAGCCATGCTCATGGCACCGAGTGTGGGATGCACAGGGATGCTGCTGCCCCAGCTCACATCCATCCCAGGGGTGGGTGAGGATCCTGAGCTCTGCTAAAAGGTACATATATGGATGCTGGAGCAAGAATTTGGGGGGATTTGGATGCTGCATTTCATTGTTGGCTATTTGAAAAATGGGACTTTAACTCTCATTGCCATTCAGCTTCGCCTCACTTTGCTGTCTAGTCTAGGAGCCATCTGGAATTCTCTGCAGCTGGAGAAGAAAGGTGGATCCCTCAAAATGGCATGTCCTTTCAGTATTTCAGATGCGTTTTTCAGAGGGGGACTGCCCATGGTGCTTCCTGAAAAGTTCTTATTTTAGAAATACCTGACTTAATGCTATAGAAATCAAGTGGAATAGTCTGTGCTGTGCAAAGCGATGGCAACGATTTTCTTTCCCTGTTGGAAGCAACTGGTATGCTGCAAGCACAAGAACATCATGAGAAAATCTTGTTTATGGGATTAATGATAGCACAGAATGGTTGCCTGAGATGGGATAAAATCTTATCTAAAGAAAAACACAGATAGATACTTGGTGGCACAGGAAGAAATCAAGCTGGAGGGATGAGGGCTTCATGGGCACCGGAATACAGAAAAACAGGGACACTTCAGTCAATGTTTAATGATTGCTTGCCATCAGATGCGCAGGCCACTTCTGCGATGATGCACCAGGGAAAGCAGGGACTCTGGAGAGGGTTTGGGCTTCAGCTGAAACCCAGAGAACAGAAACTCCCACTGCTGCCGCAAGGAGGCTGAATAGGATCTTGCTACGCACAAGCAGGGAATATCATGGAGGTGGCATTGCTCTTGCATGTGTTTTTAGTGACATCATCACCAAAATGGAACGTTCAGCTCTAGTGCTTATGCTTGAGAGTGACACTGAAAACTTGGACAGGACTCAGGAAAGAACTAGAAAATTATCCCAGGGCTAGAAATCATTCTCAATGAGAGACCAATGGAACATGATCTGTTTAGTTTATCTAGTTTTTAAGAGGTGATTTAATCATGGTCTGTGAGAACTGATGTGGGGGAATATTTTGAGTGCAAAGGGCTCTTTAAGAGGGCAGACAAAGACAGAAAAAGATCCAGGGATTGGAAAGCAAAGCTGGTGGTTGTTGAGCTAGAGATAAAGTAACTATTTTTAACAGTGGGAACAAGGAGCCCAGAGATGTGGTAAACTCTCCGTCCTCCCATACGGCCTTGAAATGTAGACCGGCCACTCTTCGGTGAACATGTGAACTGAAACACAAGCTGTTGGTCTCGGTGAAGTTAGAAACGTGAATTTTCAGCTAAGAAAACCTGAAATGACCCGTGGTGGCAAGAGAGAGATACTGCATCTTCATCACAGGCGGACATGGTGGCAGGGCCAGGCTTAGCTCCTACTGACATTTGCAAAGGCAGCCAAGCACAAAGCCACACTTGCTCTGCGTAAAAACCTACCTCAGTCACAAAACTTCTGCTATTTGACCTCCCTTTTCCAGTACATTTATCTGTGTCGATTATTTCTTCTTTTTTTATCAACGTGGTGTTCCTGGGAGCTTGTTCTGTAGCTGGCAAATGTGAAAGAATACCTTTAAGCACCTGACTGATATTTTGAAAATGTGTTTTGAAAACATTTTCTTTTTTTTTTTCATGAGGAAGAAGCTCTTGGGACATTACCTAGAGTGGAACTTTCTGAAACAGGAGCATTGTGGCTGGGTCTGTGGCAGTTCGGTTGCTCCTTCCCACATGCAGCACAGCTCACAGCTTCTCTGTCATGAACTGGCTGCAGCACTGCTCAGCCCAACCTGACAAGGGCAGAATTCTCATGCAGAATTTCCTGACTGTCACTTCTGGTGAGGATCCTGGCTGGTGACCTTTGGAGTGCGGGGGCGGGGGTGTCTCCCCCTTTTCCTCAGCATGCAATAAAACTCATTTTCCCAGGCTACCTCTTTCACGTTGCTGGGAGGCATTCCCCAGTCTCATTTCTTCCAAACTCATTTGGTTGCCTCATCTGGAAATTTTTGCAATTCCCCCTATCAGGCAGGTCTAGAACAACAGCAGAAACAAATTTTATTCTAGGAAAGCAAAAGGTTGAGATTTTCAGGACATAATTGGAAATAGACTTGCTAGAACACAACACAGAATGAGGAAAACACATGCCTGAACTTCTTATGACAATGTCAGCTCAAGGGTCATCAGAAGGGATCTTGGGTCCTGTAGATACAGGTGCCAACAGGGCAGCTCAGGTCTGCCTCCCTCCCCAAACACGCTTTGTTTAGGAACTCCTTCTTCCTGGTTATACTGGAGGGCTAGCAGATATGCTCAGGCTCATTTGGGGAGTTCGCCCTCCTGCCTCTAGGAAGGATCAATATCATATCATCTCTTTCACGGCTGTGGTGATGAAAACTATGTTGGGCTGCAGCTGGAGCAGCAGCAGAGTCCTTCATCGGCTGCTTTCACGCAGGAGGAAGTTAGTGGACTCCCCACTTCTCCAGGCACCTTCTGTGGCACCACGACACACATAGTTTCTGAATTAAGGAGACTGTTGCTCCTGGGACATGCTGCAGGGGCTCTCAGGGCATTGCAGGATTTTATTACAATTCTAGCATACAAATAACCTAGCTCTGCCCTGTGGGTCCGGGGCCCTCCTCCATGTCTCATGAGTCTAAGAAGGTCACAGCACTGCCATGGTAAAATGTCTTCTCGTCGGTCAGATGAAGCTTTGTGTAGGTAGGACTTTGCACCTCAAATGTCCTTTCTCTGATGTGAAAGGGCTCAGACAAGCGTTGTGGCAGGAAGGTTGCATCTGATGTTGAGGTGACTTAAACTGCCGGCTCCCCACACGGCAGCCAAGCTGGCCACCTCTTTGGTTGACTGCCCAGCAGGAAGGCAAATAGCAACTGCGGATGCTGGCACTCGCTGGAGGACAGCACAAACCTGCATCTGTGCTGTTGGCCGGTTGCTATTCAGCACCCATCTTCCTTCTGTTTGTAAAGCTTTGGGTCCACCCAATCCATGAGCAGAAGCATGCAGCCAAGCAGCCCAGTCAGGAATCGTGGCAAATGAACAACAAATAAGCAAAAAATACTCTGAAAATAGTTTGAGGCTAAATATTGTTTGTCCAAGTTACTTGATCGAGACTCCTGAATGAGGAAGTCACTGGCAGGAACTGAGATCACCCTGGGAAGGATTCAGACTGGAGTGAAATTCATCGGCTCCTTTGTCTCGCTGGACAGTCGCAGCTTTCAGCCTTCACCAGTTGCGTTTTGAAAGGTGTCTCATGCTTGAAGCCAGAGTGGATGCTTTGGTCAAGCTATTCAGTACACCGAAGTCCTGGGCTTAAACTGCACTGCTCAGCTCATTGCCACAGACAAGGTTTATCCAAGCATGTTACCAAGGCTGTGAGGAGTCCTGGATCCTGATACAGACGTGAAGAAACACAGCTGCATCCTTACACACCAGTTTCTGAGCCCTGGGAAGGACTAAGATCTTCTAAACTATTTCTCTGTGAAGCTGGGAATATGTTGGGAACTGAGAGGTGGAGATGAAGCCTTCTTCCTAACCCAGCCCAACGCATTTTACCCATCCCTAGTTGTTTCTTACATAACTTCAATGAGCACTTTCCTGTAGTGGGGCACTTGCAGTAAGATCCATATTGGTTGCCTGGGAAGATGGTCCACTATTATGATGTCGTAGGTCTGATGGAACCTGACATCATGCCTCCTATCAGGTGGGATTCATTTGTAAAGCAGTCTCAATAATTTAGGGGAAATATGTCAGAAAAAGCAGATGGGTTATTTGCCTCTGCAAAGACCCTGAAAGAACTAAGACTGAATGGCGTGTGTGGGTCTCTGTATGGTATGTGGTACACAACCACTGCTGATGGGTGTACAGGTATTGTGTGACCCTGGCAAGTCCCTGTTGGACCCATGTTAGGACAGGATGTGTCCTCCTGCCTCTGGACCAGGACAGCACTATCCACTGCCTGCATTTTCTTTTTGAGGAGGTGCTTGGAGCTGTGCCCCCACCCCGGGCTGCATGTCCAGCAGAGAGGCACAGCAAGACTGCTGGCTCCAGTATGAGCCACGGGCACTTTAGGGCTGTGCAGGCAAAGATCGAGCTGCTGAGGGTGTTGTATGTTTGTAGCTGAATGTGGATGGTCTCAGTGCCTGGCCATGGCCATGGCACGCGCTTCCCTGTGTGTTTCCTCCGTACCAGTAAGAGCTTGCCCTGCCCGTGGTGAGAGTGGAGGTTACCCTCACGGGCACATGCCTCAGTCCCATTGCTGAGACACACCATTAACTGAATGCTAACTGATGGAAAAATCCTGCAGGAGAAAACTGGAATAGGAGAGGGAATAGGAATATAAGAGACACCTTACTGGGTCAGAGCTACAGCCTGTCTAGCCTGCTTCTAGCAGGGGCAATCAGAGACACTGGTTTGGGTGAGCCTGCTGCAGCCTAAGCACCTCATACTTTACCACCCACAGTCACCGGGCTTGGGGCAGTAGAAGTTACATCCCTGCCTGTTCCTTCTGATATTGCCTTACAGACCTGCTGTCCATTAGCTGGTCTAATGCCTTTCTGACCATGTTGACAGCATTTCCCTCCACAGCCTCTTGTGGCAGTAAATTCCTGAGGTTTTACTCACTGCATGAAGAAATCTTTCATTTTCTCTGTTTCAGAGCGATATCTTACCAGCCCCACTGACTGCCCTGGTTCTTGTCCTTGGGATTTGATTTCATGTGCACCTGATTCACCACCTTGGGAATTTTGTAAACTTCAGTCACATCCCTCCCAGCTTTCTCCTCTCCAAAATGATGAATCCCAAGCTTTTCAGTGCCTCTTCACAAGTCAATTACTCCAGCTCCTTGCTCATTTTAATTTTTAATTGAATTGCCCTTCCTGTATGAAAGTTAAAGCCTCCAGGTTTGTTTCTATTCTCTGTTTAGTTTGGGAGAAATCTCGCAGATCTTCTCTAGAGGCTGTAATTGTAGTGAGTGAACGCTCAGCTGCTTGGAAATATATCCTAAAAATATCAAATGCCTTGTTTGTGATGTTGGCTATAGTCCTTCTGGATTCATAGTTTCTTTATAGGGTATTGCTCTTGCTCCTGCTCCAGCAACCTGTACTGGTAGTTGAAGACACAAGTGACCTACAGCTATAGAAAATCCCAGGATTTTCTACTCCACAAAAAGAAAAGGCTGTTGTGGTTTAACCTCAGGCTGAGGAACAGCAAAATTGTGAAGACAACCTCAGATTGAGGTTAAAAATCTCACAGGCTGATGTCCTTGGTGGCTTATCATAAACATGCATTTATTTAAAACTGGGCTGCATGCAGTCCTGGAGCATTTGCAGGAGGATGGTCGATGTGTCCCACCCTGTTCCTGAGCTGTCTGGAGATCACAAGTCTTTGCTTTGCTGAAGCACAGCTGTGTTTAAGAGTCTCTTCTCAAGGCTCACTGCAAAAGTTAAGCTGCATCAAAGGAAGTTGCTTTTCCAGAGTCAGGGTTGAAGGACAGAGCTCTGGCATACCAGCATGCAGTTTGTGTAGTTGCAACAGTCCATGAGGCCTTTAGAACGGCTTTGGGACAGAGAAGATGGACATTTGTTTGTAAATTTTCTGGTCTCCTAAAATGCTCACTGGTGAGTGAATGGATAAAAAACAGCTCTCTGGCATGTTTCACCTGCTTCACCTTCTCCAAAAGCATACACCACATGCACAACTGAATGGGGTACGTTCATCTTCATCAATTCTGTGATTCTGTGATCTTGAGCACAGCATCAAGCTAAGCATCTCCTCAACTCTGTGTTCATCCCTCACCTCCTACTTCTTCCTGGCCCCATGCTTGTACGTCCCCACCCTCGGAAAGACCAGGTAGAGCTTGCACTTGGCTCTTGACCCTGATGCCTACGGTGGCAGCTCTCCAGTGAGGATCCTGGTGGCATCAGGCTCCTGTCCATTGCAATCAGCCCAGTGCGTGCAGGAAGCCATGGGGCAGCATGAGGCAGGTGCCTGCTCCCTGCAGAAAACCGAGTGTGCAAGCAGCAGAGAGGAAGCACTCCAGGGAGCAGGGACCATGGCACAGGGACAGCAGTGAAGGGACTCCCTCAATCAGGTGCTGCTCTCTCCTGCGTGCTGCAGCATGGCAGGCAAGAGTGGACCTGGGAACTCTCTCCTCCCAGGAAAGGAGGTCTCCTGCTGACCAGGGTCATGACTCGCGCAGAGTCCCTTTGCCATGGCCACAGATGCCAGTGAGCAGAGGGCGGCGGGCAAGGAGGCACCCACCTGCCCTGCTCCACTGCTCTGAGACCTCTGCATCCCACAGGGGTAGATACAGACCTGCCCTCGGCTGTCCCCACGCAGGCCCTGCGCAGCACCACTGGGACACTGACCTCTTCCTGCACAAGGCTGGATGCCGTGCTCTGTGCTTTGGGACCTGCTGACTCACCCATCTGACTCACTCAAAGACTGAATTTCCATTGCCCCAAGTTCCTCCGTTTTGGTAACCCATAAGCCCCCTCCACCCACTGGGATCCTCTCCCTGTGGCAGGGACGCTCTCAACCCTGTGGCAGGAGAGCAGCAGCTTTACCGAGAGTTGGCGAAGTGTCTGAGAAACGACAAATAGGTTCACGGTTTGGCCGCAGCATGCGCAGAGCAGAGCCCTTGCAGGCAGCTGTTGCTACCTGCTCACTGTGGCAGGGCAGGGGAGCCCAGGAGGCCAACTCCAGCCTCCAGTGGTAGCCTCCAGAAGGAGGCTGCCTGGGACATGAGCTGTCTGACCGTACCCATCTGCAGCTGCATGGCCCCAGCCCAGGGCTCCAGCACTGTGGCCACCCAAGGATCTGCCTGATGTGTCCTCTGCTCCCAGCTGGCCACGTGCATCACCAGTGGACCCCCTGGCTGGTGCTGCCCAGTGCTGCAGACCAGCCTTTCTGCTTTCCCCTCCAGAATGGGGCACGTAGGGATGCATGGAGCAATTTGCCTCCTTCCTCGGGAAGGGATGCAGAGCCTTGCCCAGGTGGCAAAAGGGGCTGTGAAATGCAGAGCTCAGGAGGAAAGGAGAGACCAGAATGAGCATGTGCCAGCTCAGAGCTTGCTGTGGCTGCCTGGTAAGTGTGGCTTATCTTGCTTTATGATTTCTAGTGCACTCTAACGCTGCAAAGCCCATTTCACTCTCAGCCCCAGAGAGATGCACAATCCTCCAGGAAGGTGTCCCTCTGACAGGTCCCTGTGCTGGCTGAGAGATGCAAGAATCGGCTCTTCCCTTTGCGTGCAAGAAGAGGATCCACCCTGGGTCAGGGAGAGCAGGACTGGCCCTTCAGTTGTCCTTAGTGGTCCCAGGAATGGGCACTCCTCAGCCCAGCTTTGCTCCCAGTGCGTGCTAATGGCACTGCTGGAGTGGCAAACCCACCGGGTTGGGAAGGGAGGGCAGGCTGGGTCATATCTACCTGGTTTAAGTGATGGGACTTGTGGGACACTTGTTGTCCCCAGAGACTCCTGTGCCTGCCTTGGCTCCTGCCTTCCTTGCAGTTTATTGGTCAAAATCCCCACTGGATCCCACTAAGATGGAGAGGATGGGCTGTCCCTGGGCCTGACCAGGCTGGGGGCTCCCCTGGGAGGATGACCAAATGCTCACCATCCACCTGGTCTGTTGTCCCCATACCTGCCCTCCCCTGTAGGAGGTCATTCTCAGGAAGAACTGTCCACAGCTGTCAGGTCAGGGCAAACAGCAAAAGGTCTCTGAATTCCTATAGAGAGGAAGACTCCTGGTTCACAGCTCTCTCTCCCCAAGTGACCCAGACTGACAAGCACGGGTTTCAGTTGCTTCTGCTAACCTGCTGTGGTTACCTCTGTCTTACCTGTACTATGTCCCAGCCAGAGCAGTCTTATCCACACGAACATTTAAACAATTGTTGCTACAGGGAAGATGTCCAGCACTGCCTCCTGAGGGATCCCATGGCCCTTAGGGTCCAGCACCGTGGCAGGACCATGGTAGGATATGCCTCTAGCTCCAAATGAGAGCCCTCATCTTCAGGGCTGGGGAGTTTGGATGGTGTGGTTGAATTTGAAACCACTTATCACGATTGAACCACTTTCTTTTTCTGGAGGCTCCCCATCCTAGGAGATCAGGCTAGATCAAGGCCTCCGGTTTCTCCCAGATGAGTCCACACACAAGAACAGTGTCCCTGCCCACCAGAGCATGTGCCATTCTTCATCCTTCGCAGCTGGAGTAAAACACCTCCTGAGGTCAGACCTTAGCATTCACAGGCTGGATTAGAAATGCTATCTCAGTCACATAACCCATCCAAGAAACCCTCTGGAGCTTTGCAAGGCCCTGGAGACCTTTTGACAGCCTATTTATGAGTCTCCCCTCCATTTTCCAGATGGTGCAGATGCCTGGGAAGCACAGCGGAGGTGTGGGTGGTGCTCTTCCCAGAGGGTGAGTGTTGCTGGGTGCCACGCATCAGGACAGAGCACAACCTACAGCCACTGCCCTGAGCCAGCTCTGGAGGGGTGGGTGGGTGGCTGTGCACAACCTGTCCCCAGTGTGTGGAGAGAGAGCTGAAACAGTCAGAGAGCTAAATCACTTCCCTTGCAAAGAACCCTGTGACAGAGAGACCTTTTCCAGGTCTGCCATGCCTAGAGAGACCCCAAAATAAAGTTCCATCCCCGAGGCGCCGAGCCCCAGGGGAGCGAGGGGCAGGGAGCGGGACCAGGCTGGTGCACTCAGGGCAGCCGCACAGATCCACGCTGTTGACTGAGCCAAAAATAACTCCAGCATCTCTATTTAATGCTATTTAGAAAAACCTCCCTCTCCGAAATGGTGAGCTTCCCCAAAGACAGGATCAATATTTACAAATGCCGCGACTTCCGTGACCTGGTGATTTATACGGGAGCCGGGCTGTTGGTCAGGGTTGCTGCCGCCCCGGCCAGGTCTGCGTGCATTCATAGCGTCAGTCATTTTTGCTGTTCCCCAGGGGAGCAGGACGGGCTGGGGCAGGAGGAGGAGGTCTGGGCTGTGCAGGAAGGCTGCTGGGCAGCGGCAGCTCACACGGAGCCTGAATTTTCCTCCCACGTGAAAATGCAATGAGTTTTGGAGTAAATTCGGTGCCAGTGCCAACCCAGTTGGGTTGAGGTTGCCAAGTAACGCTGGCTGGTGGTAAGCTGCTTTCCCATGCCAGAACAGGCTTGGGGCTCCTCTGATAGCAGAGGGAGCATGTGGCACCCCCTGGACACAGGAGATTGTCCCCATCCTCCTGTGCCCAGGATTCAGATCGGCTTTCCTCCTCCTAGGAGCCTGTCCTGCCCGCATGGAGACAAGTCTGAAGGTCAGTGCCTCAGCTTTCATGGACACGACCAACATTTGGGCCAATAAGGAAAACTGCAAAGAAGACCCTGCATTTTGGGTCAGCGTGAACTGCATTTTCTGAACTGCGATTTTCCAGGCCACAAATCAACCAGCAAACACAGTACTTGCCCAGCCCTGATCAGGACGGCTGTCTCTTCCTACCAGACTGGCTGGCAGTCTCCCTGCCCCCTCTCAACATACCATGTTTTCTTGGGTGACAAAGATGATTTTAGTAATTTCTCTCCTTCCTCTCACGCCTTGCCATCCCCTCCACTATTCCCATCCAGCTGACCGTGGACTGCTGTAGAAAGCAGATGGGGGTTATATTTAACCCCCAAGTCATCTCCACAGCTCAATCTTTAGCACAAACAAATGTGTCAGTAGATGGCAGGGACAACAAGCTGCGGCATGAGGATGGAGAGATGATTACCAGCAACTCCGTAAGTGGATTTTCCCTGATAAAAAAAGTCTCCTCTGCAACACTGCTTCCCAAAAGGTCCTGACTGCTATTTGGACTGGGATTCCCACAGGATGGCATATGGGCTGCAGGTTCCTCTACCCGCATTTGCTACGGATAGGTCCCACCTTGCTAGATGCCAGCCATCAGGACCTCTCCTACTGGGCACTCATTGATGCCACCACAGGACAGGTCCCAGTCCACGAGAAAGGACCCTTTGGAAGTGTTTGGGGCACTACTCCTCTGTGATGGAGGCCTGAAAGGAGGATACTTCCCAGGCAGGTGCACAGGGCACAGACTTACCTGCGGGGTTCAGTGATGGAGAACATCAAGTCCTTCTCTGTTCTGCAGCTCAGCCCTGCTGGCTGGAAAGCAGCCTGTGAGCCAAACTGTGGCACTACCTTGGCACCATCAGGGGACTGTGGGAGTCTTCATCCCCTGCTCCTCCAGCAGAGAAAGCAGATCATGGTGGTGGAAAAGCTGAGCACACTTTCTGCTCCCAACCAGCAGCAGGCACTGGCATGCAGATGCCTGCATACCCTGAGGGCCAAAAAGGGGACTGGCAGGAGTCTCTGCCCCAGCAGGAACATGGTCCATGCAGCAACTGGGTTGGGACGTGCAGAGGGACATGTGCAATGGGGGGCATTTTGGAGGGAGAGCAGCTAAGTCAGCAGGCTAGCGCACGGCTGGGGCCCTGCCAGCACCTGCCACCTCTGGAAATAGCTCGGAGAGAGAACTGGGTTACAGGCATGGAGTCCCCTTCCCTTGTGTTATTACGCAGCACATGATACATGAAACATGTTGGCAGCGGTCAGTCTAGGGAGAGTTGCAGCAAGGAAGAGAGTGAGATTAATAGGAAAACAAATCAGCACCTAGAAACGGAGCAAACGGACAACACGGAGGGACCCGGACCACCAGGGATGCTGGATCGCAGACAAACCCATGCACATGCATGGAAGGAAAAACAGGCTGTGTGCAGAGCTGGCCACTGGGAGTAAAGACAGGAAAATGAAAGGAAAACCCTTTATTATCTAAATGGGGATATGATTTCTGGAAGAACAGAGTCTTCAGCCCAGGAATGGTGTCTGAAGCACTACAACAGCTGAGAGGGGTGTTGATGGGTGTTGTCACCAGAAAAAATGAGAGTACGGAGATACTGTTTTTTACCTAAAGCCAAGACACGGGAGGAGAAATAGATACTTGATTCTGTATAAGGAACTCTGCATCAGCATGGCCCTGACGAGGTAGTAAAGCGTTACATGTAGGGGAGATGCTGAGAGAAGCAGATTTAACACAGAAGAAACATCACAAGACTAAGAGTTATGAGAAATGACCAATAACAAGTGGTAGCTGCTAGTGTTGGAGACACGCTGGCTGAGAGCGATGTACAATGGGAATAGAGTGGACAGAAAATGTGTGGCTCGGGACAGCAGTGGAGGAACTGCTCTGTGCTCAGCGCCCAGTGCCGTCTGCAGCTTGCAGATCCAGGAGCAGGGATCCTGCCAAGCCAGAAGCTTGCTGCTTTGCTCACAGAGCATCTATGGACAGGAAGGAGGCTGCGCTCAGACAGAAAAGGAGCTGCTGACCGTGTCCTCTGGAAGGGGATGAACCCACCTGCTCACTGCAGTGCATACTCTGAGCAATCCCCGGTCACCATGAAGAAGTCACTGCTGAAGAGCTTTGGAGATCAGGTCTGAGAAAAAAGAGTTCAAGTGACTTGAGCTTGGCTTACCTTGCACCACACACGCAGATGGATCTGCAGTCTTTTAGCTTGTAACAGCAGCGGCACGGCTGAAAAGAAAGGCTCAAGGGATGTTACAAAGGTCCCAACAGAAGCAGGTACTGAGACAGGACAATAATTTGTATAGCAAGGTTGGTGAGACCACAGAAAATCAACATGACAGATACCAGCAGCTCTTACCAGCAGGTGAGGGGTGAGTTCTGGGCCACATTTAGGGTGGGATTTTGCTTAAAAGAGGCCAGGCACTAATACCAAGGGACTGAAGAGCTGACATCATGGACAGATGCCTAGGCATGCTGAGTTGAGGATGAAGGCATGCCTGGAGTGGTGCCAGGGCTGGCTATTGGAGCCGAAGAAAAGTGCTATGCACCATCCTGAAAGGAATCTCTGCAGTCTCCTGAAGCTCCAACCTGCCTGTGAAAACACTGGAAGAAACCTGATCACATTTAGTAACGGATCACAGATACGCAATTGCTGCAATAGCAACCACAGAGCCTGGCAAACGGACTTTCTAGAGGCCATTCAGGTCAGAAATCCGATGGAGAAGGTGAAGATGCACTGTAGATGCACTTTGGAAAGCCTGATGTTCACAACATGTGCTGCTCAGACACTGGGCCACCACACTCGGCAACAGAGCGGACAGAGCCTGGCATCCTGTGAGAACCTGGACACAAGACAATGTTCCCCACCTACCACACACAAGGGAGCGGGAATGGCAAATACCAAGGAGATGGCCCCCTTCGGGAATCATTGCAATAAAAAGCAGTGAAGCCAAAAGCCGAGGAAGCTGGTGAACCAGAAACTGCAAGAGGGCATTAGGAAGTCAGTGTGGGTGCCAGGGGGCCACTCTTAAATTAAAATTCAGTTTGGCCAGAGAAACACAGCGAAATACTCCAAACCCATTTACAGTCCCCGCTTCTTAATGTGAATGTCCTCTTCCCCAAAAGACCTCATCAGATTCAGTTTCAAGGGCAACCTAGCTTGAATAACAGGGCAACTTACAGCCTCCAAGTACAACCCTGGAATGTGCTGGCAAAGGCAAGAGGATGGGGCAAAAGGGGGGACAGAGACACCCCTGGACGAAGCAGCTGCTCCCCTGGGAGGAGGGGGAAGGACTGGGGAGGGAGGTAATCTGGAGTTTGGTACATGGAGAGTGCACTTTGCTTGGTAACTCCCAGTATCTCCTCTGGGACAGCTTGGAGGGGTTGTGCATGGTGTTCCGCTCCATTAGTAATTACTTTATGCCAGCACATGTAAATAATTATTCTGGCACAGCTTCCCAGCAGAGTGCTGCGTGCAGTCCTTCTGAGCCGTTGTAGCATTGACCCCGGAGCACAGCCTGCGCCGCTGGCTCCCTTGGAGGCCGACACCAGGAGCGATGAGATTTGTGTTCGCACATGGACAGGCTGCAAGTCCTTGCATCAACAGCACTTTGGAAACTTATAGTATCTGTGCAGGTGAACTGCATTTCCATGTGATCAAACTCACTGCTTCCCCTCAAGAACTGATTGTGCAGCCCATCCCCTGCCCTGAAATCAGATTCTCAAGAGAGAAGCTTCAGGGTTAAAAAGATGGAAGGGAGAAATGCTTACAGAAAAAGGAAGATAAAAGAAGTCTCCATCACTTGATATTTTCTGTGAAAGGTTTTGCCTCAGACGGGGTGTTCATGCCGAATTTATAAACCCCTGTGAACAGCAAGGTCTCCCGTGGAAGCCAGAGTCCTTGCAAACTGGTGTGCCTCTGCATGGTATGACATGAAACCAATCTTTCATCCCAGAGATCTGCCCCTTTCCAAACTCCAACAGTGCCCTCAAGTGCTCAAAGGAGAAGTCGCAAGCCAGGGATGGAGCTTGCTACCACCCAGGCAGCGGTGCAGAGGAGAGATTATGAAGTAGGAGGTGAAAGACGTGGTTGCATGGCCTTGAGCTTGGCTCACTGCTGTCCCTGCCTGTGCTAAGCCGAAGTGGCCGCACCCCCCTGTCTTACTTCTGTTCCCCTTCGTGGGCACATCTGCAACATGTGACAGTGGCGCTGTCACCAAGATGCTCCAAGAGCAGCCAAAGTGGATCTGTGGTCTGTGTTGCCTGGAAAAGATGCACATGTCCAAAGCTTGTGAAAACTATGTGGTCTGGATTTGACCACTGGAGTGATCCCACCCAGCCAGACCTCCTGGACCCATCCCTCCGGAAGACATGACCACCTCTGGAGAGAAGAGAACTGAGTCTCAGTGTCCCAGTTTGGGAGGGGAGGTTGCATTTCACCCCGTCTGACTCCCTGCTGTGAGCTTTCCAAGCTGTGTGGAGACAGTTTTTGGCACAGCAAGTCAGGGCAGTCCTCACTCCTTCAGTGGGCTGCATCTCAGCAAGAGGGGCTCTTTTGGGGAACAAGCGATAAAGCCTGTTTGGATCTGTGGGATCTCTGCCTGCTCCCAGCGAGACAGCAGGAGCTGGGGACACTATACATACTCATCTGGGCTCTTTTGTGTGACAAACAAGTGATCCCTAGCATGATGGTGAACTCAAAAACAGCTCACTTCACAGGTCTTCCCCTGCGGGTTCCCTGGAGAGTCACCCTGGTGGAGCTATGGTCCTATAGTTTGGGGAAAGAAAATACTCAGATGGTACACCTCTGCTCACTGGTAGTTGCTGTATAAGAATTAAGACATTTCCAAGGGACAACAGGGTGTTACTGCGATGGGAATTGACAAAGGTATATTGAGACACTGTTCTTGTCCCCTGTTTCCTCACCCTTTTCCTTATTTGGGCAGGCTACTCAGCCCAGATCATGACATTGGTTTGATTTACACTGTGTGGCCCCAAAATCATTGAGTTAAGCAGCAGAGGGGACAGAAACAGGCACACAGGGAAGGGAACTTCTGAATCTGTTTTTATCCCTGTCGCCAGAGCATCATGGGACCACCCCCTCTGACCACCTTATCTTCAGCCCTTAGAGGAAAGCCTGCCTGGCTTCTCTGAAGGCATCTTTGTTGTTCTCTTCCACCAATTCTCATCATGCTACTGCCCTGATGTCTCTGTACACCACCAGCCATCATGTCCAAGACAGGAGACTGTAGCTGCTCTCTCCACAAGTTGCCATCATCCCATCAGTCCACCTTGAATCACAGACACTGCCAAGCAAACAGCAATTTTGGGTCCAGACCTGGTTTGAGCAAAAAGCCACCCTTTTGCTGCGCTGCCTTGATTTGGGCAGCAGTGGTCATTCAGCTTTCTCCTCTCTCTCATCCTAGTGAAAACCTGCCTTCGCAGGTGCCTGCTGCAGGTGTTTGCTGGAAGTACCACAACACAAAGCCAAAGGAGGCACCATACAGGCAGGCTCACAAACATGGAGCCGGAGTTGCAAGTTCCTTCTCCAAGGACCAAGTCTCAAGGCACCAGAAACATCAGGGGTCTTCTGTGCCGTCCTAGATTTTGCAGGAAAGGTTTTGTTGCTGTGGAGAAAGCACCTACTGCAAGGCACAGGTACTCTGCTGTGGTTCATCACTGCCTCAGAAAGCATAAGATGACCCTGCCAGCAAGCACAGGTCCGACAGCGGTGAGGACAGTCACCCCAGTGTAGCAGGCAGAGCTTGCTTGCCCTTCGTCTCACCAATGCTGCTTGGCAGGTGCCAGCCTCTCCCGGCAGCAGATGGGGAGCAGGTTTTTCATCTGACACAGCCTGGTCATCATCTTCAGGTCAGCTGCTGTCAGCAGCCACAGAGCAACAGACACTAGCGACTTCTCAGAGCTTCAGCATCAACTTGCTTTGATCATCATCAGCCTGGGGCTAAAAATAACCAGATCTGGGTCCAGCACTTTTTCATGGGGAACTCTTCAGCATGTAAATAGGAGCACTTACGAGAAAACTGGTGGAGCGGGAATCGACAGCTGTAATAGAGACAACTAGTTGCAGGAGACCAGAAAAGGACCATAGTCTGAGCAGGTCCCCCAGGAACCTCTCTCCACATCTCCGCAAGAAAATGGCCTGTCCTGCTTCTCTTGCAACCACCAAAAATGACCTTGAAACCTGCTGCTGTGGTGCCATTTCTATTCTAATGGCCAGAATAGCTGCCTGTGCCACTCATGGCTGAGGATCCCAGCCAAAAGGGTCAGGGTCCAGAGGTCCCAGAACACAGCGGGTCTCATCATAACATTGTGGGCTTCTAATTAATACCCACTTGTTTGCAAGCTGATCTGCCTGACTGCATGCCGGCCTCAGAATTTCATCCGCATCCCTGTGGAGAGGGCTTGACAGTCGCCAGGACCCACAATCCCAGGCCCTGCCTGCCTGCTGCTCTCTACCAGGTCACACACAGCCTGGTCTCAAAGCCACACAGCTGAGGATATTATTCTCACCACTGCCATGCATTTATCCTGAAATTAGCACTTGTTTATGCAAATGAGTCGGCTCATTAGGCCTCCCCCTCAATCCATCAATAGATGGCAGCAGATAACCCCTTTCCAAGCCTGGGAATACAGATGGCAGTGCCTGAATCTGCTGGTCCCTCCCTGCACTGTCCGGCTACTATTTTTTTTTCATGCAAAATATGGCCAAAATCTTTCTGCTTCCACAATGACACGAGTCACACAAAACCTTCCCAGAGCTGTGGGCAGAGGAAACAGCAGCTTTGAGGTGTGCCCGTTGGCACCACGCAACTGTTCAATTAAGAAAGCAGGAAATACCTGCACAACCTAACGCAGGGAAGGGATCACAGGGGTGATCGCAACAGGGACCAGGGTATGATCGCAACTTAGCGAGGCCAGCAGGGACATTTGGTGGCCTGGCTGTTTGATGGCAAGGGCAGTCCCGCTTACAGGGGCCATCTGGAAGCTCTCAGAGCCTGCTGAAATGAAACGCACCCAGAGGCCTTCTCTGAGCTACAGGCTGGGTCAGATTACTGACAGAGATGGGGAACATAAACACACCAAGGTCCCGGGGAGGAACAAGGAGCAGCCCTGCTATGCCAGCATGTGTCTGTACAGAAATACAAATTGGGGTCTTGTTGCCTCTGCCCCGAGAGCAGGTTGCCCACACATGGGCTCAGTGAGGACTGCAGACTAACACACGGCATACGTACACAAGACCACGAAAAGCACAGTGGCCTTCAGCATCTGGTGGCTCCTTTGCCCCTCGCATTTCCTGGGGCTAACTGCACACCCGGGGGGTCCCTGCTGGCACTGTCTGCGACCCCTCTGCTTCATGCTGGTGGCACAGGTGGGCTCCCCAGCCTGGTGCAGGGCCCCCATGAGCTGGGCTGGTGAGGCTGCCCTCAGGGTGGCTAGGGGAGGTGGAGGGGGCCACGGTGAGATGGCCGCCAGAAGGGAGCAGGCAGTCTACCAGCCCTCTCCTGTGAAGCGAAGGGCTAGTGCCTGGGCAAGCGGCTGACGGAGCCGAGTGAGGGTCACGACCCACCGCCAGGACTGCGTCCCTCTGCCCCTCGCGGCCGGCCGGGCCGCCCCCCGCTCCCCGCCCCGGGCTGCTCACCCACGGCCCACGCCCCGCCACCGCCGGCCTCCCAGGGAAACGGGCCCAAGCTCTACCGCAGGAGGATGTTTTATTAACCGCGAGGGCTGTGGGGGCCGCCCGAGGCAGTCGGACCGGGGGGACGCCGGCGGGAGTAGCCGCCGTAGTGGCCTTCAAGGCTCCCCCCTCAGGCCTCGGGCACGGAGGAGGGAGAGGGTGCGCGGGGGGCGGCGCGCGACAGAGAACTGC
>VZSZ01008806.1:0-64421 GCA_013398815.1 Ibidorhyncha struthersii
AAAGCTGCCCTTGAGCTTCACATTCCCCACCAGCCCCCCCCTTGTTGGTGAGAACAAGGTCCAGCGTGTCACATCTCCTTGTTGGCTCCTCTATCCACTTGGAGAAGGATATTATCACCAATCCATTCCAGGAACCTCCTGGATTGCTTTTGCCCTGCTGTGTTGCTCCTCCAACAGGTATGGAGGTGGTTGAATTTCCCCAGGAGGACCAGGGCTTATAAACATGAGGGTGCTCCTATCTGTCTATAGAGGGCCTCGTCTACTCATTCTTCCTGGTTGGGTGGCCTGTAGCAGACCGCCACTCTAGTGTCACCTGTCCCTGCCTTCCCCATAAGCAATTGGTCAGATCCTCATCCATCCCCAGGAGGAGCTCCATGCACTGCAGCTGGTCATTGACATAAAGGGCAACACCCCTCCTCCTCTCCCCTGCCTGTCCTTCCCAAAGAGCTTGTATCCTTCCATTCCAACACTCCAGTCAGAGGAACCATTCCACCATGTCTCCATGATGCCAATAAGATCATAGCCCCGCTGGCACGTGCACATCTCTAACTCCTCTTGTTTGTTCCCCAGGCTACATAGTGCTTGCATAGAGGCATTTATGTTGTGTCCCCGATAAAGCTGACTTAATGGCTGGAATTCCTTTGTGCTGCACTCCAGGTGCTCTCCTGCTGACCTGTGATCCTTCCCCAGGCTCTGGGCATCTACCGCTGGCACTGGCATCAAACTGGTAGGCGTGCGACGGATTGAGGCTCTCCTTCCCCAGCAACATCAGTTCAAAGCCTTCTTCACAAGCTTGGCAAGTCTTAGACCAAAGATGCCCTTCCCCTTCTCTGACAGATGGACCCCCAGTAGACCAGGTTTCTCAAAGCGCGTCCCGTGGTCTAAGCAGCTGAACCCCTGGCTGTGGCACCAGTTCTGTAAGCATTTGTTAACTCACCAGACCCAACTGGCCCTTTCAAAGCCCTTTTCTTTGACTGGGAGGATTGATGAGAAAACTACCTGTGCTCCAGAGTCCCTTACTGTCACTCCCAGGGCTCTGTCCTCCTTCTTGATAGTCCTCAGACTGCTCCTGGTGGTATCACTGGTGCCCACACAAAACAACAGCAGCGGACCGTACAAGGCTTGGCAGGCTCTTGGTGACATCTCTGATATGAGCCCCTGCTAAGCAGCAGACCTCTCTAGAGAGCGCATCAGGTTGGCAAATGGGTGCCTCCGTACCTTTCAGAAGGGAGATGCCTTCTACCATCACCTATTGCCTTTCCTTAGTTGCACTGGTTGTTATATGGGGAGCAGATCAAGCTGCCTTACACAGCTATCTGACTCCTCAGCCTCCCTGATGTCATACAGCCTCCTCATCACCTCCTGCAGCTCAGCCACCTGCTACAGGAGGTCCTCCACCCAGGCACACCTTTTGCAGGCAGGTCTGCCACTTATCCCTGCCCCAGGAGAAAGGTCTAGGCACTGCCTGCAGTCTGAGGTCTGCACCTCTTTCTTCACCAGTTCCGCCTGGGTGGAGGCATTGGTCACCGCTGGGGTAGCTGGTGCAGAACCCCCTGCCAGAGCTGCAGCCTTTTTTCTCAGCCAAGTGCCCACCATTCTGCCTTGAGGGTCACATAGGATGAGAGCCCTTGACCTGTGCAGGTAGTATTCAGTAGACTAAGTAAAAACGGGTAGTTGTACCAAAGACGTAAGAATAGCTGCAACTTTAAGCTTCATCTTCTATTATATCCAACACAATAATATTGTGTATATATATCAAACAGGTAATATTGTTCAATCCACTTATTGAAATGTAGTCTGAATTAACCTGAAGCAGCAATGAACACTTAATATAGTCATAGTGAAAAAACACTGGATGAGACCAGACTGATTGCAAAGGTTTCAGCAGGTCATCTCTAATGAAGCAGTTCAGCCATCCTATTCCCTATTTTTGACCTATACTCCCAGTATATTTTAGAGAGTATTAAACTCTGGTGAGACATTTTAATTGAGAAAATTAATCTGTTCTTACAGCATTAGAAAGGTTGAATGCTTCACAACAGTTCAGTTTGCCCTGCAATAATATTCTAATCAATTTTTTCTTATCTCGTCTCTGCATAAGGTTTGTGCCCCTAATAGTATTCAGTTTACAAACATGTCAATGGTACTGCCTTCCCCCACCAGCCACAGAAATATCTTAATTTCTAAGATGATGCATTTTTTCCTCCTGTTGTATATACACAGTTTCTCTTTGCTTTGTTCTCCAAATACACCTCATTTGCACATGTAAATATTTGAAGGACCTAAAGTTTTATCTGGCAGATCTAAGATGTTGATGTTCCTGTTTCAACTTTTTTTTTAACCTAGAACTATTTCTTTTATTATCAATGCATTAAGACCTCTGCAAACAGGCTTCTTTAAGACCTAAAAATATTGAGCGTTAATGCCTCTGCAAATGTAAATCAGCATATTTCCTTTGATAAAACTGTGTTAACAATAGCCAGGATCCAGCCCTGGTTGGATTGTCTCTAAACTAGATAAAAGTAGTGCTGAGCTCTAAGGTATGAGCCAGTACCAAAGAGATTTCAAAGACTGACTGCTTATGTTTCCCCAAAGTTAGATTCAGATGGAAGCCACCCACTACAAAGAGCTTTCTTTTATCAAGCGTAGTAAGCATTTGACTAACTTGCTTGAAAAAACTACGCGTGGAATAGTCCAGTGGATGCAGTTCTCTTTTGCAAAGGTATCAAGGATCAGTAATGATATGCTCTTACTCTGAAGCATACAGGATACTTGATGCAAAAGTGAACACAGCTTTGAGCAGTCATTTTATTTATGAAAAAAAAAAAAAAAAAGAGCCTGCCAAACTAAACATCATAATCTTGTGGCAGCGCTGCATAAAGTGAAATACTCCTGAAAACTGACTGAAGTTTTTGTTACACTGCAAGATAAGATCTTGGCAGATAAAGCTGCTGCAAATACTCAAGATTATCTTATGCACACACTAGATCACATAGCAGGTTAAGGCACTTCCATTAATGACTTGGTGCCTTTTTCTGTAATTAACACACCTGATTTTTATTTTAGGCTGTGTGGGAAACATTCTTTTGCATTTGCAGAGTCCTTCAATACCATCCTTCACCAGAAGTTAGGATAGTGTTTAGTTACTTCCTCTGTAAACAATGATTGAGAACATGTATTTTCTGTGGCGGTGGGAAGAGACACAGTATTACCGAGTATTTTCTGTGCTAGCTGTGTTCCAGCTGTCTCGTAACTTAACAATGACAGAACAAGTTAAAAGGCATGTGTCCTACTCATAAAAAGCCTGTTGCAGGCAGGCTGTGCGTGCAGTCCCATGCATGAACCGACAGCGTGAGCTAAGCTCCCAACCCTCAAATTCCTTTCTCTTCTTCAGGACGGAGGCCAGGTGTAGCACCGTGTCCAGCAGCACCCCTTGCTGCTGCTCCCACCACAGTCATCATAGCTGCAGCTTCAACAGAATCTCAGAAGTTTTAGCTTCTTCAGGTGTATCAACAAACACCTAACCTTATCACAATGTATACAGAAGCACAATACAAGACTACAGGAAAATAATTTTTATTTTTTGGCGACAACTGAAATGGGATTCAAGGCAATGAAAGACAGAGCCTTTCCTCTTTTCACTGTCTCCAGCTTTGTGAGCAACAGCCTAGCTCAATTATTCACAGATGATATAAAGGCTATTGCTGAAGGACTACAGATCAGTTATCAAGAAACATCACCTGAATGTATACAACGCCTGTTAGGTTTGCACAAGGATAATTCTTTGTATCTTCTATTTGCCAGGGGAATTACTTCAAACAATTATACAATTACAGAAAGCTGCATGAAAGAGTTCAGTATGGATTGTTTCACTTAAATTCACACTCTTCAGTGCTTTCTAGAGTCTCTTAGATTATCCAGTATAATTATATAGCTCAGAAGACAAGCAAACCACCTTTTATTAAGCTTTAATAGAAATAAAGTAGCAAATTTCATAGATGCAACACAATATTAGCCAGAATCCACACAATTCTGATGACAATTTAGGGAATTCTCCTATTTTTCTTTTTGCTTTCTATTTCCTTGATAGTTTCATGCCTTCATGGATTTTGGTTTAGTTTTTTTTTCCTTGGCAGGGTGCTGAAGAATACTATGCTATTTACATAATTTTGGCCATTGACTTCAATAAGAATAAGGCTAGAACCAATAACGCATGTTATCATAAATGCGGCTTGCAAACTGTAACTAGCTAATTCTTCCTACACTGCTGTGAAGGTGCAATTAGTGCTGCTATTATCTTTGCTTTATACTGCAGAAAGAATTGTAACACAGAGGCTGAGAGACTGCCGAGGGCCTTGGAGGGAAGCAATGTTTGTACAAGAAAATAGCCTAAGAAAGAAGCCCTTGGCTCAAAGGGCAAAAAGCACTTTTCATTACTCTGAAAGGAAAAGAAAGCTTTAGCAAAGGACACCCTTGTCAGATGTTTAGGTGGAAAACTAATATAGGACAAAGAAGAAATAATATACACATCTGAGATGATTAAAGACCTTATTTAATATTTTTTTTAGCATACCAAAAAGCATCTGTCCTTACATGGCTAAAAGTGATAATGTAGCAAGAACAACAATATACGCATCCTCTACACATATTCACATTTAATCTGCTGAGAACATGAGAGACATCTACCCAAAGTTTAGGTAAGCTTTGAATATTTTTGAAACTTAAGTACCTGCACATGAGATATGTTGCCTATTCACATTTTAGTTACATTCTTGGCTATGAATCCCCATAGAAAAGACATACATAAGAATAAGTATCAGTGCCACACAAATCATGGCAAAAGAGGATTTTGTACTGTGTTACCAACTATTTTCATTTCTGTGAGTATATTGTTGAAAAATTTTATTGCTTTAACTAGGCTTAGTGTTTCTCTCCTCTGCTGTCTGTAAGTATCAAGCAAAACTTTCCTCTCTGTGTGCACTCAGAATTAAATATTAGATTAGTTATTCATAATCAAGGCTGCATGACTATTCACCACCTGAAAAGATGGGTTACAGCAGCCTGGACAGTTTATCCCAGAAATTTTGCTCCAGTAAATCAGTGTAGAATTAATACAGTCCCAGGCCAGAAAGCCATAGAAATTAACACGAAGAAGACCCCTTTGATAGGGCTGATACCAAGGCAAGTGAAAAACAAATGCTGGAAAATGAGACATATATGCCCCAGTGTCTAAAACCTGAGGAGAAGCTATTTTGTCTGAATGTCAGAAAACTGGGTTTCAGCAAGCTGCTAAAGTTTTATGATCATTTCTAAGAATGATGCCATAGGTAAAGGCCAAAGGATTCTGAAATTAAAATATAAGCCCACTGGAAATTAGCATTTCTCTTTATTGTCCACTTCTCTCTAAACAGCTTTCATTTGCCCACCAATAAGTTGAATCATGTAACATCCTCTTCCAAAGTATGGCCATTGCACAGGTAATAGGAGCTGCCCCACTAGCTTCAGCGGAAGCAGCTGTAGGATTCAGAAGATGCCACCTGACCAAGATTGAAAAATCAGTGCCAGGCAACAACTGATGGGTCAGATCTACCTACTCCAAACCAAATTAATATCCTCTCTGTGAAGGAGCTAAACTACCACTACAGTGTACTCAACTTGAGAATCTATAAAAACACTAGGAGGGTGGTAAGGGGGTAGACATTTAAGTCCTCCCCAGGGCAGGAGCAGTTTTGCCATAGCTGCACCACTGGTGGAAGGGGAGATTCTGCACTAAGTTAACAATTTACACACAGATAAACTGCACTGCTGCTGAGCTGCAGGATTTAGGGNTGAAACATAATGAGCATCTGAAACAAAGGCTGAGTGATAAAAAGTTGACTTTGAGTTGTTTTCATCATATGGATTCCACTATTCAAATAACATATAGAAAGTACATTCTTGGCATTGCATACAAGAAGGTAGCAAGGACAAGGGAGAAGGGATGCACAAAAGAGCTAGAAGTATGAAGTGCCTGAAATTTTTAAAGGGTTTTTGGAACAGAGTAAGCATACCTTGTTCCTTTGAGCAAGCTATGAATAAGCTCGTGTTAGTGGCATCACTCTCCAATTGCATAGCTTAAAGATAGCTCAAGACAGAAAGCACTGTCAGGCAAGTAGAGTTTGGCATGATGTAGACCTCTTGCTCATACTAAAAAGAATGCTGAAACACCTGCCCTAAAATGGGGACCAAGAGGCAAAGACAGGACCCTAACTGTTAAGTGTTCAAATCAAGGGCAATGTTACTGGAAATGTTTCTTGTTTCTGGAAATATAAACCTAAACTAGCAAAGAATTTATGTTAAAACAGATTTGCTTATATCTAAGCCTATTGCCTGTCTATGCAGAGCTGGGATGAATACATCACAAAGACCAATCTGCTGTTTTATAGGGAGGTTTATTTGCTCTTACAGTTTCAGCCATTGAGCTCATTAAATTGGTAAAAGTCAGATTATAATCAATATAAAAATAACAATCATAAGAAAAAATTTCTATCCTGAATAGTTGTGGTACAAAAACTATAATGCATCATATATAATGAGATTTCTTCCCCCCACCCCCCTTTCTTTTTATTGCTCAAGCATCAGTTTCCATCTCAGGGACAGGACTATACAGATGATTGGTAATGAAATACAGATTGGCAATGGAAAAGCAGCTTTTCAGTGGCAGGCTGCCAGCTAACTCCTTGTCCCATCAGCAGAGATCCTCCTTGGCCTTCTGCAGCCAGCAGACCAGCTGTCCCGCTCCACTTCTTACCGGATGCATTTCCATATCAGCAAAATTAAACACCGCCTGGAATGGAAACTGCCCTGGGCCGGCACGCAGAGCTGCCCCCTCACAGGCTGCTGGCAGGCCTGAAGATCCAGGCATAACACAGGATGATTACAAGTGTTGTCACCTTGCTTGCTTATAAAAACAAGTAGTGAGCTTCAACAGCACTACTGTATTTTGCAACACCCCGTTCAGTTACAGAGCGCTTCTGGGGAAGTTTTGAGAAAGCACTGCCTGTCTTTAAGCAAGGCTGCTCTGCTCCTGGGCATGTTTCCTTGCTCTTTTGGATAGTCATACCAATACTGTTTGGCACTTGGGTTGCTCTGCTTTGTGCAGACTCATGTTCAGATTATACTCAAGGCTGAAGGCTACAACTCCAGAGTGACCGCATAGACCAGCTGCTTGCCAGAAGCAGAAACCTTGGAAAGCTAAGTGGGGAGTGTAATTTAATACCTGATCCTTTGACTAAGGGAACACTTTGACCCAAGATACGAAGCAGCAATTACTGAAGTGCACTTACAAAACCGTGGAAAGGAACTCTACTGTAATAATGAGCAACAATTTTCTCCAAACGGGGTACGTGTGATGCATCATTCAAATGAGCACTCACACTGAGCACAAGGAAACAGAGGCAGAGACACAATGCTCTCAAGGAAACACTTAATGCCAGCCTTGCAGAAAAAAAGACTACTAGTGAGAGAAAGGAGGCTCTTATACCTGGAGATGACTGGGCTTCCCAGGAACACTCCGCCTTCACAGAAGTAACAGCTCTGTCTGCATCTTCATATCCTGGATGTGCTAGAGCTAGGCAGGTCTTGCCAGGTGCTGCATCTCTTATACTTTTATGTTGCTTTAAAGCTTATTGCCATTATTATTATATCAGCTAGTATTTCTTGGTACCACTGAGGTCATAAAATACCAGGCAACAGAAGTCACACCCGATCTTCACTTTACAGTCACAGATTTGTTTTTAAGACAGCAGTGCAGACATCAAGAAAGGGAAGTTCCTCTACAAGTCAATGTTAAAACTGTCATGTAAACTCAAGGTCTGGAAGGCAGCCTGCAGCATGAGAAACACAGCGGCAACTGATGATTTTGAGTGCCCCAGGCAAGATATATCACTTATCACTGAAGCCAGGATTAGCACGCTGGACTGAATTATATGATGATGGGAAAACACTTTCTGGAAAGAAATCTCAACCTTGGAACAGCCAGAGGAGTGCTCTGGGTGCTCAACTCCTATACTTTGCTTCTCCAGGGCAAGAGCAATCCCACCGGGGAGTCTCTTCCTTTCCTTGTGCTGCCCAGAAGTCAAGGAACAAGCTGGAAAGGGAGAGGCATGGCATTTTAGGAAGATGCTTAGATTTCTCCAACTTGCTCCTGCAGTTTTGGGTGTGGTGGCAGCTTCCAGATGTTGGAAAAAAGCAACAGTGGAAGTAATCAAATCTAATTGTTTCTTTACTCAGGACAGCTATTGTTTGTGATGTTTTTCCTAACCTCAGGTACAGACTACACAAATCTTCAGGTTCGGTGTATAGAAAGCTTTATAAAAAAAAAAAAAACAAAACCCAAACAAGCATGTTGAAATTACAAAACCACCATTTGAAACCACCTCCCACCCAGCAGCCGAGAAACCTAGGCTGAGGCTGTGGGGCTATTTAAACCACGCCTGTCACGGCTTGGCAAGTTTCTGTGCAGTTGGTGGTTTGAGAAGGGTCCAGAGAGGCTGCCTGATCACCAGTCCCAGACACAGCCACACAGCAGGGTGTCTCCACATATGGCTGCATTTACTCTGGCAGGGAAAAGGAGGAGGGAATGGGGACTGGCATGCCACCAGTGCTTTTTAGCTGGCCCAAGGCATGAAGGGGGCATGGATTTCCATCTTCTTCACAGCCATCAGCTCCAGCTAAGAGCTGCACTGGAACAGCTTTACTTGCTGGCTTACCCCAACTCTCTAACAGCTGTAGTTGACATCAGATTGATTTAGACACTTCATTTTGTTATCAGTGTTATATTGTTGCCATAAGCACATCACTTAAACCAGCCAAAGCCAGCACGCTTTTAAAAACCAAAGTTATTCAGAAAGGGAAAAGCCCCAAACCAAAACATCTAAACCCAGAAGAATTTTAATTTGTTAAAAGTATTGTAAGCAAATCACAAAGCAGCATACAGCTCTATCACTTCAGAATTCGTCTTTTCTTGCTGTCCTGGGATGGAAACAGCATGACTTAGAGGATCCTGTCAATTTCCCCATTTATCTACATGGAAGGAAAAAAAAAAAAAAAAACACACACCACACACTAATGCTCATTATAAGGCAGCTGAACAACTCTTGGTTTGTGGTGTTTTTTTTTTATATAAAAAAAAGCACACTTTTCCCAATGGAAAACTCTTTCTAAAAAAAAAAAAACCCACACCACAGATTTTGTGTGGAAAAATTATGTTTTGGCAGGGGGATAAGGGTGGATGACTCCTAGCTTGCTCAAGGTAAAGAGATCTCTCACTCTAGAGAAATTTTTTTTGAGTGACACAATATCCTGGGATAGTGCAATAGTAGAGAAAGTGATGATTTATTGTGGTTGAGAAACAGAAAGAGAGTGGCAGAAAGAACTAGTTGGCATAGTTGTGATTTTGCCACTCAGACTTTCCACTTTTCCACACCTGGGCTGGTCTCTCTCTGGGAAGAGACCAAAATAAAATTATTTGTGATCTGCACTGTTACAGAGGGGTTTTTTGGGCCAATCTACTAATCGGTCATAAAATAGGCCCCGGCATCCACAAGTTCTTTCAGGGTGCACCTGAAAATAAATATTAAGAAATGGTCCCTACAAAGGCCCTCTAATTAATTTACTCAGACACTGCCTCTGAAGTCCTAAGATTAAATCCTTTTTTCCAAAGGTAGCATTTATGAACTCTGTGAGTGTATGTTATGGGTTTTATATCTGATGAGATCACTTCTTGGTTTCCTTTGCTCCAAAGCACACAGAACTCAGGCCAATTCTGTCCTCATTTAAAGCCGAACTGTACCACTGATTTTGGAGGAGGGTATAGCCTGGGTCAGAACCAGCTCCATTCCTGTATTTCCCGAATATGAAAGACTTGATCTTATCAGGGCATTAAAGATCCTCTATAAGATGAGTAGTCACATACATAACAGTCTGTACCTGTCAAACACAAAGCCGGCACGCACAAATTGAACCACCCACCCGTTCTCACAGAAATGGCAATATCCCATTTCCAGTGAAAATGGAAGTAAACGCGAGTGGTACAAACAGCCTATTGCAGTTTTAAGGCAAGCGTCATTTGACAATTTTTGCTGACATTGAGACAAATGGGTTTTGTTCCCAAGAAGTACTGGGCAGACTCAGTTTGGCCAGAGAATGACTGCCATGATGCCAACTGAGGAGATTTAGCAGATGCTGGGTTTAACCTATGTTCTTCTCCACTCAGACCTCAATTCTTCAGTCTCGACAGGATTTTTAAGAACCTCTTTAGAATCAGCTTTAGTGGGTTTTAGTAAAGAGATGCTTTTAAACCATAATTAAAACACCTCGACCTGTTGTGAAAACCAAGTGTGGAAAAAGATACTTAGAAAGCAAAGCATAAACACTGTGCCCTATTTCATACTTCACACTTAAAGTAACAATTCAACATGGCTAAGTGCTTCTCCAAGGAACTTTGCAGATTACAAGGAAATGTAATACAAAACAATAGCCTGTTATCAAAATTGTATATTTAATAACTAACTTTACATGTTCTGCTACTTTTAATGGCTCTCCTGTCCATGCAAAGGGTTTGCTGTGCCTGGGAGATCCAAGTAACCTGTAATGTTTAGGAAATAGGAGTAAGGCAGCTTAAGAGACAGAGTTGATCTCATGGCCATGTAATCCGAAGACAGAAAACGGCTACCTGGTGAACCTTGTGCAGGGATGAACACAGCCTCAGAGAATAATCTAACAGCAATAAGTGTACTACACTGAATGAGCACAATTTGAAACCAATTAGTATTATGACAGTTTTGCAAGTATATTATGCAAACACCTATAATATCTCAGAGTGTTGTTTTAAACAGGGAGAAGGAAAGAGGTAAACAAAGCTATCATGTTTTGTTGCACACATACCCAATGAGACGTAACCCCAGAACCTTAGCAGGAGTAGATGGTATAGCTTTCTTATTTTCAAGTAATTTTAGACACAGCTTTGTGCTAGAGAGGTCCATCCCATGGTTCCCTTTTTGTCCCCAGAGCTGCTTAACAGCTCCCAATCCTATTTGGAATTTGTCAGTCTTGCACTGAACATAGTGATCAAAGTAGTGTTTTGATCTCCAAAAAGAGAAAAGCATCTACATTTCTAAATTGAATAGTGCAGAAACAAAACCTATGTACTGCAAGACTGAAAGGTGTACTACCTTTTCAAAGGAGAGCTCTAATGCTGTACCTCATTTGGTAAACACATAGTTACCAGAGCTGAAAAGCATTTTATGGTCCACAAATAAGAGACTAGTGACCAGAAAACAGTCATCTGTAAAAGCTACAAACAATGTATTGGAGAATTGAATTCAACCCACACTGAAGAATACTTAGATTTTATTTAAATAGGTTGAGAATAATGCACTCTATGAAATACATAGAGTTCAGTTCACATATATATTGCAGAACGCACTGAAAGCCTCCTGCCAGCTGCTGCAGGGATCCAACATAAAGCCAGTTTGAGGACCGCTGGTGCCTGCCCCAGAGCAAGAACTTTAATACATCTCTGCTCAAAGACAGAGACTGAACAAGAGAACGTTTCACATTGTAATTCAGAAGGTGGTAGCAATATCTTTGCAAAGTATAGAGAAAGGAGAAGTTCTTTGCATTGCTTCTGAATATTTCTTGAAGTATTTTCTTAAGGCATTTTTGTGAGGACATTCAGCTTAATTCTATATAAAGCAAGCTCCCCCCAACTGTGAGTAAATTAATAGTGCCTTTATTTTCTGTTCCTGCAGCTAATTGCTCTATCTGGTAACTTTTCAAAACACCCAGCTTCAGAATAAGGTAATACTAAGTTTTCTATATTTTTTTTCAGCTTTTCCTGAACATTTGAACTTGAAAGTTAGTTCAGCTATCAAAAATTAAATGCACTTCATACATCCATTTCAAAAGTTTGCAGTAAGCTGTGTTTGTAAAGTCTTATTTGAAGATTTTCACAAGTAATTTTTTTTGTCAGAAACTATCAGATTTAATTCTACTATATAGACAGAAAGTTAGTATAATATTCAGAGGCAAACAAGTCATTCATTGTAAAAGAGAAACATTCGTACAGAGCAATAACACAATAACTCTCTCAATGGAAGGTTGCAATTTTGGGTCTTTAAAAAATAAAAATTAAAGAAAAAAATTAAGTCCTGTAGCAACCGAATCAAACCCAGTATTTAAGTGAGGAAAGTCCCTCAGTTTTGGCTTAGCCAAGTCCTTATTAAGTGAGATAAAACTCCTCGAATAAGAATGGTTAATTTTTGCTTCAGATAATGACAAATCAGATTTGTCGACAACTGTATTTCAGTCAGATGAGAGCTAAATTGCATTTATTCCATCTAATTGGAACATAAGACTTGACTACATTCCTTTCTGCATATCAAGTGTCATGTACTGTTAGTCTGAGACTAACAGTGTTTTATGAGAGCAACACCAACCGATATATACTTTTTTCCTCTTTTGGGGGGAAAGAGTACAAATGGGAAGCTGCAGAAAGGACACAGCCTGGAGTCAGGGTCACAGCACACACATTTCCATGCACATGTGGTGGATGCAAAGGTGTCTCTGCACAGCTCTTGGCTCTGCACAGATCAATTTTCACTCTCAGCCAGACTACAAATGTACATTAATGCTTTTGTTGCTGTACCCATAAGCATCAGTATGAAGGGTCATTACACCTAATCCCATATGCCAGCCAGAGTTTAGCACAGTTATTTGTCAGATATTCTGGGTTAGCACCATTCTGTCTCTTCAACCACACTATAATAAGTGAGATCTTCAATACAGTTGATTGGGCACTTATTTTGGATTTACTGTATGTGATGCATCTTAATGGTTTCAGTAATTATTCCATATTCATTTAAGCTACACAAATGCTTTGGAGTATTTGTACTGTTGCATGCAATTACTTTTGACTGCATTTTTAAGCAGCGGGGTAGGCGATTTCAGATTTTGGGATGGCAACTCCCTGTGACCACCTTCTCAGCTTCCAGTTGGAAGGAAGCTCTTTTTTGTCTTGCTGGATGTTCTGCTTGCGGGGAGAAATAAGATACCTGGGACCTTGCATGCAACCTTGGAGCTAACACCAGGGGGGGTTTATTGCTCTTTGTGTCATATTTGGTTAGCAAGAACTCCTATAATAATTTTACCGTGCTTCTTTAATGTGACACCCTACTCAGGGGGGCATGCAGTTAGACACTAGCAATAATATTTCTAAACAGAGATAAGAAATAGCCTTTCTATTGACTTTTTTTGTGATTTCCTTTCTCAGCTTCCATCTTCTTATGTCCCACTTTGTTTCCATGGCTTTTTCCCCCACTTCCACCAGTAGGCAACACAGATGCTCAAGTGGCACTCCTCCTTCCCTCTGGTCTGACCTTTCTGCAACATCATGTACAAGGCAGCCAGGCTACAGATTTGTCATTCTGCCACACAGCACCAGGAACCGCTGTGAGGACTGAAACTGAAAATCCAATTCAGACTTAAAGGCATTTAAGGTATGGAAGAACCGGTATAGAGCTTTTGCTTTTTATTTGGCCTGACTTTTCCACCCCTGAGTCCTCAGACAAATTCTGACAGCACTGACCTCTTTCAATAGCTACTTTTACCTTCCACTTGACTGTGTCACTCTTCACCACAGGCTCACAAATTGATCTGCGATTCCCTTTTTCTCCTGATAGTTAGGCAGTAGCAGATGGTCCACACATCTCCTCAACGAGGCAGGAAATTCTATCGTTTGACATAAAGGCAGGGGTATCTACACTGAACACCTTCCCATTTTAAGCTTCTTTTATCTCTGCAGAGGGTTTGTGTTTTTCCCTACTATTTTAACAGGTCTAACCCATCAAGTTTCTCAATGTGGTCCACTGTAATAGCTTTGTCAGTTAAAAGTATGAAGTATGAATGCATTTTATGCACAGTAATCCTCACAACACCTCTGTAACATGGGAAAATGTTATTCGTGCTCCCCTGTTATTTATACTCAAAAATAACTACTCCAACACAATGCTACGCAAACCTGATAAGAACAAAGCTCAATTACTGTAACAGGACAACATGTTCAGAACTTGAGAGCGATGCTGATAAGAAGCCAGATAACAGACTAATGAGTAAAATGCCTGTAGTCTAATAAGTGGCTAATGAATGTATCCAAGACACCTGTAGCATTTTATAGAGGAAAATATAAAAAGGTCCAAATATGGTCTTTAAAAAATACGCCATAAACTCCTGGTATATTAATTTGTCCACTTCAAGTGTGGACAAACAAAAAGATTATTTCTCTGATAACTTATCATACAAGTCTTACCTGGTTATATAGAACAACATATATAATGGAAATTAGTAAACATGTCCTGAATAAACAAGTAGACCTGTATAACGGAGCAAGGCTAAGCCTTGGGAAAGAAGGTATGGAAAGACTCTGTAGCAGCAGCTGTAGCCATAGGCAATTATGTCCCCCCAGAATTGTATTTGTAAGTTCCACTGGCCCTGCAAATACTTAATCTGAGAGGGAGACAGAGGCCCTGGAGAAAATAACCAATATTAGCACTACAGCAGTTTAGATTTCTCAGCAGGACTGATTTGGGCATAAGCATAGTGACTAGCAAGGTAAACACAGACTAAAGCCAAGGTGTGTACACCACAAAACTAGTGACCATAAATAATAGCTGTAGCACCACTTAGTGACATTAGCAATATTATCCACCTTAAACAATAAATATCCTAAGAGTTATAAAGTCTGCAACTATCGTAACTTTCAGGGCGAAGCACTGTTTCTCTACTTAACAGTGATAATTGTGTTCGTTTCTTCCTGCTTGTTAGGCAAACAACTAGCAGTGCTGGAGGAAAAGTCATCATGACAAACCTTACAAAAGGCCTTGTGATAAATGGCAACAGTTAAGGCCACCAGCAAAATAACTCTAAAAGTAGTGATGTTCTTTAGCTCCCCGTCTGGTTTTCTCCTATGAGATCTGTTGAAAAACATCTGTCTCACAGCAATAGATACACTAAAAGATAAGCTGTGTTTTCTCCTTTTAATAAACTGAATCAGCAACAAGTACATAAGACAAAGGCAGCTGTCATGCTAACATGCATATAAGGAGGGCCTGTTGCAATAGGACAAGGGGCAATGGTTCCAAAGTAAAAAAGGGTAGATTTAGACTAGATACAAGGAAGAAGTGTTTTACAATGAGGGTGGTGAAACAGAGGAACAGGTTGCCCAGAGATGCCCCATCCTTGGAAATATTCAAGGTCAGGCTGGGCTCTGAGCAACCTGATCTAGTTGAAGATGAAGGGCACCTACAAGAAAGCTGGAGGGGGACTTTTCACAAGGGCTTGTAGTGATAGGATGAGGGGTAATGGCTTCAAACTGGAGGAGGGGAGGTTTAGATTAGATAATAGGAAGAAGTTTTTCCACTATGAGGGTGGTGAGACACTGGAACAGGTTGCCCAGGGAAGCTGTGGATGCCCCATCCCTGGAGGTATTCACAGCCAGGTTGAATGTGGCTTTGAGCAACCTGGTCTAGTGGAAAGTGTCCCTGCCCATAGCAGGGGGGTTGGAACAAGATGATCTTCAAGGTCCCTTCCAACCTAAACCATTCTATGATTCTGTGTCCCTGCTCATTGTAGGAGGGTTGGACTAGATGACCTTTAAAGGTCCCTTCCAACCCAAACTATTCTACAACTCTACAATAACTGAAGTTGTAATTTCACTGCCCTTGGCATTTTCCCTTCTTTGCCCCCCTCAAGAAATAAAAACAATCTGCTACTGTTTTATCACCAGGAAAAAGAAATCAATTTAATAAGTTTAAGTAGTTTGATACCTTGAAAGAACTCAAATAAAGAGTTACCAACAATCAAGCCTTGATTAGGGTCTAGTAACCCAATGCTTTGGTCTGAATAGGGTAAATGGAAAATAAGGCTGCTACACACTGGCCTTGACATTAACTTGTTCTCCCTTTCAAAGGTCTGCATTTAGGCCTCAAACACTCAGAAAGGTGACATACCTCTGTTACAAAATACAATCAAGTACTGCAGTTTTAGACAAGTTGAAGTTCCCATGCCTATCTGTTATATATGAAGATGATTTGGTTATTAACACAACAGCTGCTGCAAGAAGAGACAGAAGTCACATCAGGGTTTGCTCACTTTGCAGCATGTTCCTCTCCACCCTGTGGCAGCCTCCAGGCTTCACCCCTGACAGCCCATGGCACGGCTCAACCTGTGGTCCCAGCAGGAGTGGGGACTCCCATGTGGGGAATTCCATGAGGGTGACAGGGTCTGTTCACACAAAGCTGCTCTTGGAGCTACAGCCAAAATCCTGGCCCCACTGGAGTCAAAGGGAAATGTGCCACTGGCTCCCACCAGGCTAAGGTTCACCCTTTGCTGAGCCTATGAAGTATAAACAGCCTTGACTTATTTCCAACACCACATTGATATTTGCAGGCTTCAGGAACATGCACGTAGTCAGTGTCCTGTGTCACTCAAACTGCATGAATTTGCACTGTTTTTTCAGAACAATTTTGAGAAACAGGATGGTATTTAAGTTCTATTTCATTTTGCAAAATACATTAAAATAAAACCTGATATTACATTTATTGTTCATACTCTCATGACATAGGTCAGTGATAACATTTAATACAACACATCATTGTACCAAGTCATGTCACAGGCTTTATAATCATAATGACATGTCAGATTAAGGCACACCTGAAATATCCTATTTTTAAAAGCTTTAAGGGTAGCTGCTGCTACTTAATACTCCTTGAAACTTCTTACCTTTTCTAGATCAAAATATTTCCTTTTTCCCCTGTAATGAGACACATTGTTATTTTCCAGATCAAAGTATTAAATTATTTTCTGAACAGAAGAGCAGCTGCTTTCAATATCTTTGAGCTTCTAGTATTAAATTAAAACAGCCCCTTTTTACTGTGGGGCCTGTCAGCAACTACAATTACTCAGTACCTAACCAGAAATAATGCAAAAGACTGTATATAATAACGGTACATTTTAAAATTACAGTGATCTATTAATCAATTTGAAGTTTCAAATGCCTTCTAAAACATTTAATTTCAGGAAACATTCTAATATAATTTTTGTTTGAATATGGAAAGAAAACATAACAAGAAGTTGGAACTTCTAATATAACAAGTTATCCATGTTAACCAGCTCCAGGTCTGGGCCAAGATGCTAAGAAGCAGAAGCAGCTGAAAGGATCCAGTTTATTAGAAAATGATAGTTTAATTTTTTATTTAATAACCTGGAACTGGTCACAGTAGTTGTTCATCATTTTCCCTCTGCAGCAGAGAAGTTGCTACAAGTCTTGGGTTTCTACGTAACTCTGCTCTTCAGAAAAATTTCCGGTTGTATTATTGTTTATTATTACCCAAGAACAAACTTCTAATACCAGATTTTTGCATAACGATGCTGCAACCGTTAGCAGGGATGTCTTACAGAAGAGAGTCAGAAGAGCAGGGTGCCAGGCAGTGACCAGGAGTACCTGCACAGGCCACAACCACACTCTGGCCACTAAGAATTTTTCCCTGAGCAAAGGAGTTTCCAGACCAAATAACCTGCTTACTCCACCTAATTTTCTGCCACTGCAGACTACCAGTTCCATTTCATAACGCAGCTCATCCTTCTCAATACCGTATGCCACTCTGTAACCATTCAGCTTATCACCCGAGATACCGGCGTAAGATTCACCCACACAGAGTTTCACTGTCACACAGCCTAAACACCTCTGCCCTGGTGTTCCCAGGAAACCAGTTCCCTCGGGAAGGGGAGTTTGACAAAATGCTGAAGTCTTAGTTCCTTTGGCCAGCATGGGCTGCAACTCCTCTTAGGTTTCTTTTGACTTGCTCCCACAGTACCGAGATGAGGATAAATAATTCCTAACTTATAAACCTAGCTACTTGAAGCCCTGTACAGCCATTTTGAGCAACTGGAAGAGCACAAACTCTCCCCTGGCCTCCAAAGAAGCAGAACACTCTTTGTACAGGGTGAAAAAGTCGTTCCGTCTAAATAGTGACAAATAATTATGGTTTTGTAGGCAAGATGATGCACACAGAGGAAACAGCACTGAAGTTAAGTGTACGCAGCAGGGCATGGTTTCACCCAGAGCAGGGCTTCTCATTTTTTGGGAGGACTCAGAAAAAGGAAGATTCAAGGAAGAGGAGAGGAGGCAGAGCAGCATGTGCAAGAGGAAGGAGAAGCAGAACATTTGGAGGAGTGGGTTCAGCCAAAGTTGAAGCAGAACTGGCCCCTTCCTACTTGGCTTGGAAACACAAATATTCCCAAGCATGGCACCCACCCAGAGTCACCAGTGCCCATGTGGAGGACAGCCCTGCCATGGGTCAGCTGGGGGGACACCCTGCAGCTCCCACCGCCCAGCCCTGGGGGACTGCAGCAGGACTGCTCCCAAATACACTCTGTAAGCACTCTCACAGTGACCTCCACACCACCTAGCCTGCACTAAATCCTCATCAGCATTTACTCTCAGGAATTAAGAGATTACCTCACTAAAGCTGTCTGAAATAAATACTGTGGAGACAGCTTCTTGCATAGTTTACTAAATGAACAAGCCCAGTTTACTTGACGCATCCCTAAGAGCTGCATGAGATTAAGTCATGGCCTCCCGTTTCCCTTTCGCCCACTGTCAGCCTCAACCCCAGCACAGGCAAGAGCAGGCACCAGCCTCCTCCTGCACCACATCTCAAGTCCTCAGCCAGAGCCCTCAACTGCCTTCCCACTACAGGCAGTGCCCAGCTTGCCTCCTCTGCTTTTGAGCACCAAGAGTTTCCTTCTGCTTTACCCGCACCAGCCACAGGAGCCAGGCGGCACGTACCTTTGTGTTAGTACCCCAAGGGCTGAACACATAACCCTTTATTAGTACGAGCAACGCTGCACAAGCTTTAATTCACGACAGGAGCCAGACAGCCCAGAACCACAGGAGAACAGAGAAGCGTGTGAGCAGGCATGGAAAAAGTCGGGCTCTCACTGTCCAACTGCTTCTATGAATAGGCAACAAATTTACATGGTTGCTCTTCCAAGGATAACCCTCTTCACTAAATAAATCCCTTGTTCCTCGACTCCAGAATAAACCTAAACACTGTCCCAACTTGCAAGACTGTAGCATGCATCCTACTGTACATTTAGAGGGTATACGCACATGTAGAGGGAAAAATGCTCAAGAAATCGGCAACAGCAGCTGCACACAGCCAACCAGGCAGCACAAGGGAGGCATCAGAAAGCATATGGAAATAGCACTGAGTTTGTCCCGACTGTCACCAGAACACAGGGCTGCACATCCTGCTCCAGGTTCGACTGCATGGGTGGAATTTTAAGACCAGATTTGTCAGTTTGTCATGGAGTTAACTAGTTCTCCTAGCAGGGCCATCCATGTTATCACTCCATATTCTGGAGTACTGGCAACTTTAGGAAGTAGTATTTATTTTAATCTAAGCTTCAAGCTTGTTTGGATTTATTTATTTATTACATACCAAACATCATGACATGAAGCCTGAAAAAGTTCTAAGAATTAATTTTTCTTTCAATCAAGCACAGCTTATGCCCAAGTGCTCCCAGTGCGTCAGCTGAAAGCCACGCCAAGCCAACATCTAGACTGCAGAAATCCAGCACTAATGCCTTACACAGACTCAGCACTTCATAAATTCCACAGTTTGCATCACATTCAAACAACATGAAAGAAGAGCACAGTGGGGACACATTACAAATTTTCTTTTTAAGGAAAAAAGATTCTGGCCACCCTCTTGTTAGCTTTTTTCACCTGAAATGCACTTGTCCAGAAAGAGCAACCAATGCATCCAGTGCAGATACCTCAGCTAGGAATTTAGAATTAAAATTCAATTATGAGTAATTCCCTGTGCTTTCAATCATGGCTTTCTCCATTTCAAGACATAAGCTTCAGACCAGAACAAAGTAACTCAAGCGACCACTCAATACCAGTCAAATGCTCTAAGGCATTCCCAGATACTTCTAGAAGTTTCAAGAACAGAGAAAGGAATGTTTTTCCCAAGGGGTTTTCTGCATTTAACAATTTAACCATGGAGACCCCTGCATCATTGGCCTCATCTCTCCTACCTACTGCCCTTGCCTGGGAGGCCAGCAGCTCCATGCTCATGCTTATTCCAGCCCAGGTGCCACCACTGGTGCACCTAAAGTTAGACCTCCAAATTCATGTTACAGCTACTTAATCTGTCATTAATTGTAATATGCAACAGGCATGCAAACCTCCCAGCTGCAGTATTTCAACATGGAAAGGTTGAACCTCCTGCCTGAACTTATGCCAGGAACTAAGGAAATATCCAAGCTCTCTATAGAGTCCATTTTAGCTCCTTCAGACAAGCAATCAAGGCCTTGCTAAGCCCCATGCCAGCTGTTACTAAGTATAACCATCAACCGAACAAAGCCCAATGGTAACACAAGCAGAAGCCCAAACATTCTCTCTCCCAGTATCAGGCAAGTGGATTTGTAGAACCTTAAAAAAGCCAGAGCAACTCACTTGAATTTAGTGGTCCTCTCATACGCACACACATAAATACAAATAAGTATATAAAATACATTACTATAAATAAATATACAATTTTTGGCTTTTCCACTTCTTTCCACAATCACCAGGACCTGAGATACAGCAAGGAACTTGTGGAATACAGGGTAATAAAACCAAAAATTTAATTCCACAGATACGGGTATTTTTTTCCTGCAGCTACAGTCTTTTCTTTCTGGTTGGGCTGTTCCTGTGATGTATCTTCCAACCAGTACACTCTACCAGCCTGCCCTTCATCTAAATTTAAGTATTAAAAAAAATAATTTCCCAACTCTTTAAGGTAGGAGGAGGAAACATTACCCCTCGCTTACAGGGCTTCCACACAGACCGCACAGAAGCAAAAGCTGTAAGGAGCCCTTTTAATCTACATTGTTGGCAATCTTGAAACAAGAGGAGTTTAGGAATCTGCTGCTAACAGCCCAGTACACAAACATGTGCTGTCCCCCTTGACAAGTTGCAGGCAGTAGCTACAAACCTCTTCTGTGGATCTCAGAGTTCAGTAAGGGTTACATCTCTGTTATTTTCATCACTTTTCACAAAGTAAGTGTTAATAATGAAATTGGCCGGAGACTATTAAATACTGACTGAAATGACAGCTCTGCTATATTATTACAGTATTTGCACAGCAATCATTCTGCAGGTTAAGTTATTTTAGGATGAGTGGTGTTTAAATTAAATATAGTCCCCTGTGTTCTTGTTTCATTTAAAGTCAACCACAGGCTGCATGCCTGAACATTGTGCAGAGTCAGTAAGTTTTGCTGAGTCTCACTCGTTTGTTTTGGTTTTATCCCTTATTATTCCTTTTGCCAGGCAAGATGAGGAATTTGAAAAAATCCCGCTGCAATACTTCATAGGCTTTCATAGCATAAACCAGCACAGAGTGCGAATGACGCCAACTCGGTGAAAACCAGGCTGAAGTAATTTAACCCAAATAATACACACAAACTCTGTACACCATCTTAACCACTGGCTTCAACCAGAGAAAACCCGAGTCTAAGTTTCCAACTTGTTTTCTACAAAAATTGGTAGCACTGAGTCAAAGTGAGTAAAGACAGAAAATCCCAGGTCTGTTGTACCCAGATCTTTCTCTACAAACAGAGATAGTAGAACTATTGTATTTAAGGCAGAAACAACAGCTTCAGTCTTTGTTATGCTATTAATACAGTTGGGCACAATTGTTTACCCATTAAACCATTTTTCAGATATGTATTATCTTCTTCAGACAGTCTATGCCATTAATCAGATTTAACTAATAGCTTTCCTGGAAAGTTAGCACAGTGAAGTACTTGTAATCTAGCTACTTCTTACCAGGGAACTATTTCAAGTTATAGTAGTTTATACTCCATTTTCTTCAAAGGCTTGAAAACCCATAGCAAACATTAGCATTGTATCCATTATTAATACTTGTTCAAGTACATTTTAATAAACATTACATCCATATGCATATAAGTACATGCTCTTGCATCAGCCTTTTGAATTGCTCATAGCAAGATGTTTCTCAGAGCATTTACTGTTCCTGCTATGCCACCAAGTGCATTTACTGTTGGCTGAAAGACAGCCCGATTTGTAGGACTAGAAATAACTAAAGAGAACAACATTGTGAGGCTGTAGGGAAACTGAGCTGGAAAATGAAACAGCGAGTTAGATGGAGGTCTGCAGGATGGCCCCTTCCCAAGGGCACTGCCAGAGAATGAGCATAGCCCACAGTAGGTGCAGAGGTCATGTTTGGTCATAGGGTTTGTTTCAATTTTAACACGAAATAGCTGTACTCAGGATGGGGTGGATAAGATAGAGAGAAGCAGCAGGATACTTAATAATCATCTTTATCACCATGAGAACTAGTAACAAGACTAGACCTCACACAAACAGTAAAAATGAAAAAGCCTCTCCCTAACATCTAAAGATAACCAGCAGTGCAGGGACCAGTGCATTCGACTCAGAATACTTCAAATTAGTTAATCTCCAGTACCAACAGTAGTCTTTCAGAGATAAGACGGACCGCAACCAAAAAGCCTGACCCACACTCACCTCAATGCATCCATACTTCCTAAGAAACCAAACCAGTAAATTTAAAACCAAGCACTTCAGGAGATATTTGCTTAGGAAACAGTTGTGGCATCTTAATGCACTTCAGTCCCTACCCCCTCTCTTCAGAGTTACTCATCTTCCAGAGCCCAGCAGCCTCAGCAACATAAAACCTCAACAACTTACCTCCTAGTGTCCTGAAGAAATGTGTCTACACAAAGCTGACTACAGTCCACCTTGCCCCAGGCACAAGGAAAAGCCCTACCTCGGCCATCCCCCTCCCACATCAATCAGCCTCCAGCACAGCACTCATTGCAAACAGCTGAGGGGCAACATCACCCCAAACTGCTCCAGCTGTGCACCCAGGGCCAAGGCCCGCCCAAGGCAGGCACATTGCCCACACCTGAGGTACATCAGTGTAATGGGGACTATCTGAAATATCAGACAACTTAAGAACAAGAGAACTGTGAGTGAACACCAGCTAAATGAGGTAGATCAAAACTGTATGTTGTAATTCCTAAGGGAATAGTTTTAAACCCCATTCTGATAATTTTTCCTTTTGCATCAAACTTAAATGCGTGGGTTTGGATGACAGGACATGTGACAGGTCCTTAAAGACAGGTCTTTAAAGCCACTGTGTGAAAGGGGTTTGTGGATGTTCCCTGAAGGAGAGAAGGCAGTAAATAAGAGGCAGCCCAGGGAGTGCTAGGTGAGGGGTACCAAAGGCAGTCAAGAAAATGAGATGTTTGTGATATCTGAGCACATGTTAAATCACCTATTCCATGAAAAAGGTCAGTCCTCCAACTCAACACAGTTAACAGACTTTTACTCACTACCTTTTCTAAATATTGAACCATGGAAAGCTGGGCTTTGGGCAATTAGGGACGAAGGATATAGAAAGATCTAAACAGTTACCTCACATTTAGCTAAATTTGTATTTGCAGAATATTAAAGCCTTTGGACATTATCTTTAGAAAAGATTTGTTTTCTGGATGCCCAGCATAACACCTTCAAAGGATCCTGCAGTTCTGAGCAGACAAGCTCATCACTTCTCAAGCTAGACTTCTTTAAGCTGTCATAAGCTGGAGGTCCCAAATCCTTTAAACAGTTGAAAATCTCAACGCACGCCATGTGTTCCTGGAGTTGCCGTGCTACAAACACTGAGCCTCGCTGAACGCAGTAGGCTCCCTCGGCTGGGTGTTGAACTCATGTGTAGGTATTTGCAGGGTCAGGGGCCTGAGCGACAAAGGACTCACGGGACATACTATAACAAAAACTGGAACTAGCAAATTCTTGCTTGAGTAGCATTTATGAAGATTTATTGTAAATATATGTAGACATTAAGTAATAAGTGTTGTAAAATATCAGATTGTCACATGCTTTAGCTGCTTTGTATGAAAACATTTTACCTAAGATAGCGTTTAAAGTAGTCCACGAATATCCATGCTTTGCCATCTGCTTTCGAATTGAGTGATCCCTCGAAAGCAGCACCATAAATATTTCCACAAATGAGTGATCTGTTCACATTATATCCACTAATGCTATCTTATGGCAGAGCAAACAAATAACTCAGATGTCACATCACTGCACACAGCAACAATAAGGTGCACTCTGACTGGGTTTTAGCACATTACTAAGAACTGCATCGCTGGTTGTCTCTGAGGATCTAACCTGGCTTTTTAGAGACATATTTCTTGACAGCCTGTCAAGAAAGGCTGGAGATGCACACTGAAGAAAGAATACCTTTAGCATCTCATTTTTTTAGAGACGATGAATTCTAATCTGGGTTAACTCTCAAAAAAAACTGAACAAAAGGATGAATAGGAAGTAGCAAAAGAGGATTTATAAAGGTGGTTTTATAAAATGAAGTCTTAAAGGCAGAATACGCAAAGGAAAATTTTTATGCATCAGTTATACAATCTGCTGGTCTAGTCAATATTTTAAGGTATAAGAAATTAATTTTCCATGTTTATACTATTGGTAGCTATTTCAAAATGCTCCCATCAGCTTCTTGGGAGACTATGAGAATCGTACCAGCCGAGCAAACGCACACACAGGGTTCACTGAAGTTCATTGACTGAGGAAAACGGTTCCTCGTCAATGTTCATAAACTCCAGGTCCCTGCTTGATCTTACCAGCAAAGTGTTCAGGCTGAAAAGGGGGCTTTGGTGTAGGGGATTCCTTCATATTTACTCTCTGTCTGTCATTGGGCAGATCAGCAGGCCCAGAGGAGAGGGGCGCTGAACGGAGTGGGGAGCGTGCGCACCCCCCCTTGCAGCTCCTGCTCTCCAAAGCCCCACCGCCATTTAGGCTTGGTCAAATCAGCAGCTTCACCCTAGGAATGGCCTGGTTTGGCGTCTGCACAGAGGCAAGGAGAGCTTAAAATAGAGTGTGTCTCTGCTGTGGCAAGGCCGTGGAGACTTTCCAAGGCTCTGAACCAGCCCAGTGCTGTGGTGCTTGCTGAGTCCACCTGACGTCTGCTGGTCCCTAGTGGGAAGCTCTGTGGACACCCCTCTGTTGTTCTTTTTCTTTTATTTTCAAGTAACCACTGAAGAAAAGCACGAGGTGGGTGAGTGATGTCAAATGCTTAAAGGCAGCTGAACAAAACCAGTCTGGTCTACACTCGACACCCCATCACTTACTGAGTTTTTATTTCAAAAATGAATGAAGCAAACCACTGCTTTAATAAGGCCCTTTTGTTTGTCAGAAATAAAACATGAAGCAGTCGGAGCCACAAGTGGGGAAATTATTAAGGAAGATGAGTTAAAGTGCAGTTAATGCAGTTTTTCTTATAGATGCCATTCTTGTGACAGATGGCGTGGTCTTCCTGCCGTCCTAACAGGAAAGAAATGGCCCTGCGGGAGGAAAGTAAACAAAATTTCAACTAGATCTATTGTTTCAGCAAACAGGAGAGACACCATACGCTCAAGTAGCTAACAGCACTGGCTGACTAACCTCAAAGCTGGTGTTTCATATGAGGATAGACTTTTTCCTCTTTGCTGCTTCTTGAGACTATCCTCTAGAGCTAGCCGTGCCTGGGAATTAGGAAGCTGACTTTAACATCACAGCATCCAATGTTACCTAATTTTGCCCTCGGGTTAACTGGTAACATCAAGGATATTACCTATTGGCTAACAAAGAGGAAAAATGAGGCACGGTGGCAAAAATAATAATACTCATACGATGGCACAAAGATCTATAGGTTCTAAAAAAATTAAGAATACCAGATGTTACTGTTCTTTCCAGTTGCCATGCAACCACAGCTACCCTGCTATGCTTCACCTTCCTAATCTCCTTAACAGCTAAGTCTAAAACAAGTACAATTAATTCCCCAGTGAACAAGACAGGACATCACCCAGTCCTGTGGTTACAGAAGTACTTTGACTGTTGGTATATAAACACTGAACAGATACAGCACCAGCACACAGCACAGCACTGAGCTGTGGTTTTGTAAGAGTAACACAAGTCATTGCTGCAAACTGTGATCTTTCCTGTAGTACAGGTTTTTACAACAACTCCTAACAGATATTTCTTACGCTGCGTAGGAGACAGTCCCCGCCAGTCCTCTGGTGATCCAGGCAGCCTCTTACCCTAGAAACCCAGATAGCAACGAGCATGTTGTGCTTCAGCTCAGCAGCACGTAGAGGCATCAGGACACGTAGAGAATTTACTCGCTGTGCCCACTTATGCCCTCTGACAATAACTATATGAATAATGATCATATTCTGTCTTTTATGAGCGACGTCTCGGGTGATCTGCTTTATTGTGGGTTTTACACAAATAGCTTCTGGACTATATGTATAAGAACAAGATCGTTATAGCTGTGCTAAATCGGATCACTTCCGTTATCAATAAAATGGGTGGTGAACAGTGGCTTTTTCTTCTAACAAATATTTGTATATATTTGTATATTTACAGAAAGCAATAAACACTCAAAAATCCCTTTTATTCTGAAGTGAGTCTCATTTACACCAGGCACAGACCCATGCTGCTAACATTTCCACACAGCTTCCTGACCACAGCGCAGGTCTCTGGTGAGCAGCCATAGAAATTATTGGAATTAGCCCTTATTATGAAGGTGTTCCCAGAGTTTCTGATTCAGCAATGAAGATTTTATTGTAATGTCTATAGATTGTACAGGTGACATGCCAGTTTTTTACAACGCCTTATTTCACAATATGGAAAAAAAAAACATGAAAGAGGGGAAAAGGCGGTTCCATTTAATTTCCTGTGAATTCAAGCTCCGGGGAGCAGCATGTATTTGCATATAAGCTGTGTAGGAACAATAACGATGACATTTAGTATTTCGATAATTATGGCTTTCTGATATTTTTAAAGGTGTTCTTAAATGATAAATATTTCAGTTACACACATGATATATATGCTTTCAAGCATTTACAAATGGTGATAATTCTCCATTCATCTGCTGTAGAAAATATTGCATTGGAAAGGGCAGGCAGACACACTTGTCTGTGAAACAGGGTGGTATTAAAACCTTTCTTTTTCAGACCTTCTGTGACTATCCTGCTCCCTCTCAAAACTTCTCATGCACAGATTGTTATTCCTGCCTTCAGCCCACTGCCAGGAGTCACCACATCCCTCCAACACAATCAAATTTCCCAGGCTGAGCTGTCCACTTTTGATATTGTGACCTTGAAAATGCGGTCAAAACCAGGAAAGAGTTAAACAGCTATGTGTGCCAGGGCCAAATCTTCAGGAGAAGAAAATTATATGTTGGCTATAGTATCAAGAGCAGACCCGTGCCTGGGACTCTGCTTCCAAAGATCTGTGGCCAACTGTTGTGGTGGATGAAGATGAGAGCAGGACTGAGTGGTTACTCCCAAAAGATACCAATAAGTGGATGGTTAAACACCCGTTCACCTGTCAGTTTGGGGCTTTTTAAGGAGGAGGCTGATAGGAAGCAAGCTAGCCTGGGCGTGGGGTGTTAAAAGAATTTTAGCAGTCTGACAGGGAGCAGCGTTGGATCTATGCTGTGTGTAAGTCGAATAGATGTTACCCTTGGCTTCACGGCACAAGTGTGTACTCGTGCAAATTATGCTTTCATGGGCTCCTCGGGTTTTTAGGATTTGCCAGTCTTCATGCCCTGTTACTCAAAGAAAAGTTCACAGAAAGAAAAATCACATGCTGTCTGCATAAAGAGGTTTGCATAGCTGTGCTCTAAAGCCAACTCACGTTTCAGAGTCAGAAATGATCGTGTTAGGCTATACCTTGTCATAGCAGCAAGCACTGGTGCCATGATTTCCCATTTACTATTTCTCGGGCACACAGAAATGCACAAAATAATTTTTCAATGTCCTACAAACTAATACGGAAATCAGTTTAAATGAGATTTTAATGTTCTGATTATACACTTAGATTATTAATTGCTAGTCCACCCCTCCTTGTATTTTGTCCTCTTCTCATTACCTTGTTTTTGCAGTAGATGATAAGGGAGAAAGACAGACAAACCTGAATGGTATTGTAGCCAGAGGGGCGTTTAAAATATTGCTCTGCACCTGGGAAACAGGTTTAATTACTACCGCTGTCAAAATGTTTTAATGTAAACAGGTTTCCTGATGGCTCATATTTCCTCCCTGTGAACTATCATCCCCCAAACACAATCCCCTTTATGGTAGGGCTTAAAATGCAGGTATCATAAATTAGAGCAATGAAGCTTTTATGATTAAAGATGCTTCATCTGCTTTTAATGCCTCAAATTATAGAAACTATAACAAGCCTTCACATTAAAATTTAAATGGGATTAAGAGTATGAAACTCTCTATAATGTAGGTATCATAGGCCTGATTCATTCTGAGGTGGTGGAGAGCTTAGGACAGACATAGGAGAGAGGCAGCTCCTACTTCCCCTCTTTTGAACACCTTGGAATTGGTCTCGCTGTTGGCATATATTAAAAAGGGACTGAGACTGTCCTAACCTGTATACTGGAGACAATCTGTGACTACCAAGGAAATAATGTGATTGCCTCAGCCATGCATAATTCTGCTCCCTCTGAAGACCTTCCTAAAAGGCATCACAGAGCCAGAAAGCATGCTCTCTGCCTGCGCTTACTGCTCTATTCCTCCGAAGTACTTTGGATCCTTTAAAACAGGCGATGTACCTCCTGTATATCTATTCCAAAAGAGGATTCACCATAAAAATACCTGCACATGAATTGAGAGATGATTCTGATTACCCTGTTGTATTTGATTTATGTAATCATCTTATCCCATTCACATTACTCCTGGTAATAACTTCTGAGAGCATGTTTCATATTAAACAGTGTTTGTGAAAAGCAGATTTAAAATCTGTAATTAAAACATTTGCTTCCACAACATATTTATATTCTGCTCATCCATTCAAGATACAGAAACATGGATCTTACTTGACCAGGTACCAATAGGTAAGGAAGCTCAGCTTTCAGATGTGCATATTACCTCCGAATTAAAAAAAAAAAATAAAGGAAAGAAAAAAGTAAAATAAATGAAATTATTTCACGTAGGTGGTACATGAAAGAGGAACCTCAATTCAGCTTATAAATTATTCATGGTGAATTATTCACTTGACTCATATAGAGATAAAGAAGGTGCTTTTTTATACTATAAAATCTACTCAGATTTAAAACCTGTATTAATATGAAGTAATGCATGATTATAGTTGGAGATGTACTTCTAAATCATCTTTGTGAAATCTGAGTTTGACTGAAGACACTTTCTAAATATGGACTCTGTTCCTTAATAGGAGTAGTCACATGGAAAATGTGTAAGTGATACAGAATTCAAGAAAAATCAAAGGGCACCCAAATTTGTAGATCACAAGTTCCCCCATTCTTCTGGGGGACGAAGCAAATAAGAGAAGTCCAAAACACTCTAAGGGCATTCCTCAAGATTTCTGATTTGTGTTGTGGGACCACATCTGTCTCTGCATGTACCACAGCAGACTTTTCAAACTGTTTGTATTTTTCTAATACTTACCGGTTTGGACTCGTAAGATCCTTTTGCTAAATTATGGAAAGGCAAAGCCCTGATCGTCCCAGCCTTTAAACATGGTAACGACAGTACTGTGAACATTCCCACTGATTTATTGCTGTAGTTCAGATGAGTGAAACTACATGTACACCTGCATGTCAGCAGCCTTAGAAACATGGGAAGGAAACTCTTTGTTAATCAAGGCCAGTCTTCCAACACTGAAACACTGCTGTAAGTAAATTCCCTACAGAAACAGAATTCCGTATTTGAAACAGTCCTTTTATTAGTGGAAAGTTCTTCCAGAATCTCACTACTATGAGAGTTAGGAACATTTTCCCCTAATTTCCGTTCTACAGTCGTTCATGTTTGTACCATTTTGTCATGCTTCAGCATGTTAGGATTAGGACCTAACTTGAATGTGCTCCAAGTTTGATTAATACCTCACCTTCTTATCTGAGATCCAATGTAAAACATCTCACACTTGACTATACACCACTGCATGACATGAAAAGTCATCTTCAATAACTAACATTCTTTGCTGATCAAACATAACTGTGCTAAAAGAGAAAACCCCAAGTATTCTGCAGATCCAGAGACCCGTTCACACGTAACAGCACAGACTACAAAGCTGTAATAACAGCATGTTACCTCTCTACTACAGACACTAACTAGTTTCCATGGAGATCTCGTATTTCAGAGCAAACACTAACACTAGGCAAACTGAAGAGCTGGTGAAGATGTCTAGATGGTGGTATGGTACTAGACATTACAACCTTTCTGTGGCGATGACAGCAGTAAACCCCTCCAGACTTACAAGATTAGTGTTGTATTTGATCTTTCCCAGGAAGCTCCTGGCCCACCAGCTCAGAAGTCGGAAATCAATGTCAATCAATGGAAATCAAGAACCTCCCTCTCTCCAGCAAACATGGATGTCAATGTAATATTGCTGGGCATGTTATGGGCTCCACTCGGTCCAGTTTACTAGAACACCTAGCCTTGGCGGCTAACTTCTGATTACACCACACCATGCACAATATTGCCCATGCTGTGTTGCCAGACTTTACTGCTAGCAGAGTCCACGTTTCCTTTAGATATAGAAGCCTTAAGTCCAAATTTTTTATGAACAAAGGGGAAAAGAAAAACAAGTGCAGTTTACCATTTAAAATCAAAGCTCTATGTGCAATAACCTTAAAAAAATTGTGGTTAAATTGAGATGCCAAAGTTCTCTAAAATCACTCAGTGACATTCCAATTCATATGTTTTTTCTGTGTATTTGTTAAGATGGCCAGTTTGTTTGTTCTAAGCAGGGTCTTTTCCATTGTTGCTCCTTTTAACTGGTGAGATTAAGGCCAGTATGAGCTCTAGCCATTTAAAGTCAGGCTTCATTCCAATAGTAAGATTGTCACTAAAAAGAAGATTGATAAATTGATGCAAAAGAAACCCGATATGCACAAAATTGTGCCAAGACTCCCTCGATAGGATGGCAGATATTTCATTCAGTTCCCTGGATCTCGTTTGCTGATTTAGAGTGATACGGGTTTTGCTCTGAATATATCTTTTTACTTCAACTTACGAATAACTGCAAGATATAAAACTATCTTTTGTGTGGTTCATTAGCATTAATAGGTTTGAATTTCATTCAGAGAATTTAGAGCACCGGTTATTTTCAAGGAAACAGTATAAATCCATAAGATAATAATCATTAAGTTGTGATGCTATTGTATTAATTTATTACATCACCCAGTACTGGTAGAGACAGTTCAAAATCAGAAACTCACCAAAGAGTTTCTATTTGAGCCCTAACCAGAAGGTCTTTTGAAATTACTGCACAATGCATATATTTAAGTTTATTTGCAAGATTTTGCAAGATGTGTGTGTGCTCAGCAATGTGCCTCTCATGAAAGGTGTTTTGATTTATCACTCAAGCAAACATTTGAATGTCCTTTTCAGAAATATAAAAAGCTGCTATGAAGCTTTTTCTAGAACAAATTATTTAATGAATACCAAGCAAAAATTTTTCTGTGCTCTTAAACCAAAACTTCTATTTTGGGGGAAGGGGGGAAATATTGGTTAGCAAGCACTTATTACTTAAAAGAAGGATAATTACTTTTACTGCTGTGAGAGGGACTGGATACTTACATCTGGAAAACAGCTATTGCAACTACTTTCTAAAATGCTTCATAATTATACAGCAGCACTGCACACTGCAGAGTTGTTTCCATGCTAAACATCAGTTCGGACACGCTCAAATTTTACAGGAGTGAAAGCAAGTATGCATTTTTCTCTAGAGCACTGTGTTGTGGGAACATTTGTGTTACAAATCTGACGCATAAATTCATATACTCTGGGTGCCTTCTGGAAACTGACCCTGTATCCTAGGTTTGAAATTTATTGTGTATTAATTACAGCTTTATTTTTACATACAGAATAGCAGGCTATCTGGTACCTACATTTTAGTTAAGAAAAATCTTCTAGGAATGTGAAACACTGACTTTGGCTGTTCCTTTACCAAGAGGTAGATATGTAACAAAAAATGCGCAAGGTAATCTGCATTTGAGCTCTGTCAGATGTTGGATTGACTGTTAAATGTCCATGATGCTTACCCCATTACTATTTTGTGTAAGGGAAGAATAGAACAGCAATACAAAAGTATTGCCCAAAATCCAAAGTTAGCAACTTTTTACAGCTAAAGAAGAGTCTTTGGAAGACCTTCCTACCAATTTTATTGGAAAAATACAGACAACTAAAACAATGTGCGGATTAGTTAGGCCTTTGTATTATTGCTAAGTGAGGACATAGATTTTCTTTACGGGTGTCTAGCCCCATGTTGAGAACAGAAGCTTTACAAGGGATGTCATATTGACAGCTACTTTTGCAGGAAGCAAACCCAGCCAACTCCCGCCTTATCAAAGAACATTTCAGTCCTGGACACAGAAACTGTATTAAAGCATTAGGATCCATCTCCAGTGAGCTAGCTGCAGGTCATCTGCAAATGTCCCCTGAGAAGCTGTGCACCTTGGATCATGCTACATGGGACCAGAAGCTTTAATTAATGTTTTATAATATTGGTCAGGGTACCCATCTTTTCAATCCTTCTCTGTACACTCTTCCTCTATGAAACCCCAAGAGACAAATTTTTCCAGTATGTGGGTCAGGGTGAACACAGAACCAGTGCAGAAATGATGGCTGACCATAGTAACTAGATGCAGACCATACTCGTGGAGTGAACACAAGCTGAGGACTTCAAGGACCCACAGACTTTTATCCGCTCATCCCTACAACACCCCAATGCCTGGAAGCAACTAGCTGGCGCAGACTCCTCTGGCTGTGACTGTAAAAAGGGAGTGCTGCTCTATAATAGAAACTTAGAGCACCATATACAAATTCTAGAATAGATATTTTTTAAAATCTAGCTTAGTACCGAAGCCAGATTTCTCATATTTTTAGGGAGTGATGAATATGACCCTTTCTATGGTCCTTGCTGTCAAACAGCAGTATGGTTAAAACACCATTACAAAGCCCAGTTATCCATCCCCATCATATTTGTTGCATTAGTACCATGGACCTACCCGTCCCGTTAAGCTTAGGAAATTGTTTCCAGAATAAACATAATAAAAAATACCATAAATTTTATTCCAATAAAAGATGAAAACTTTGTTATTGTAAATAAAATACAGCATCTGAAAGGATATTTCTCTGAGTGACTGTTGAAAATCTGTTATCTGTAACATGTGCAGCAGAAATTTCTCATTCATGTTCATCATAGCATTCATGGCCCAAGAAGAATCTATTCAGTCAGTGACCTATTATCCATGCTTTTTGATTAGATGCAGCCAACACTTTTTTATTTGGATAAAACTCAGCTGAAAACATTTTTAAGATTTCTTTACCCTTTTAAGGAAAATATGAAAGATATATTGTACCACAGTTGTTTGTCATCCTAAAATGGCATAGCATGAATCATTCAACCTGAATTGCAAAAAAAAATCTGTTCACTATACATGAAGTAAGAATTAGAATTGTGAAATAACGGAACTTTTATAGTACTTGAACACCTGAAACAGAAACATTAAGGGTCACAATTTTGAGACACAGCAGCACCTGAAGACATAGAAAGGCACCTTGTGGAATTTCGAAAGTCCCCACGCATGCATTCAGCGCATGTTTCTGCCAGTATGAATGTCGTGCTGGACACATCAGTCTGCATTTTTACATTTTGGTCCCCTTATTCCTTTTTTTTCTGACATAATATATCTGCAGAGAAACAGCCGGTGTAGAAAACAGGGCGACTTCTTACACCCTCTTACTCTGCAGTTTCTGCAGCCTTTCTTCATGAAGTCAGTGGTCTGCCTGGATCTGAGCAGGCTCAGCCACGGGGGGCTGTGAAGGAGCGGAGGGCCAGCTGTGCAAAGCACTCTTGGTTTGGCAGCGTCATTTGCTCAGTTGCATACAGCAGTAGCTCGTCCTCTGACAGCCAGTGGCTCTGCAGGTTTTGTTGACCATGGCTGCAGAGAAAAATATCACCCCAAACTGACTGTTTTGGCTGCAGTCATATTGGAAGGAGCCCATTTAGTCCTCTGCTTTCTCCCGCTGAGACTGGTAACGCGCACCTTAGGAAGGCACTGTCCCCATACAATGGATGTTCGCTTATTAGTATTTATTAGGCTGAATACAAAATACAATTTTGTTGGCAGTGTGCTATATTGAATATGGACGAACTGCAATGTTATCAATGAAGTTGCCTTCACTGCTGACTGCTTTCCATTGCGTAAGATAAGACCATTCCCAGTCAAAAGCTGCTTCTTCAGCTGTCTTTGGGGGCCAGAATTATGGAGGCACTTATGTACCCACTAAAATCAAATGAGAATTATGCCTAAATTTTTTTCACAGTTGGGCTATTAATGACTCCAGTGCTCACAAGAAGTCTACTTTATTCTATATTTAGTGGTTTAGGGCAGTACATAACAATAAGATAAGATTTGCACCACTCCACTTAGATTTTCTGGTTTTTAAGGCACAGTCCTCAACCCACACATCCCATAGATAAATCTGTCAGTGGCTGGGAGCACACGCAAGCAGAGATGAATAGGGACGACAGAAAAACAGTTTGCAAAGGGATTTAAGGGAGGAGAATCCCAACAGGGATACAGAACCATAGACACTCTTTTAAAATTTCCTTTTAAAATGTTAATAGAGTATATTAAGTCCAGAAGTGCTTTAAGGAAACAAGGCAAATGCAAATATTAAGAACAAAGTAGCAGCTAACCTTCAGGTTTTGGATTAACACGTGTTACAATTCAACAAAGCCTGCGAAAGCCCATCAACTCCAATCTCTATTCCTTGCCTTTCTCCAGGTCCACATAGCATAGGACAATTTAATACTCAGGCTTAAGAGGCTTAAGTATTGGCTTTTGCACAATGTTACTGCTTTTCTATCATCAGGGCTACAGCTATGACTGCTGCTACTACTGGTGAAGAAACACAAGTTCAGATTTTGCTGAGTGCTTTGAAGTACTTTGGCAGACAATGCAGACAATTAAACCAAAAAATCACCATCGCTTTCTCCCAGGGAATGTAACAGAAAAATCTAACACAATTCAGCAAAGGACAACGTTTTATAAACAGATTAAATAAGATTCGGTGGATATGACTGAAGAACGGACTGATAAAGCACAAAATCAGAAACGAGAACTATAGGATATCTTTGTTCAGTTAAAAAACAATTTCTGATCGGAACATAGACAGTACTGGAATGGAATTATTCTTAATTTTCCCCAACGAGAAGAATAAACATTTTTAATGAAAAGTAAGTTCAGGCAAGAAAATAGCAAAATTAGTTGTCATTACTGACAGTATTCAATGCTTTTTGCAACCAAATTTCAAAGCAGTTTAGAGAGAGTTCATCACTATCATCTATGATTCTGTGATTCTATGATCTTCATTTTATAGACATGGAAATTGAGGTACATGATCAGAACAAGCAGATTACAAAAAAATGCACCCAAGAAATTGCCAACACTGAAGAACAGATTGTGGAACCAGCAGGCAAATGGATATAAAGAGGAGAGATAGTGCCCATGTAAGCCACACTAAGCAGCCCACGTGGCTCCTATTCATCTATTATCCTCTGTACATGTAATGAACTCTCTTAGAGCAGAAAGTTAGCCATACAAATCTGTATCCGTTTCTCTTATTGCACATAATTATTTTCCTTTATTTGATAAAACAGATTTAAATTACTGCTGCATTGTCAGATTATGTTTCTCTGGCCTATTTTATCAAATCCATTGGCTAAATCTGTGTCAGGCGACAATTTTGCCTGCTTGGATTTAATGTAACTGTTGACATATAGGCCATTTCACCAGTGCATTCGTAAGTATGTAACACCATTTCAAATTCCCAAATAGCTGTCAAGTGCACAAAAGATATATTTTCGGTTCAGCAAACTTGCTACCACCACTTCTGCTTTTTGTTTATTATGCAAACCCAACAGCATTCAGTATTTTTGTACAGTTGATAATTGCTAATTATGGAAGGAAAAGTTATCTGATTGTCAACCATGGAATCAAATGAATTGAAAATATTCCATCAAGCGTTTAACGAAAGTGTAGGAAAAAGACTGACTAAAAATAACAATGAACATGTTCTTTGCATTAAAAGATCATTGGCAGAAGTAATTGCACAAAATTCAGATCCTTATTGCTTAATCATCTCACATTTCATTAGCCACAGCTGACAATTGTCTTGTGCAATGTGAATTGCTTTTCATAACAAAAAAAAAAAAAAAAAAAAAAAAGAAAAAAAAAATGCTTCTTAGGCTGGAAATTGGTTTCACTAAGATGCAGTGTTGGAATGCAAATATTCATATCTGAATTAATTCATGACAGAGGGCTTGGCCAACCTGAGCTAATCACACCCCTGGGGTCCTCTAATCCTCTAAAGCTGATTATCTCATGATTGTCACACCCACTGGGAGTTCCCTTTGTCATTAGCAAATTCAAACTGTAGTTTAAAAAAAAAAATACTTGTTTTGATGCTAAGGTTGGGTAGTGAATAGCAGCTCTAGCTCTAATCCTTTGGCTGGCTGACAGGAGGAAATGCACTCTAGTATGTCTCATTGCTCCCTCAGAATTATTAGGATTCAGAGAGGACCAACAGCTAGCAAGTCAGGTGGCAAGATTATATACTGATAAGACAGCTTTGTCCCTCCAAACTTAAAGCAGATGCCAGTAGTAAATACATGCAATTCTCTTTTTTTTCTATTTGTTGTTTAGTATGTCTGTTTCGATGGCAAACTGGCACCAAGTCATGAAGAAATTTGTGCAACATAAATTGCAAATATGTTGTACAACACATGTTTCACGATGTCCTCTTCAAAATCTGTCTTCTACCAAGACTGTAGAAGCTGCAGGAGGAGCAGACAAGTTCACGGCATGCATGTGAAACAATGGGTAGTGAACAGGTGACATCTGGCTCCAGTAAATGCTATTTACTAGATTATATCAATAGAGAACTAGTCAAAGTTTAAAGCCCACTGCTGCAGCTATTACACATGGAAGCCCTTCAAAACATAATTTGCGCATTCAGCCACATTGCATAGAAATTCTCCATGTGAGATAATTTTCATTTATTCAAGATGAGTTTTGTGTGCTGTGAAACTTGTGTTGTACAAACACTACAAAATTTGAATTTGTGTCAAGCTGGAAAATTGTGCAGGAAAGCTTGCACTGAGGGTATGCTTTGAATTATTCATCACAGTGGCTGTTGAATTTGCATTGTTTGTTACCAGCATTTCCAAGCTGCTGGAATTTGCTTGATACGTTAGCTGTCTAACCACTGTATTTAAGTGTACCATAGCGGCTTTCCACTTCCTAATCCAAACACTACTTGTCTGTAATTGGAACTGTATAAATTTCTAATAATAACTCTGTATTTGTGGGATTTTTTTTTTTTTTTTAAATAAAGAAAATAATTGCAGGTGGGCAGATGTGTGTGAGCACGTGCAGGTATGGGATGTGCAAGAATCTAAAATCTATTAAATTTTGCAGTTGATATATGAGAAAACTGCTGGTACGTTTTTGATGTTCTTAGAAATAGTAGTATGACATACTCTCATGTCATTTATTTTGAATTCCTCCATACACTTAAAGTTTCACTCAGCTGTAGAGTGTCCAATCTATATTACATATGCAGCTTGTCTTGCTCAATGAGATTCATAACAATCCTCTCAAGTTTGTGTTACAAGATTTAACACTCCTGCATGAAAGCTTTTAAGATGCAATATAATGCATATTTTGTGAAAACATGTAACGTGATGTGGAATGTACATAACCTGGCTCATAACATTCCAACAACAATAAGAAGTGTGAGATCTGCTGTGTAAGTATAATCATGTGTGGTTTGCAATTAATTTTGCATGCAACATGAAACTTACGCTAAGAAATTTTTGTTCTTTTTTGAACAGGCTGAGAAATTTTTATTAGGCAAGTTAAAATGTATTACACTTTGTGTATTGAAAATCTGTTCTCTACCTATCGTGAAGTTGGTACTGCATGCATGCTGCTATTCATGTGAATATTTGCACTTCCCTCAGCTGTGCTGTAGGGACTGTATTAAACGCTGCAAATTATATATGCGTGCTGAGAAATCCGAGCTACACAATGAGAAATTTGTGCTGAGTTTACTGTGAGTGTACCACTTATCTCTCCCACAAGATATTCGCAACATGTGTATTCTATGAAATTTTAATTGTAAATAGATTTTACCAAAGCAAAGTCAGGTAGTGCTGTAGCAAAATCATATGCTCAGTACACAAACACATAGACGCAGATGCACACACATACAGTATGATCTTGAAGATATTACAGACTTTACCAAACCCGTAACTACCAACAATAGTTACAAGATTTTTCCTCAAATCTTCATATGATTCTGCATTACATTCTATATGGAAATGTAGTTTCACATAAAAGATTTTAGGTACATTTGTGTGTGAAACTTTTTATGGGCTTCACAATCATAATGAACGATTTATAATTCAAGCTCATTCTGGGAATTTGTACTATGTACATGCATGATAAAAATTATAATCTCAAACCCAGTTCTGCCAATCCTCAACATTCACAAGTCTTAATATACATGGAATTTTCCTACAGCCCCAGCTCCCTATATCAAACACTCATGGAATACTTTAAACTTTAATTTAAACAAATTACTCATGTTAAAATTACAAAGCAAGAATTGAAAATGCAAGGCTTTATGCACATGGACCAAAAAAATCAGCCACCACTACAGAAAACTAATTTCTTTAAATCACTTGACAATGACAGTAAAGCTTCTACGCTAGAAATGATGGAGAAATCGGAAATACTAAAGCCATTAAGTTAAAAGTCATACATCTCAAGCAAGTTATCAGACTAATCAAAATAACAATTTTAAGAGGCTGCTTTTCCCATCAAATTTATAGGGTAAGTTAAGTTAGCTGAAAAATCTAAACTTCGAGGATCAAGTAAGAAACTGGTATCAGAGCGTACAAATAATCTGAATCAGAAATAACATACCTTTTATTTTAAGTAGCACTTTGCTGGTTTTATTTTTTAAAAGTTATACATCCGAAGCAAATTAATTTTTATCCTATCAGTTAATACACTGTGAAATGCCCATGGAGAACGATAACATCTAAACTAGTGTCATACAACAGCAAAAACAATAGAGCTGAAAGAACTCAATTTACAATTGTATTGGTGAACTCAAGTCTTACTGCGTACTTGCCAGTGTTTAAGTCTTCAGCTTTCATCGTAAAAGTCGCTATTTTCCTGACTGCTTTAGGATCTTCAAACTGTTCATTAAAGCTTGTAAATCACTTAGGAACTTTTCATAATGTTTTAATGCAAGCCTAGCTGTCTGGAGTATAGATGTGTAGAAAGTGTGTGCATGTGCACGTGTGAACAGATTTTCTTCAATGTGTCACCAACAAAATGAACTGTTTGTCTCATGAAGTACAACTGCGGTTCTTCCAATGTAACTATAGAGTAGAAAAGAGAAACGGGATTTTAAAAGACCCTCTCACTTCTTTGGAAAGCTATGCACACACCAGTAATTTAGCATGGGGGGAGGAAAGAATTTTGATAAGTAGGACAGACCTGGGCAAAAAAGATTTTTGTCCAGATCTTTTGGCAAAACTTTGCTCAGCGTTGTTGTAGCACTCAGTGTCACTTGTTTTGTATCTGAAACAACTGACCTGGAGTCACCTCCAGCCATTCATGGGTGAGCATGAAGAGATGGATATGATGTTCAGCCATGACACATCACATTTCCTCACAACATGCCTCGTGTGGGGAAAAGTCTTGTGATGAAATTGAAACATGTCAAAACTGTAGCAGAATGCATGAGTCAAATGGAAATCAGGTTGCAAAAATGTCTTCTAAGCCTGGGAATACACTAGTCACATTTACTTGTATTTATTGCGGAAAAACAGAGGCCTTACCAAAACTCAGACTGACTGTGTAAGAACCGTGCTTTTTGACACCAAAGGAGAGGGAGAGCTTGATAGCTTATATTGCATATTGCATAGACAGTTATGTGGACCCTATTGGCTTCTATAATATTTTGAAAATGCATTCACAATAATATTCTATTTCCATGCTAGTAATGTCAGTGGGAGTCCTGCTAGTAGGCTATTTAGGCACATTGAGAAAATAATGGGATTTACAATAGCTGGCAATTTGTTTTCTACTGCCACAATGTCTGCTTTTGTTACAGTCTTTGTAGCTGTTAGAAATTTCTTTCTGGTTATTCTGTTCAGCCTTTCCACAGAAATATTTCTTCAGTGTGAATAGCTTCAGTATGAATTGGAGTGTTTTTGCTGCCATAAGTTTTCATTATTAGACCTAATATAAATAGTGCAAATGTTTTTCCAGGAATAGTCATTCACATTTTTAATGTTTACTAGTTATGTTTGTGGGCCTGATGGATGGTCTTACCAGCAGTACTAGCATACTATTTCAGAAGGCGGGGAATATTGCCAAATACTGGTAGCAAGTTGTTGTTTTTTTTTTTTAAACTAAAACAACAAGAATCAGATTTAAAAATCAGATTTTTTTTTTTTTAACTTTTTTTTAGGTAAGACTATCTGCATTAGAGGGTTTGTTCTGTGAAGTATGCTTATTTAGTCACGGAAAGTGATCGTGCAAGCAAGTTTGAGCCTCACCAAAACTAACCAACAAACGTTCTTATCAAGCACTGGCAATGACAGGTCAGTTGGCTGCACCATTTCCAGAATTCAATAAAAAAAATATACTGCAAATAATGAACATATTAAAGAGAATTAACAAAACCTGACATGTTAAAGACCCAGCAAATGTCATCCGGTAAAATTGTTCACTCGAATTCAGTATACCACCCCTGAGAAGGACAGCCTGGAGATTGGGGTTTGTCAGTCCAGTGTTTGTTGCATAGTTGTATGCTGCAAAGAAGTATATTTCCCTGCTGTTCTCAGGTTTGTGCATCATCACATAACTATTCATGATTACTCTAAATGTTAAACTCACTTTAGATACTCCAGACTCCAGTGTAAATACGAACAGGTCTGGGAAAATAGTATGTTATGTGATACTGTAAGAATCCATAATAGAAAACCTGTGAATTTGCTGCGCAGATGAAAAAGTCCATATTCAACTATGAAAAAGGATAAAGACAAATACTTTATAGCTGTTACAAATTATGTGTTGCACATTGAATTAACTTAGATTACACAGGGAGTAGGAAAATTAAAACATAATAAACTTCCAAGATAAAATTAATTTTCTTACTTCAGACTTCTGATACTTAGTAATGTCCCAGTGCAGTGTAAATATTTCATTCATATACAGCTATATGCTTATACTTTTTTTATAATGTGTTAGTAAGAAATTGGTTATTATTTTTTAAAACTCACCAAGAATAGCATTGCCTAATATTTGCTGTGTACATGTGATCTAGTTCTTCCACCTGTTTGTCTGGATTGCCACCTGCTGCATTACCCCAGACATGTAAATACTTGAAAGTAAGAACCATGTTTCCTTTTAAGATGCATCCTTGCTACTTTAACTTATCTGGTAACAATCTGGAAGATACGGAATGGTGAAGGTCATCTTTTCTTCCTTCATCACTTCCAACTATTGGAGTGAGCCTAACCTCCAGGTCTGTTGCCAGACCATTTGGGGGATGTTTGTCTTTTATATGTGTGTTAGATGGAGGGAGGGGAAAGAAGAAATGGTATTTGTTTGTCATGTCTTAAATGGAGAACTATAGTCCTAAACTTCTTTTTGAAAGTCCATTCAAATCCCATAGCAAACTGAGTGTTGCTCACACAAGGATAATAGTAATTAACTTTCTTTAGGTTAGTCAGTGAGGGACGTGTTCCGACCTAAGCATCCAGCAGAACTTAATCTGATGCTTGGATCCACAGACCTTGTCTCAAACTCAGATCTATCAAACTCCACCTACTGACCAAAAGATGTTTGCAGCTACTGCCTGACTCCTAAAGGTGTGTCTCATTCTGTGGCCTCATCATTTGACTCACCAGCCAATTTTTCCAGCTGGATAGGGATGAGTCCAGAAGAAGCCAAGAAGTGTAAGGCTAGATTCAGGAACAGTCTTAGTTAGATGAAGTTTAGAATTCAACTAACTGAGCTAGGACCACAGGATACAGCATTTGGTCCCAAGGCTGGGGTCCAGATAGTGGTCCCAAGGGCACAGTCTCTGTAGTACCCTCTGTGGGCTAAGGTTAATGCGCTTAAATACTCTCTTTCTATACTCAGATCAAAAGATACAAACACATTTAGTAAAAGATGATTATTAGAAGTTAATTTGCTGTAATTTTTTCTGCCAAATTATCAATTAATGTAGCTGGAAAGAAATATTTTACAGATCTATAATCAAGCTCAGAAAGAAATTTGAGCTTCAATTGGAGCCTCTAACTATTAATGTATTAAATTATCCTGATATATATTCAGCTGATTATATCAAGCACTCTTCCAGTATTTGAGAAAGTAGTAATAAATTAGATGATAAATGACTATTGATTATTTTTAACTTATCATCTTCTAGATTTTTATATGGATATTGCCAACTGATGATGAGACATGGTGAACGCAGGCAGTTGTTTCAAACAAATGCTTAACATCTGCATAATAATTGTGTATCAGGGTTGCATTTTTTCTCTATGCTCTATTGCTAGGTAATAGATGCTCTGTTGCAAGGTAATGATGCAGTATAGCTATTCTTTTTCGGCATATATGTATATGCTCAGGTACATAATAGCAGGTTCCCTTCAGATGCAGAATGACTGCTAACAAATGTTTTTGTTCTTCTTTTGAGGAAGTTCAGTGGGAGGTACAGAGGAGGAGGAGGAGGAGGAGGAGTACAAACTCACAGCTTTTCATGTCTCATTGCCACACCATGCCCCTTTTGAGCGCCAGAGCCCATGCAGCTATTGCCAGAGGAACCCTTTTAATTTTTGAAGATAATTAATGCTTAGATTAATTTTTTTAAAAGGGACTGTTTTTCACCACCTCTTCCCTCCTCTTCACCTTCTGACCCCCAGAGAACAAGTGAGTGTGAGAGGCAACAAATACGGTCTTTCCCTTAGGTGAGAAGCACTTGCTTCAATGGGTATGTAGTTTCTAGGTTTGACTGTTTCATTAAAAAAAAAATAATCAGGCACATAGAATAAACATAGTGTTTGATCAACATACAAGTCAAACACAGCATGCCTGGGTACACAGTTATATAAGCACCACAAAACAATCGCCAACACCTTCTGTAAAACGTGATTGCAAAAAAGTCCTGAAAATGCTACTGTTGGCATAAAAGTCATGGTCGTAACATTATCCTATACAAAGAAACATTGTTCTAATCTGCAGTTTTCTAGGTGCCAAGTACTTTTGGTTTCAACAGAATTTTGTTTATCTATGCAAAACTGCGACCAACAGTAGGTTTTCTTTAGTGCAAAAAAATTACTAGGATAGACAATAGCTTCTATGATACCTAAAACGTAATATTCGTATTAGTACAGTAATTCCAATAAATACATCACTTCTTATTAATTTGTGGCATAATAAATTCAGTCATTTTACAGCATATAAGAGTGTTTTATTGGCCATTACAAAATTCCATTTCCTTCCAGATAGCTCCCTGCAGTTTTGTCTCCCAATTACAGAAATATCCTTGAACGCATTTTTAAGAGAGTCACAGGCCAAACTACATAAAAAGACAGCTGCAGACCAGCTGAAAACTGACTTCTGAAAGTGGCCAGCTACCTGATTCAGTTTTCCTTAGCAAATTTGGCCTGGAAATGCAATCACAAATTTAGGTCCCACAGGTTGGTGGAAAAATATCTTTACATCCTACTTGTCCCAGGCTGTCCACATAATCAACTTTTAATAGGTAGGGAGAAGCAGATGCAGAACATTACTCTCCCTTGAGAGAGATCTGTGTGGGTCCAGGTGGCCGCGTGGCATCAGAACACTTTTGTGCTGCAGTGGAGAGCAACTACAGTTGTCACACCAACAGCAAACAGATCCAGAGCCCTCCTACACAGACTTTACACTATTCTGCTGTCCTTGGCACAGTCCAAGCCACACAGTTTGGCTGCATTAGGTCCTTGCATATAATCAGCTGGAGGACATAGATGTATGATGACTGGAAATGAAAATGCAGAGGATTCTGAAATAACAGCGAATGAGTTAATTATATTAAAGGATAGGAATTACACACACTGTGAGTGAAGAACATGTAGGATGCAGCTGGATAGAACAGTCATTCTGTTAAAATGGAAACAGTTTATGAAGGTTGAGCTCTAAAAATCAATTTTGCTGTCATTATAGGAAGCTGGAATGTTAAATCTGACAAAAAGGCTAAGCAACATCAACTGAAATTTGATTTCATGTATATCGGGTCAAATAACATGTTGCAGATAAGATTTACAATAAGTTTAGTGTTCATGAATCATTTGTGACTAGATTTTTTCTATTTGTAGGCATAGACCAAATTGCTTCTGTGTAAGCATGCCACTATCTTCTGCATTGTCTGCGAATCGCTCATACTGACTATTCATAGCATATAATTGATCATATAGCTCACAAGCCAGAACTTCCATTCTTGAAGGATGACTTAGAATGTCCAAATAAAATAGAGATGAAATAACAATGAAAAATACGCTTTTGATTTTTATGGTTTTGTATCTTCTGAAATTTGTGAAATTTTGGTAAATATTCACAAACTGTGCAAATATGAAGACTGGACAAAAAGTGAAAGTGAATACACTCGTGTTCATTGCTTAAGTCAATAATTAATAACTGCTTTTTAGCTCTAATTCTAAGAATTTCACAGAAAAATCATGTAGAAGTATTAAAATTTCCCCAAAGGAAGGAAAAAATAGCGTTGAATGTAGTGAGTAGCCTTTGGATTAAAAAAGAACTGAAATATTACTTAATTCCATGGAGAAAACAGCATAATAAAAAAAATCATGAAAAAAAAAAGAAAATATAGGCAAATCAAGAGAAAATTAACTACACTGCATGCTAAAATAATTTAGGCTCCATAGCCTAAATGATGTACTTTATAGAAATGAAGATATAACCAGCATCTTTTATGAAAAAGGCCAGCCTACTAGAGAGAAATTACAGAGATTAGAGAAAGGTTGCAGAAAAACAATTGAACAATTATCTAAGAAAACATGAAAGCAATTCGCTGAGCACAGGGAACTTTATCCAAACCGGCATCTACTGATAATCCAGGAATGTTTAATCTGGAGAAAGCTTTTAAGGCAAATCTAAAGAATTAATGTCAAAAATTATCATAGAAGAAGTTTAGTTTTTGCCAGGCAGAAATCTTTCCTTCTTCACCCTACCAGCCCTCAGTCACAAAGATACATCACCTTAATGATCTTAATCATCAAACAACTTTAATCATCACCTATCATGATTATTTAGAATCTTAACTTGAAAGCCATGAAAATGAAAACAATTATTCTACATACTAGCACTGCTTTTTTGTAACGTATTATCATCACCTTCAGATACCATGTGAAAATGCTCTGGCCAGAAGGGAAAAAAAATAAAGCTAAATGACAAATTGCTAAACAAAAACATTGAGAAAAGTAGTGGAGTGATTTTACTATAAAATTAAAAGAATAGCAATGTTTAAGAAGTCTGATCAGTCAGAAGGATATTCCTGAAAAGGTGTCTTATTCTACAGAAGTCATTTAAATATCTTCTGGTTAATGTGTGTAATCTCGCGAGACAAAATTAAAGACATTTATCTTATTCAGTACTTGTTAACCTTTTTAATAATAAGTAGACTCAATGAGCCTATCCTCAACACTACATTCTGACTGCCTATTTTCAGTACTGAAAGAGAAAAATGTATTTCCCTTTAACAAAGAGCTTTATGAATTTGGGTAAATCAGTGAGTCATGACATCAACACTTCTTGTAATTTTTTCCTATTTTTTCTTGTTTGCTTTACTCTCTTACAGGTGAAACACTGAGCATGAAACAGTTGAAGTAATGAAAATCTTGAAAAAGTAGCCTGACTCACAAAATATTATATTCTAATGTCCACAACAGCAAAAATCAAGATTGCAATAGCTCCTATGAATAAAAACCTTGTGGATGATGGAGTTAACTCTTTCTAAGGGCTCAGGAGAAACTGTTTTTCTGGTCACAGTGGCCTTTTTGCTTCCTAAAGGACATGACCTCAAAGCAATGGTTAGACATTCAAAAGGGTTTTGTGAAGAGCATGAAAAATGTATTAACTTCTCATGCAGTGTGACATCTTACCTGCTGTTAGTCATTATTACATTCAGTAACAGGAATAAGAAATGTTACAGGAAAAAAACTCCACTAAATAGATCCTTCAGCCAAAGTTGTTGCTATACTGTTGTATTCGATGGTTCGGTTCAATTCAATTCCAGTGGCTTATATAGCTGCTAATACACTGGGAAGGATAAGACTCAAAAGAAGAAAAAAATAGCATAGAGGTAACAGATCATTTTGCAATTGACATTCTAACAGGGGGGTGAGACAGCCAGGCACCATTTAAAGTTTAGGGAACACTGTTCACAGAAGAGGATGTGCAGATCTGGGAAAGTAGCTGGTGCATGTAAATAGGAATTGAAGATAGAACCAGCCTTTTCTGTTATCTACAAAGCTTAGATAACCATTTTGCTTAGATAAAGCAAACCAGTTAGATAAAACCAGGATGTTGCATCCTGGCTGAAGTAGCCCAAAGCACAGGGCCTAGTGTCTTCGGATTCTTAAGCTTGTTACCAGTACTGACATTAAAAAATTACTGCACAAATTTGCACAGATTTTTTAAGGCATACTGAGGTAGTTTTCTATTCATAAGGAACTATTATAACATCGCTATAGCAACTCTAGAGTTATGGTTGAAAAGACATTTTCTAAGCCTTTCTACCCAGGTGCTTCTGACTTTTAGCTTTTGAAAATGCTTTAAAATGCTCACTCGTTCAGCTTAAATATTTCAAGTATGTTGTTAACTTGAAAGCAAACACTTTAGAAAAGTTTTTTGGAGGGGACATGTCATGCTTGATGAATCAGTGCATACAAATATACTTCTTGCATTAAGAAGTATGTTCAGAAGATGAGGCAGTATTCAACGAAAAGGAAATGAAAGGCAAAAGATGTTGACATGATGAGTATGGCTGTAAGTTTATACAAATCTAAGTCAGTAAATTAAAAATTATGATATCCCCAACACCTGTAATGCTGCCCTGAGCAGAGAGATTAACATACTAAGCAGCGCACACATTAAACGATTAAAGTAAGCAGCATACACAACAATACAAAGCACTATGCAAGCACAAGTTAAGGTTATTTGGGGAAATAATTTCTTCACTTCTGTGTACCAAACCTTATGCTAACATAAGACCAGATTTACTCTTTGGCAGAAATGTAGCAGAGATGAGAAGAAAGCCTGTAAGCCTGTCATTGGGAAGTTTTCCCTTCAACAGCCTGTTTCCACTCAAAAGTAACAACAGTTTTCAGCTACAGACCTATATGTAGGGATGGGGATTAGCTCTTCTTGGCCACCAAGTGCAGCAGGTCTACTTTGGGTCTCTGCTATTCCAAGACCTCGACTGCTCTCGGAGGAAGCTAGACCTGTGTGGACATATCTTCTATTGCTCCAACCATGAAAGGACCCTCTAGGCAAGGTGGAGTACTCTAGGAAGCCCACTATTTTTCTTTTCTGTAAGTGTCATCTGGAGACTGTGAAACAAATGGAACATTCTAATAGCTGATACGTTTTCATTTCTGGTTAAAAGAGAAAAATGAAATTTTCTCACAAAATGCAAATATTTCAATTTTTTTCATTTTTTAAGCCAATGCTGAATCATGCTGTTCTTGTCACAATGAGACAATCATGTGTGGAATCACAGGAATATATCTCCCTACTCCAGAACAGGATTAAGCTATTTCTGATGGACATTTTCCTCTTGCACCTTCTCAGAAATCCTCAGTGGTTCCACAATCTCACAAGACAACCTGCTCTATTCTTGTAAAACACTTAGGGCAAGGAAGTTTTTCTTGATGTCTAACATAAATCTCTCTTCCTGCAATTATGTTGAATTTATCTCTTGAAGATAAAGTACTATGTTCAGCAGGAGATGATGTGTGAATGATGATGTGGTGACTTGTGAAGCTACATCATCACTCCTCAATGTGCTGTTCTTACAGGACAGGCTGTTTATGTTTTCACTAGAGATCATTTAGTTGAAAAAGACACATTCACCTGGGGGAAATAAAAAAGTCCAAATTTTAATGAAATCTAATTTTCTACTACTATTTTTTTTCCATTTTACACAGGATGTACAATATTGTATACTATATAAAAATACAGTCACGTGAAGGGTTTTTTCATGGAATGTTTTCTGTTTGCATATAGTATAAATTAGATCTTGAAGGAAAAATTGCACAGGTTTTTATTTTTGCATTTTAAATCCTTTTTCCATATGTGCTGAACAGCCTACAGAAAAAGTCCCTTATAAGGAGCAGATACATGCTAATAGACATTAAAGACGAGAATATTTTCAAATGTCTCTCTGAAAAATACACACGGCACAAGTTTCTTGATTCCTGAAGAACACACCTAGCGAAGGCACTGCTTTCATAGCATTTGTTGACAGAAAATGATGATTTCCTATTTTGGGTGAGTTAGAGATTTTACATTTCCTAAGGTTAAAAGGTTCCTAAACACAGCTGTTTCTGGCATAATCAGAGAAGAAATACATATGGAAAAGACACCAACTGAAAGATTACGTTTCTTCCCTGCTAAGTGAGTAGTTTATCAAAATACCTGACTTCTGTTTCTTCAGGAAGAGATGACCACATTTAATTGGTCAAGTGCTTTTCGTACAGCTCTTATTTGCTGTATTTTATACCCTCAGACACTGATTAAACATGACAAACAATGGATGAGAAACATACAGAAGAAAATACAGGCCAGCACTGCTCAGTCATGGACTAGAAAAGATTTCAAACTTAGGGGACAGAACAGGACTCAGACTAAAGTAAGTTTTTACATCAGAAATAGAGAGTTCAATCTGCACGTGAGTCCTCAAAGAAAAGAGTAACATAGGTTTGGCTGGGATACATAGGATGTGATCAAACACATCAGAGTAGGATGAATGTAGGACATAGTGATCACAATCTCTTTTTTAATAAGGGTATTGAAGTTGCTGTTGTTGAAGTTCTAAATTCATTCATTGTCTCAGCAGTCCAAAGGGATGATAACAACATGCAATGTTGTTAATATAGTTATGAAAAATAAACAAGCTGGAACATCCCAGAAACACAGCTACATTTCTGCATGGAGGCAATTTGGCAATTTAGTGGCACCAAAAGCTGTCAAAGCAGGAGAGACAGCTGACACACACTGCCGCAGAGAACCCTCGGCAGTACAACAGCTCCTGGCAGGGAACTAGTATCCAGATCCAGACCTGCTGCAGTGTAATTGCAACCCCATGGAAATCAACCGTTTAAACTGTATAAACTGTGTCTGAATTCAATCTTTTGGGTTTTATATCGGTTCAAACGAGCCTTCTCATTTTTTCCCATGATAACAACAGTTGGTCTAAGTGCTACCAACAGTGTGGAAAGATGACAGGTAGTAACAGATACTTTGGGATTCTTAACAATTCTTCTGTGTTGCTCATGGAGGTGCTGAATTGGTGACAGCATCATCATTACTTTTGTTTCCTGGATAAAATGAAAAGTGCTAGGGATTCAGCTCTCACTGTGGTCTATCAGGAGCTCCACAAAAGCAGTAATAAGCTGCGGGTGAATTTTCCGCATGGAACATTTCACATGGGTCTTTCCATAGAAGAGGAATCCTTAAAGGAAAAACAATCTATTGACTGAAGATGGGGGCTGGCAATGTGGTGGGTGTGTATAAACAAACTGATTATATTTGTAAACATCTATATTAACCACTTAGTTAACACGGAATCAGAATACATTGTGTTTTCCCCCCTTAGGATCTAGTCAGGCCCTTTTCCCTGTGAACCTGTCCATGAAATTCTATGGTGTCCAAGAAGTTTTGCAAAGTCAGAGATAGTTAGCAATTAAATTTGATAACTAGCCTCTTATTGTGAAGAAGGTTATATAGAAATATGTTTGCTGACAAAAGGGCTCATTTATCACTTAAATGACACCTAGGGGACATAAGTATGCTGAAGCATGAAAAGAGTGTGCCGGAGTTAAAACATTTTTGTTTCTTCCTTTTCTTCACACCTTCAAGTAAGATATATGACGTTGCTATCAGAAACCTATTCATACTTGAAACCGAGTCAGGTCTGAAACACGTTTAACATATTCTAGGTGGGGGAAAAGATAATAAGTAAATAAGGAAAGCAATTTATTTACCAAACCCCTGTGGCTACTGTATTATTTATCCCAGTGCAAAATGTTACCAAATAAGAATTGTGACATTCCACACAGGTGTAAATGATTAATTACGCACAGGACACGGAGTGTACAGCAGACTGCACAGGATACAAAAATTTTCCCATTTTGACTCAGATGCATTTTTAACTGTCACTAAATACACCTAAGTACAATTTCCAATTTTTTTCATACCTTTGGTTTTGGTTTCTTTTGTGTGTCTGTCTGTGAAAATATCTCTCTTTACCCACTAGCCTTATATAATCTAGGACAAAACAGGGTGAGTTACACAGGTGCACTGAGATTCCTCCAGGAATAATTGCATAAAATTATCTTTATAGAACCCAGATTTTTTCACACGTTTTCTGATGTTGTCTGATCACATATTTCTGTTCAGGAGTGATTCCCTGCCATTTTTGCAGGACCTGGGCTCACTCACTGCAAAATTAGTTCATTCTACTGTAGATCGCAATCACTTTTCATCGTAATGCACTGCACAGCTACTTTACTGTAATTCATCTGTTTTCAAATGATTTAGCTATTTTCTGGTTTGATTTCAACTGGGATGCTATTACTTACCTTTGTTCATTATTTCTTACAACGCCTGTATTAAGAATTCCATAGTATCAAGACAAGACTGAAATATTCCAAGCATGCGTCAAGGAAGCTTCAGCTTACTACTGTCAAAAGGCAGTGCAACTGAAACCATGTGTTTTCCTTAATCTTCCTAAAACATACTTAACATATAGAAATGTTTAAAAACTATGGGAAATATTTTTCTAACTATAACCATTGCTTACTATTCCAATACAATAAATATAGCGGTCAGAAATCCAGAGATGATCCCCATCCCAAATATTTATGACCTAAACAATATAGAGACAATAAATTAAGAAACAAGTGTCAGAAAATAGTAGTTCTGTGAATATCAGAATACATAAGGTCTTCTTTCCCTTGGAGTTGTACATTGTGATTGATTGGGTTTGTTACTGAATAATATTAATGATATACCATGAGTTCATTTGTTATTGGACAGCAAAGAATACACACAGGAGAGAAATAATTTGAAGGCTGCAATTGTGGGAAAAGCAAAAATCAGAGTTGGCATCTGAAGAGTCCACAGAGGAGAGAAACCCAGACAGAAGCTCTAACAATATAATCTCTAATAATGTAATAGCTAATACAATGTGAGTCCCACAGTCCTCTGTGTGGATTTTCTATTGTCTAGAAAGAATGAGCTCAAACTGCATTCTTTCTTTTCAGAGGAACACAAAATAAACTCCTTTTCTTCTGTGTGACCATCTTCTTCGATAAAGATCTTTTAAATCCCTCTACTCCTGAGTTTTGCCAAAGGCTTAATACTTTATTCACACTGAAGGGTAAATATATGCGTTTATACAGTATAATCACAGAAATTTTGTTTCCTCAAGAAACCAGGCCTAAAACCAGATGAAGGAAGCACTAACAAGGAGCAGTTGTTTTATTACAGTGAGAGGTGACAAGGCTGAAGAAGCAGGCATTCAAATGGGAAGAGCTGATCTAGAATGAAAGGTCAAGTGAGGCAGTGAGGTGGGTGGCGAACCTGCCAAATGAGAACTTAAGGGGATGAAAACAGACAAACACAAGGAGAGAGAAAGATGAGAGAGAATATCAGAGAACATAGGGATGAATAAATGGAGGAGAACAGGAGAATGGATGAGAACATGGAGCGTAAAAACGGACTTGTTGGGGAGAAAAGATTGACACTGCTTAACAACTAGTCCCTCTGGATGACATAGTCTCAAATTATTTGCAAACACAAATTCATTCATCTTCATGCAAATTATGCAGGGAAAAAGAGGAGGGCATCTCAGAGGAGATGTTATACACTCAGTCCTTCTACTTCTCTGAGGAAACAGCATCTGCTCAGCCCTTCCAAGGCAAGGAAGTGAAAACTAGCTTTATATAACAGCTGCAGATGTAGACTGCCAAGAAGACCAAGTAGGTCATTGCTCCTTCAAGAGACTAAAAATTCACAGCTCCTGTGATCCACTGGAAGCTTGTTGGGGGCTGTAACAAACAAGTTTGAAGAACTCTCCTGTGGAGAGCATCGGTTGTAGGAGCACAGAGGAATGATGCAAGCAATGGAACCCACAAAAGGAAAAAAATCTATATATTTCAGGTGAGATAAGAAATGGCAGTGATCAGAGGCTCTGGATGTCATTGATGCTCTCCAAGATGGAGCAGAGGGAGCAGAAAAAGAATGTTGCATACTGCAGCTGCAAGAATGAGAAGCTGTTGAGCACAGATATTTGAATGATGTTTGAAAATAAACTTCCGTAAAAGGAGGCTCATGCTCCAGGATTGCCTTAGGAAAGAGGGCATGGTGAGAGAAGTTACAGAGCTCTGTGACAGCTAATGAGTAACTAATAATGAGTAACTGTATGCAGCCACTGACACTATAACTGGTTTGGAAATGTTATAAAAATGGGAATAATTTTAAAGATTTAAATTAACCCGATCTGAGGATGAAAAGGTCTTTGGTTTTATTTAGTAATGTATTGTGGGTTTAATGTTAATCTAAAATCTAGAAATGCAGCTGGATGATTTTAATCCTTTCCTGACATTGGCTTAATGAGGGGCAGACCATCTCATCAGCTCTGGTACTCTCCTTGCTAATAAGAGCGCTGTGGTGGATCGTGCAGAAGATGATGTAAAAGGCAATCCCCTCCATAACTGCCTATACCCGCCATGCTCTTCAGAACCACAACAGTGGTGCAAATCACATCCTGCATAACTGTGGAAAGGCAGAAATCAAGAGAGGAGCACAAGGGCTACAGTCTTGTTTGTTTCACATACCCCTACAGAGGTGAGACCTCTCCACTTCTCTATTGCACTTTCTCCAGAAAAAGAAATGCCATGGTTTGACCTTCCCTATGACAGCAGCCACTGAAAAGTCCTCTTTTTTGGTGGTAAGTACATGGTATGTAGGGAAGAGGCAAGATTGGCATCTTATTTTCATCTCTTGTAAAGAAATTACCTCTTGCCTTCAAAAGAAAATGTCGATTTTGTTTCCAGAGAATGGTCCCACAAGGAGCCTGAGCAGTCTGAGATTTGGCTGTGTTTGATGAGAATGGGGAGTGAGGGACAAGCACTACAGCAGATAGGAGAGTGCATTAGAGCGCTCCTCTGCTTTAAAATTAGATGTGTTTCACAACACCCTTTCCTTCTTCCCATTTTTAAAGTTGATTATTTTCGAAGAAATTCTGAACTGACAGTACCTGGTTTTAAATGAATTTGCCTAGAATATAGAGAGATGGAAAAGACAGCCCAGAAGACACAGGTTTTTCTGTATTTTCAACTGGTGGTCTCAATGAGCCTTAACAATAACCACCAATTAATGCTTCCAAGGACCCTAAAATGTAAGTAGGAACAATTCTCATTTTACAGATGAAGAAATTTAGACACAGAACAGTTCTGTGACTGCTGGGGTCAGAGTGTAGCAATGCTATCCATGTCATCTCTCAATCTCTGCTCCCTTTCCCACAGTATACAATCTTCTCTCAAGAATTAATAACCAGTATTACAACAGGCCACAAGTCTAAATTCACGCTTTCCTTTTCCCAGACAGGGTTTATCTAACTTATTTCCTCTTCTCACTCTCCATTCTGACCTTTTGTGATTTCCCCTTTTCTTCACTGCTGCTTTAAGCTGTGTACATGGTGGTGATAGCAGGGCTAAAATAACATGTTATGCTTTACCCTGAAGGCTGTGAAAGTCGTGATCATTCTTATCTGTTTCAGGAAGGAGTTCAAAAGTCTTCTATGTCTTCTACTGTCATGAGACTTACCCTTGAGGTTAGGAGAAACACTGTTCCTAAGGTAAAATAGATGGCAGGAAAGAACATTGTCTGAAAATAAGCTGCTTTAGGTAGTCACTTGGAAAACAAAGCTTTTAAATTTAATAACGATATTCTGAAACTGACCCAAATTCTGCGGAGGGTCAGCCTACAGAGGGAAGCAAACCTCTTAGATTTCAGGCAGCAAGGTAACTATTAGTGAACAGGTACACCTGAAGACAGAATAGAAATCTCTTCTTCGTAGTGTTTGGTAGAAAAAGACTATTTATTTGTTAGGTGGAAGTTCTGTTGTATGTGGGAATGCCAGGAAAAGTGGTCTAACTTGAGCACAGTGCTGAACAAAATACAAGTTTGCTTCTTCAGATATGATCTTGACAATCTCGCCGTTCCTTTACCAGGTGTGGAAGCATCCTGCAGCAAAGGTGGACAGGCATCACCCAAAATCACAAGAAGGCACATTGTACATTTCTAGGGAGTGCCTTTTCCCAGAAACCTGCCACTGTCTTCGCAGGATATTAAGTCCTGTGCCTGCTGCATGATTACTGCCTGCCAAAGAAGGTTGACCTGTTCTGCTAAGTATGTTCACGTCTCTTTACAATACAGTCCTTCCACAGTTCACCGCATTCAGCCCAGTGTGAGAAATTAATCCACAGCCTCAAGATACCACAGAGAGCCAAATTTCAGACTGTGGAAATCTCAGTGGCAGAGTTTATCTGCAAGTTTATCTGCAAGTATTATGTGACCTGCAAACTGTCACAAATTGGATTTGCTTTATTATTGTTATATCTGACAACACTGTTAAGAAAAGAGAGAAAGACATGGGAAAAAGAGTGAAATATTTTCACAAGTAGTGTTCATCTGCAGGAAGCCCCACACTCGCAGAAAAAAAAAGGATGGTTTTCATTTAGTGGATGCTTTAAAGTACCTAAGCCGAAACATTTTCAGTTTGAAAGCAGACACACCAGGGTAGGTGAGCAACTTTATTTTTCAGGCCACACCTATGTTTATAATTGAGTTTGTGATATGACCAATATGTGCCAAGCTGGTTACCTGCATGACAATCATGTGACTGATTGGAGAGATGATCTGGGAATGTCTGAGTACAGTCTGTGTGAATACCGACGTGCCTTAGGAAACGAGCTTCACCAGCATGTAAAACCTACAAGCACCCATCTTGGGAACCCTCTCTTGTGGGGAGATGTGAGAGCTGGCTTGAAGCTAGATATATTCAAATGATACTATTACCATTTTAGCATTTGTGGCTGCATAGTATAGCATACCTTCTCTCCTTGCTGTTTTGAACAGCCCAGTGGACTGACTTTGGCTAGCTGGCACCGTCTGATCTGGTTAATGAAGGTCAGGGTGGAGCTGTAGATCAACTCTGAGGTCGAAATTCAGCAGCTCTGGATCTTACACTCAACAGCATGGGTTTTCTGTTAATAAAGTACAAAAAGAAACAGATGTAATCAATTCACCTATAATGATTCAAGAGAATGGTGCATTTATTCACCTCTGTAGGGTTGGGGGTTTTTTATCAATGTGTAGTAAAGAACAATGCTAATGGAGATCTATATATCTGTATACTGTGGAGTGGTAGATAGGTGCTTTCTCCCACTCGTTTCTCACTTTCCTTTTTGGGGGGAGGGGGGAGCAGAACCACAGCTTATCTCCTATTAGCCCTGAGCCTCAGCACAAAAGCTCTTCGTATTCTGTTGGATGTTACCTGTATGAACTAGGCTTTTTGGTAGTTCAGAATGACCCCATCAATAGCATATTAACTGCTAAGAAACAATGCAAAGAAAAGAAGTTGATTTGCACTTTTAAAACTCTTTTCATGTACACATCTACTTGTTGGGTAGGATTCTGTGAAAGACAAATTTTGGAATGTAAAGACTGACCTCGCTGCTTTGTTTGTACAAGAAACAAATGAAAAATAATGTATCATTAAAAAGATTTTTGTTTGCTTCAGGATTTCACACGTTCTGAGTCACTTATTCATGTCACCAAAGTTTAATAGGTATTAATTTGATAAAATGAATCTTAATGTCACTGTATTTCTTCATTGAAAGAGGTATCACACAAGTGTTTCAGCCAGAATTACATTAGCACCATACTATTTCAAAATTAAGTTTGAGAAAGATAGGAAAAATGTACTCTGGAGACATAAAATGCACATTGCAAGATGCCTATTATTAAATGGATATGCTTTAACCAATTCCGATTAATGGAGCCATTTTGGTTCTACATCTCCTTTATCCTTGGTTTGATGCTGAGACAAGAAAGTACCACACCAGTATGTCAGATATCTATACTGGACATTAGAAGATATCATACGTAAAATATTGATGGGAGTTAAGAGCTTTTTTTTTAAAACAATCTGGCTACCTGTTTATGTGCTGGCATTTAAACACTTCACTTTAAATCCCTGTGTCCCAGTTCATCACTAAATTAGAAGAATTTGATTCCATTGACCAAGACGTTCCCCATCTTAAAATTTCTACTATTAGGATTAATACAGTCTAGTAGCAAGAACATTACTATTTAAAGTCATGATCAGCCTGACAGCAAAGGCCAAAAGTTCATTCTCACACACAGCTGAATCAGGGACAAAAATAAGCAGACCTCAGGAATGATGATCTCCATTTAGCAAATTAATTAAAACAATGTAAGGTAACTTAGGAATAAGAATACCCCTGAGAGATTTTTTCATGGCTTTCAAGATCATGGATACAGTACAAAGTAAAGCAATCTTTTGATGTTAGATGAGTGGAAGCAGCTTCATTGGCATATTTTTTCTGCTGTTTTGAAGTTAGCACCATGTTCTTATTTGTTCTGGCATAGTACAGTCTCCTCTATTTTTATTTAACCAAAAAGCACTCTTAAAAACATAGTATGTTAATATTCACATTAAATATTAGTGAGAACATAGTAAAGCAGTAGTAAAATATAACTGTTAGAAATTCAAGTATGAATAAGCAATGCTATAGTTAGACCGATCCAAGCAGAGCTGGCGTGAATTAGGCTTGTGTTTCCTAGCCTTCCTCACCAGTGTTGCGCAGGAGCATCATTTCAGCTTAACTCTGGTTGAAAACCCTAAAACACTTTAAACTTAGGCTTTAACTGACACTTTCATTATGCTAATTATATTTCAAACTTCCACCTCAAGCTCCTGCCCCTCCACACTGTGCCATCCTCATGAATAGCATATTCAGTGATATACAAGTGCAGTCATACAACTCTCCTACCTGAAGAGATAGAGTAGGTTAATTTACATATTTATTAAACATTGTAAGTAGAAGCACGCGTTGCAGTGCCATGTTGCATTGTGAAGAGGGGTTCCAGTAGCAGCTGGGACTACTGCACTGGAAAACACACAACAGTCAGTCTGTTGACATAAATGTGAATAAAGTTAGGGAAACGACACAATGAGTATTTAAGACAAAAGCAACTTGAGGGATAACTGCACTCGGCAGTGCAGCTGTGCTCTGCAGGGGCTCGGAGGACATCCTTGATCTCTCATTCTCTGCTGGGAGTGCAGTAGAGACAGCACACGTGGCTGGCCAGGAAGGACGCTCATCCATCAGCTGCTACCCAGGCAGCCTAGCAGTAATGAGGGACTCCAGAGGGAGCCTGATTCAGCTCTCACTTGGAAGGAAGATGTTGCTCAAAAGTGTAAAATGGAAATGCTCATTATAAAAAGAATCAAAAGCTGAAAGAAGAGTTTATTGTTGAAACCATGGGACAAGGCTAAAATCAGCCTGGTCTCATACCTGCTAATCATGACTTCTTTCCTGTGCAGAGATTTCTGGCTGGTGATACTAAAAGAGCTACTTGAAGATAGTCACATCTTGACATCACACAGATGGGGGTGATAAAAATGACTGTAACACTAAAAGCAGCTCATTTCTAAGTCTGCACCACTTCACCACACAAATACTTCAGAGAAACCTTTCAACATGCTCAATGACAAACATAAACCCTCCACCTGCCCTGCAGGATTTAATCCACTTTTGGCCTTGAGTTTTTCCAGTGTATCTCCAGGGCCTGACTTTCCATCTCAGATGGCTTTGGCTACAATTATTTAAGACAGCACCACCCAGGCTCTCCACTTGCATGTGACTAGTCCAGCAGGGGAGGTAACAGAGCAAATATGTGGAAGTTCTTCAGCCAGGGCTGTCCTCCCCTCTCAGCCCTCACCACCACCATGGAGATCCATTCCTGACACACATTTGCTCCTGCTGCGACTGCTATGGGAACAACTCCCACTGACCAGGGCACAAGACAGACTGCCAGGAGTAGCAACATGTACTCCTGTCGCAGAGACTGTCCAGCAAGCTTAGGAGTCCAGGCTGTGGAAAATCAGCCCTGCCCAATTATTTGCAGGGGTGATTTATCATGATCGGGCCCTGACCTGTCTTTCCTGTCCCTTTGTGGGAGGTTAGGGCTCCTGCAGCAGGAAGAGATTGGATAAATGCAGACAGCAGTGTTCCCAGTGAAAAAGCAAGATGCCGCAAAGCTACTCCACAGGCGTTTTTGGTAATCCTGAGATTTATACACTAAAAAAGGTATTGCTTCTTTATTGTAGAACAGGCGATCAGCCAAGCTGGCCTTTCATCCAGTGCAGACATGATAATGGGAAATATGTGTGTGCCTTACCCTATAATTAGGGTGCATTCAGAAGTGTCCCAGGCTTTCCAGGCAGGCAAATGCAAAGCATGGTGACTCATCACTAAAGGGTGTGACTGCCCTCAGGGATTTCTAAGATTTTCTTTAAGTGCTGAATGGTTCCTTCCTCTTCAATGGGATGTCAGAAACCAAAATTTGAAGAGCCTGTCGGGGGCCAATATGTCAAACTGCTGATAAGCCAGAAAAAGCTGTTTGTGCCAATTGTTGCCAGCCCCAAAGGTGATGAAGGAAAACTTTTACCCACCTAACCCCAGGGAAATATGTTAGCCAGACTGAAGCAGTAAGGAGCTGTCCAGGACCATTGTTTTTTCAGTAACACCCTCAGGATGGACTTATTTGGTCATGTAAATTTTAATTTTATTAAAAAAAAAACAAACAACATAAATCATCTTATGAATAATGCCTGCCCTACGTGTATGTTTCTTTCTGACCTCAACTCGGTCAAGTGAGTTTGACTTTATAATTATCTTGCCTTCTCCTGGCTGGCATGAAAGAGGTTATTAGCTCTATTACTACCAGCCTATTAACTTTCTGCTTTCACTCAAACAGCACCGACTGGTCTTTTGGAGCCAAAGGTTTTACGGAGCCAAAGGTTTCCAATCTAAGCAGTCTGTAGATAGCACTAACATATATGCTTGTGCATATACTTATAGCTAATTTAATCTGAGATGGTTTAGGGGTGGAATGGCTCTATTTGCAACAGGGAAATGAGAGGTTTACTAGGCCTTCAACGTTATTCACTACAACAGCTACTGCTTTCATAGCAGAATATCACACACTGAAAGTGACAGCGTTATTTTACTACGCCCTGTGTACAGAAAAGGGACAGATTCTCACACTGAAAGTTTTCTGAGGATGTTGGTCTGCTGGGGTTGTATCTGTAGAGCCAACTTCTCCCTAAATTGTGATTTACATATGATATTGTCAAACATACACCACAAAATTGTTTTATGGAGTTTATGAAGCTGCTTATAGACCTATCATTCTCACACTTTCCTACAGGTAAAAGTCTGACAGTGTTTGCATTTTAGTCTACTATAGCCAAACATTCATGATATGCTACTAAAAATTAAGACTGTGTTAAAACAAGCTGAAACTACCCATACATATATGTCAAGGATATTTTTTCTATTAAAATTTCAAGGGAAAAAAAATTCTCTTCATGATGTTGCTTGCGGATGTATTCTCACTGAAATAATGCTTATTTATAAAGAGAAATACCCTTATGAAGTACAATGTACTATTGTCCAGTATACAGACCAATCCCACCTGAATTTTCTCTTTTTAATTTTTCTCACTTTTCTTACAGCTTTCCAAGTAAAATGAAAGTTATAGAGGTTAAAAGTTGGCTAATGCAAGCTGCTTTCAACAAAAAATAAAAAGTATGGATTTTTTTAAAGCACTGATATTCATTTGACATTCACAGACACTGGATTCATATGAATGACTACAGGAACTTCAAAGGGGCCATTACGGTTTTTTCTTGCATCAATAATCCACATACAAGGAAAGAATTTATACAGTAGAGTACAAGGACTCTATGACAACACTGAAATAAAACATTTCCACATGACTTTGCGCTTCAAAAACATGGCTTTACCTGTTAAGTTTTTTAAGTGCTTAACACTAATCTTCCCATTAAAAACTAGTACTCACCTGACCATTTAGTTTTTTAGTGTGTAAAAAACAATTGTCAAATGCATTGTATACCATACAGCAGAACTTACTATCTAGTTCATAGGATTATGATGAAGATTAATTAATATCTGTAGTGCTTAAATGTCTGTTATGAATTTTTCTGTGGATTTAGAAACAGCAGTGTTCGACACTATAAAGAACCCTGGCTAATTATCTAACTCCTGAGTTAAAATACAGTTGGTAAAACTCTCCTCCTGACTTTATTCAAGCACAGAGGATCCAGAGAAAGTAAAGATATCCTGAAAACTCCCCTAAGCATCCTGAGTTCCAGGCTTTGTGACAGTCTGCATTAGAGCAGTCTCAGGACTATTGCTGAGCTACAACACCCTCCAAAAAGTCATTCTTCAAATAAGAACAAATGAAGCACAGCAGTGTTCTGGCTCTTGCCTTCATCTCTTCCCCCCCACTTCCCTCCCCATCCTTCCTCCACCACATTCCCATGCCAGGATTTGTAAGGTGGCAATACAAAACCAACAGATGGGCTAAACACCAGCTGACAAAGGGACCAGGAGGTGGTTTCCTAATGGTTGGTTCCTGCCCACTGCCACCCTTACTTCTCAGTTTGAGGACAAAAAAATTACCTCTGCTTTTCTTGTAAGTTCTTGAGGATATAAATTAATTGAAACATAGTAGGAACATTGTTCTTTAGGGGCTTATTTTTCATTCATAAACCCAAATGAACCTATACCATCACAATGTAAAAATAATGGTATTTACGGCAGTGATTTTAAATTTAAGGCACAACAGGATGAGCTGCAATTACTAACTCTGCAGCAGGCTTCCTGCACTCCCTTCTGTAAGTCACTACATCTCTTCCTGGCCCAAGGAAGTCTACTTTCCTAGCTCTCTGTATTAAAATTGTTAATTATCTTGGGAAAAGACATGCTGGATATTTGTACAGCATCTACCTTACCAGGAGCACTATTTGCTACAATGACACTAATTACTAATAAAAATTTTACCCCATCTACTTTTTTAGAAAATATTTTGTTCATTTCCTGGTTCTGCAGTTTGTACCCACCTAGCTGCGGCATTGTAGCAGAGCTCCAACAGGTGCTTTAACAACACAGCCTGGTATAGGAACACACATAGAACAGAAAGATGCATTGCTAGGTGGAGATATATTTACTGTCAGGAAACAATGATTTTGTGATAAAGAAGATGGAGTATACGACTGTAAACATTAAGTAGTATTTTCAATTGAGCTGCTCTTCATCATGAAAAACGTATGCTGGCCTTATTTTACCATCTGTACACCCTTAAAATGGTAGGGGCAAGGAGATCAAGCAATGATTTTTCCATCCCTCATAGTTTTCTTCTGAGAAGCGGAAAATGCCTTTCACCCTAGTTCTGGTGCCAGGCATTGAGTTGTTTGCTATCACAGAATTTCATGTCAGATGGAGGACACTGAACTGTGAATTCCTAAACCTAGAAAAATATTTTCAGATGTCTGTGCAGCCCAAAGCAGCTGTTAAACCTCCACATGCTGACAGTAACTTCATACCTGTGCTCTGACAGAGCAGGGATGAAGATGTACCCAAAAAGACATTTGGCTTCTGAAAAAAAACATGAACCGATTTTGGGAGCAGGGCTTGAGGAAAGAAAAAAAAAAAAAAGAAAAAAAACAACAAAACAAAACACAAACAACAAAGGCAACTGATTGGGGAAAAAAATGCAGACCTCACCCACTCCCGAGTGCCCAGGACTGTTCCAACAAGTCTGAATGGTCCTTAGGAAGGTTCTGCAGTTCGCAATACCGGTTGCACTTTCACAGTTCAAGTACTCAATAAACTGGCAGAGAAAAAGCATTCACGATGGGTACATCAGTTAAAATTACACTGATGTCAATTTGCAAGGGATATGAAAAGCCAGAGAGATGGTGATATGTAGCTTTGTAACAATGGCCATTAAAATCGACATTTCTCCCTCTCCTTCAAACTGTGCCATACCTCTCAGCGCAGTACTTTTTCTATGGTTGACAACATAACAAACATACCCAAGGAAAATACAACCTCATAAGAAGAAAATGTCATCCTTTAAGACCTGATGTCAAATGAATGAATATTCATTCAAATAAACATCTGTTATGTCCACATGTTGCTGTAGTAAATGTTTTAATAAGGTAAAAAAGGCTGGGAAAAAATTAAATCTAGACTGCCGTTTCAATTAGTCGCTGTTATATGGGCTTTCTTTATTTTCATTTTGTATCCTGAAAGCCACAGAAGCCACACGTGTAGTAGCTGACGTGGTGTGCAACCCTTGACCAATCTACTTACTTTCATTCTGTAGATGCACACTCTTGTAGTACTTTTTGTTTGATGCCTGTGTTAATTTTCACCTGAAATAAAATAAAAATTTAAACACTTAATCCTGGTTTTCAAAGCTCCAGCAAGCGTCATCTTGAGCATCATCAACAGAATGGGGGGAAAAAAAAGTAAAAAAAAAAAAAGGCTCTCAGTGCTGACTGATAGATTTTTGATATTGCCATGCTTCCCTTTTACTAATTATGCCCAGATTGCTCATCATGCCAGATACTGTTTATGCTAGGAATTTTCTACAGCATACCTCAGGGGCGAATTGCCTGTAGTGGTGATCTGGGAATTCTCTATAGCCTACTTTAACAAACAAACCTCCAGTATTCCTCCACATCACATCATTCAACTCACTTGCCAAATCTTCAGCATGCTTTTCAACTGAGCTAACTTCAGCTACCCAGAGAAGGGTATTCCCTGACACACCGATTGTTTATTCCCTCTAGAACACAGTATATGCTCTCTGACCCCTTGATCCTGCAGAAGCTAAGAAAACACAGTAGTTTTAAGTCATTAGGCTGTTGATAATGAAAGCCCTTGAGGTAAAAGCCATCGAGGCGAAAGCTCTTGTGCTGGACAGCAACGTTAGCCCAAGATTTCATGTAAATTGCACAAACATTTACAGTAATTGTTAATTCCTTCTCTGCCAAGCCAGCTATCCACAATGTCATCTACTTTTCACAGACAGAATAAATCTTCTTTTACAAGTGGATTTTATTGCCAGTGTGATCAGGCTCTAAGTTTGGAATATTTAAGTTATTTCAGTTGGCGGATTGCTTTTATCACGCGGCGCACTCTAGGCGTACGGCATGAAAAGCTGTTCAAGTACACACCAGAACAGAACATCTCCATCCTATACCACCTTCCTGTGACGCCTACCGCAACCGCTATCGATTATCCCCTTCCCTCTCTCAAGCATTCGGAATCTGGCATGCGGGCTGCTCACGGAACAACTCCTAATTCTGTTTTTAGTCCTGGCTGCTCCTACCAGGAGCATCGAGGCTGGAGGGCGACACTCCTACTAAGCGGAGGCACAGCACTCCGTGTAGGACGCAGGCCCTGCTGGCGCCTTGGGTCTCCTCAGCCCCACGCAGGGCATGGCCGGGGGGACAGCCAGGGCCGCCGCTCCACTGCTGGGCCTCCCACCCGTGTGTGAAGACGGNAGACGGGCCAAGAGCAGAGATGTTTCTGGAGGGGAATACGTGAGGGAGGTAATGGCAGGGTGAGAAACCACTAGCAGTCCCAGTCCTGTGCCGGCGGCCTGTGTCTGTCCCTACCCTGAGACCGGCCACGAGGTGAAGCGTGAGGTGCGAGGCGGGGCGGCGGAGGAGGAGGAGGAGGAGGA
>VZSZ01008806.1:65370-129337 GCA_013398815.1 Ibidorhyncha struthersii
TGGAGCTGCGCGGGGAGCGGCGGCGGGGAGAGCTGTGCAGAAGGTGCAGTTTGAATTATGCTTCTTCCCCCTCCGGCAGCTCTGTCGTGGCCAAATGCAGTTCTCGCTGCTGGCCATGTAAATAAGCGGGGCTGCTGCTGCCCGAGTTGCTTTAAATGCATCCTGGGGTTTTTCCCCTTTTTTTAAAAAAAAAAAACAAAAACAAACTAAACTCAGTAGCTCTGTGCTATNAACAACACAACAAACCCACAACAACAAAAAAACCCTCGTTCTCCCCACCCCCCCTTCCCAGCCCAGCCCTTTAAATGCACAGAGCAAGTGTACATTTCCATCTGAAATCAACCCAAGTGTTATTGGCAATATATTTTCTCGGAGAGAGGGGGAGAGGGGGGGGGATCTGGCGTTTGGACCCAATAAAATGCTCTGCTCCAGTGTAAATATTTACAGGGTATTAGTGACTTTTTAAAAAACGTTTTCAGCGAGGTCTGTTATTTACAATGTGTCATAAGTTATTAATGTTCATTGCCTAAGTACCCTGCTAAATCTGTCTTATGCCTTAGAACAAAGTCGACAATTGGCATATTGTTTAAAGTATGAAAACAATGCGAGTGGGTTTAAAAATTGGAAATATCTATATTTTCAGAAGTGTAAATATTGCTTTGTAGCTGTCAAACTGCAGCCCTTTGAGATGAGACTAAGATGTATATTTCGGTTAATTTATCAGTGAAACGGAGTTGTCACCGATTGAGCTGTTCTTTGGAACTTGGGGAATGGCAAGAGAGAGTCCTGCCTGTTGTATTAACTCTGCCTCTTTTCCTCTCCTTCCCCCAAAAAGTTCCTCACGATGTCCAGTGATAGGCAGAGGTCAGACGATGAAAGTCCAAGTACCAGCAGTGGTAGTTCAGATGCCGATCAGAGGGATCCACCTGCACCTGAACCCGAAGAGCAGGAAGAACGAAAACCCTCTGCCACCCAGCAGAAGAAGAATACCAAACTATCCAGCAAAACTACTGCTAAGCTATCTACTAGTGCTAAAAGGTAAAGGGGACAGTAAAACATTTGGTGGTATTTTTACATAGTATTTTGAGTCACAGTGCACATTGCGCTTTTCAAGGCAGAGGGGTTCTTCTTGTAAAGCGATGTGGGAAAGAGTGAAGTACCAACTTTTGTAGTACAGGGGCCTGCCAGGCGTTATCTTCATTAATCCATGTCTTATTGGGGTAATAATGACACAGGCTTGTCATACGTCTTTTGAAGACTTGTTCGACAACTTGGTAACTTACAGGCTGGCTGGGGGGGCACCTAAATACGTTGCGTATTTGCAAAAACGCGTGAGAGACTGTCAGCTTTGTCTGTCTTTCTCAGAGTTAGGTTTCCATGCCTGGTTGGTATAGGGTGGAGTCCTGGTGTATTTTATTATCGTCTGTAGACTGATGACAAGCAATGCTCTTTAATTAAAGAAGTCACAAAACCCCAGTGGCTACTGTGGACCTTATGACTAGCTTTTCACGTCAATGCATGGGAGCGCCTTAAACACCTTGGAGTAATGGGTTCGCTCTGCAGTTCTGTCAGGAGAAACTTAGGCGAGTTTCCTCCCCTACGATCTGCAGATTCAAACCATGGGGTTCGGCAGGTAGCCTCTACCTTTAAATATCAAAATCTTCGGAAATCTTGTTTAGTTATATCTGTTGCATTTTTATTTGCGTATAAGGTTACTCTAGCATGTAAGGTTACTCTAGCAGTCTAGCTCTCAAGACTCTGATAATTTTCTGTAAATTCAGCTGTGTGAAATAAGCAAAGTTCAAATCCCTCGATTCCAGTGGTCTTTGGAGATGAACCATAACTTTCCAGTCATTTTCCTGGAGTTGCTTTTCTTTGCAAACGTTTACAAATATCCTGTAGCAAGAAAAGCTGTGCAGTAGCCGTAGTAGCCTCAAGTTTTGCATGAACACTGTAGTTCTAACTTTTAGGAACACTTTAGTAATTTTGTGTTGGACTTAAATTCAGTAAATGCTTTTTGAAATGTCTTAAAATCGCTGCAGAGTGTGACTGGGTGGTTTTGATGACTTTTGAGCTTGTTAAAGAAACCCTTTGAAATAGGACTGGCTAAAGAGAGAAAAGTTCTGGAACTACTACGTAGGCTTTGTAATTTGTTATTACTTACCCTTTTTGAAAAGCCTGAGGTGCAGGCTTTCAAGACTGAGGTTTTCCCCTCTTGCCTTTATTTCTCTTAATTACTGCAAGTCTTATTCGGTACATCTCAAATAGTTCAGTAGTCTGACCGAACTTACTGGTACTAGTGCAAGGGCGTGCAGAGCAGTTTCTGTCAGCTCACATTTTAACACTTGCTATTCACAGTGTTGCTCGTATGGGTCCTTTTCTGAAGGGAAGTCTTATTTCGTATTTTAAAGAGGAATTTAACATGCGTCTTTTGAAATGACACCTCTTATGTACCTGAATAAACTATAAATGGACAAGAAGTTTTTGATATTCCTCTTCCAGATCTTAACACCTTGTGAGTGGTTGTAATAGAGTAAAGCTAAGCACAGATTATTTCAAGTTATTATATCACTTTTTATCATGTAAATACAGCTACTGTATAAGGTTGGGAGAGGAAAGGCAGCAGAAGGTGTGGAGGGAAGCAAAGTTGATCCAAAGAGATTATTCCAGTAACAGAGACAGCCTGGCAGATCTGCAAATCCACTTTCTAAACACACTGCAAAGTAGTAGGTAAAATATTGTGAAAAGAATGTGTCTGCTGCCAGCGCGGTTCACTTCTTCAGCCTCAGTCACAGGTCTGGAGCGCTGGTTTAAAGTCATTGTCAAATCTGCCTGTGCAGTCGTCCCGTTCCCCCCCCCCGCCTCATTTGCATATTAGCTTGAAAAGAAAATCTCTCTGGTAAAAAGTGCTCGGATGTGAAAAAGAGTTACTTTTCTGAATACTTGTGGGAAATTTCTACCCAATTCAGTTGTAAGTGTTCTGTTTACATACAGCGTGGAGCAGGAAAAAAGCTGCAAAGTTTCTCAGCTGTGGGATTTGGGTTATGCCTCTGAGAACAAAGAGGAAGCAGCCATGTTAGCATTACTGAAGGCAAAGCCAATCTTGCATTTAACTGCATGGTGGTAGAGGGCAGTGTAATTCCCTGATTTATTCTATAGACTATCTCAAATGCTTTGTGTCTGTTCTCATTTCACCAACAGGATCCAGAAGGAGCTAGCTGAAATAACCCTTGATCCTCCTCCTAACTGCAGGTATGTAACGGCTTCTTAAATTGTGAACGGTGGTAGGAGTTTAATGTGCTCAGGCTAACAAATGGGAAACTTAGTGTTTACAACCGGTGATCGTTAGACAAAAATTGCGTACAGCAGGTTGAACAAGCATAGGTAACATTTGATATTGAAGTTTGCTATTTTGTCTGCATGTTGGAGGCGTAGTCGTTAGTGATTGATGTACATAGTAAAGTGTATTCAGTTTGTTTTTTGTAGTTTTACCTTCGTAAAACATTAATTATGTGAACTTCAAAATACACTGAAGCTTTCAACTTAATGTCTGCATGCAGTTTGAACTGGATTTTTGAGTGCCAGGTTTATAGAGTTATCACTTTGTTCTGAAGTAAAGGTAAAGAACCATATGTGATTTTTATACGCTTTCTCTTAGTATGTTGCTTAACAGTTAGATAAGCTGAAGTATTGCCTTTAAATTTATGTTGCTGTTGGCCAAAGTTGTAGTTTCTTGATAGAGAATATTTTTAAGGAAGTTCCCAACTTGGGAGACACTTCTGTTAGGTTTTAGAAAATGAAATTGTAAACTTGGAAGATTGAGTCATTTAGTCTTTGATAAAATGACGGTGACCGGAGCACTTGATCTGTAGGAAAGTTAAATTGGAGTATAGCTAGCTGATTTCTTTAAATCTTCTGCATGTTTTCCTTTTGTTTAAAGGATGCATAAAAATTCTCGTTAGCTGTGAGCATCTAGTGTTCAGATTTGCAGTAAAGCTACATTTAAATAACGTTGCTTTCATTTGATGCATCTCAGTAAGATTTCTGACTGCAAGGTATCTCCAGATTAATAGCTCATGTGTAACACCGAGCCTTGTACGTGTTTGAAAAAAATGCTGGAAGTGCCTTCTGATTTTATTTTGGAATTGTTTGGTTTCTTGAATAGTTGGAAAGGTTTGGTGCAGGTCTTGCGAATTCAGTAAAATGTGAGTTGTTCCCCTGTCTGACTAGTCCATGAGAGCAGGGACTAACCAGAGCTGTATTTTATTGCATTTGTGGTAAATGTGTCTTACCCTGAGGACTGTGCTGCACATTGCCTAGGCAGTCTGATGTATATGCACGCAGGGTCAGTGGCTCTCTCTTTTCGAGAGGCAAGCTCTGTTGAGAGGGTAAATGTCTGTTGGGTTTGGGGTGGGTTTTTTTTTGTTTTTTTTGGGGGGGGAGTTGTTTGGTTTTGTTTTTAAATAACTGTTTTAAATAACTTTTAAAAAATTACTGGGGTCTAGTTCTGTGTTGGTCATGCACTTTATACTTGGACTCTCAAAGGGCGGCTTGGTGGGAGAGAAAGTATTTAAATGAAACGGAACACCAACACTTTACCTTATAGTTGCTAGAGAGATAATTGTAGCAGTTTCGGGTACAGCAAGTTACAGCTTGGCTTTTAGAAAGAGGAGCCTCCCCCCTCACACTCTCCAATACTATCTGATACTTAGCTCCTTGGGAAAGGAAAGCATGTTCCTCTCGTATTAGCATGAGTATTGCAGAGAGTTTTTCTTGTGAGCTGGTACTACCAGATGCCCAGGAATGCTGTTGAGAATGATGAACACCCCCTCACCCCCCCAGTGTTTCTGAAATTATTGAAATTTGTCTACTACAGAGCACAGGGGAAAAGATTATTTTTTTCCAGTAAGGAACTCATAGCTTCTGTTCCCATAAGTTTTTTTTTTAAGAAGAATTTAACCCTTTTACTCAATAGCAACTGTGTGATGACTGCATATTTACCTTTTGCAAAATAAAAAATATTTACAGGAGATAGTGACTTCTCTAACATCAATTCTGGGCTTTCAGGATGAGCAGTTTGAACAGAGTTTCAGTGCCGGGAGGATTACTGTTACATTGGAATTGACTTGTTAGAATGAGCCTTTCTGGTATCAGGAGGTAAATGCAGCTGTGTGTTATGTGCAGAGCAGTTGAAGCTTGTAACATGCTTTCTTATAGGATGTAGTAGCACAGGTAGGCAACAGAGTGACACAGCAGGCATATGACACCTCTTCATTGCTCTCCATGCAACAAGCAGCAGAATGCTACTTATTACATTTCTTGTAAAATGAAAAGAATTTGTAAAAAAAAAACAAAAACAAAAACAATCAACCACCAACATTTAAAAGCCTGTATAACTTGGGCATATTCATGCGCTTTAAAAATGAAAGGCCTTGTGTCATAAGTTCTCCCAAAGAGATTTCTTCATGCAAAGTTGTTTCTCCTCCGCTTCTAGAGCACGCTCTTATCATTTTCAGTCCACATGTTACAGGCTTCACAAGAATTCAACGGCCAACAGATACTCTTGGATGTTGGTAGTCCTTCTGGTTACTCAGTTACATAAGTGATAAAAAAATGGCAGTTTTTTAAATATGGTAGTGGCACATGTAAAACATTAAATGTTGCTTTTAACAAGATACAGTACAAATACTGAAGAGTATGTTGAACTGTCCGGTATCGTGTTAAACACTGATGGCTGCTGTCACTTCTCACCTGCCAGTGTAACTGCACGTGGAGTCACTCCATTGGAGTGATCTGAGGCTGATTTAACTACTTTAAAATGACACTGACTGGGTGCACTGTGATTTTAGTGCAAAAGAGGTGTAGGTTTCCTCAGCCGTTAGATTTCCCCCAGTTACATCTATTGCCATAACATCTGTTTTACAAAAATGCCAGAGCCCCAAGAGAGCCCTGTTCCTGGGTGTGCTGAGCAGGGCTGGGCTGCACATTAACTTCTATTTTAGGCACTGGGATAGCAGAATGACAGGCACAGTAAAAATGTCTAAATAGCAGTTTTTTGCTTGCTTGTCTCAACAGTAGAGATTGATTTCTAGTTCTGTTAATTGGACAATGAACCGCTAGAAAAAGCGTGTTGTCATGCTTCTGAGCAGTGAATCAAACTGCATCTTGGGGGTACCAAGTGCAAAACTTAATATCTTTATGCTGATAGCTTTACTCTTGAACATACAGTAATACTGTAAATTTCTGTGATTTCCAAGAAAGATAAAACATTGAAAACAATAAAATTAGATTTGGTCTTAAACCACTAAAGATGTTGGAGGGAAATTAAGTACTGCTTTCTCCTCATGTTTTCTCCTGTCCAACAGAAGAGCCTGAAACGAGTCAGTTACTGTCCAACGTGCGCCGTAGCACTAGGACAGATAGGTAAACTGAGGACACAGGTATCTGATACTGTTTTTTCTTGCTTTTACTGGCTTAACTCAAAGCTGTGCTACTTGGTGCAGTGTGCTGTATTTAATTTCTTTTGTGCTTTTAATAGCATAAAGCAAAGCTAAAAAGGTCTTGGCCCTATTGCTTCTAGGCAGCTCAGTTTCAAACCATGGCCAAGTGCTTATACATACTTCAAGGTATGGAAGTGTGCCAAACCCCACCGTTATGCATTCTCAGGAAAATGCTGCAAAGATCTTGCACGTAGTGCGTGGTAAATCTGGGCTGCAGAGATGCTCTTAAATAGGTTTGACGTATCTGGAATAACTATTTTCAGTTCATGGCATAAAACTGTTTAGATCAGAGGTCACCGCTCTGTAGTTAAGGTTATATCTGAGGCTGCTGTTCTGACCTGCCCAACTTGGAGGCTGCAGCTCAGGTGGAGCAGGGCACAGCTGGCTCCAACACTCATTGTACTTCCTGGAGTCTAGGGCTGGCACAAGTGAGGCTGTTCCCAGGGGTACCATGATTTACAGCAGCTTCCTTTAGCTGTTCCTGGCTGCCCCGCTGATCCACAATAGCAAAAAATATGTACTCCCTGTCTTCTTTCCTCATCCCTCCTCGTTTTCACTCCAAAATTGTTCGTCTTCATGGGAAAGTTTTTGAAGCTCAACCCGGTATTAAGCAAATTTAGTAACACCCATGCCAGCTTAGTTTATAGTTTACAACCCATTTTACAACAAACCCAGTTTGGTATAAACTTTGCAGGAAATGAAAGCAAACACCAGAGTCAGTGTATCCACTCAGAGCTTAATTCATGTGGTTTAAAAAGAGTTGAGTTAAGATAGTGCATCTTTCCCATGCAAATAGGAGAATTTAAGCGATTTATAGTCTGTTCCATCAGTTGGCTTTAATCTCTTTGTTAAATTAAAGATCAGAGATCTGAAAGCAAGTGGTTAAAAAAAAAAAAAAGAGGAAAGGCCAGATAAAACCCATGCCTTAGAGCACTGGTCAGAGAGACAACTTTCCTCCTTCGTAGCTGCTGGAAAATGGCAATTCTTAGCAAGGCAGAGCTTCTTGGATCATCCCAAAGGCTCACTGCTCTGTCTCGTCCTCTAGCTAGTGAGTTCCTGACCTGATAGGTCTCTTGAAAAGATTTTCCTTAATAGGGATTACTATCTCAATTACTATTTATTTTCAGGCCTTGTATGCTAATATATATTAATGTGATTTCTTGAGCAATACTACAAAAGGTATCAGTTGGTGATTTTGCTGTTTGTAACCTCTCCTAGGCTTACAAGTAATTTGTAATTTATGAGTAGTTAATTTTGAAATTACTTATTTTAAAATAACACCCCAAAGTATGTGTACTGAGCACTATGGGAGCAAGACACGTAGGGGTTTTGTTTTAATACGGGATTATTCTGCTTCCTGAGGACTGCACTGGTCCCTTTCATTACTGCCACATCTTGGGCTAATTCTGTGCCGCAGAGTGTTGCCAACCCAACCCCACGGTCTGGAGTTTGACACAAAGAAAAATGCCTGCAAAACCCTGGCAGACGAATGCTATTACTGGTTTAGTTATGGACCCATGAATCCAGATGTTTGTAACTGTCTCACTGTGGTTATTACCCCATCAGTGGGGAAGCGTTGCAGTATGTATTTAAAGCAATATTGTGAAGGTATTCTTCAGACCAGCAATTTAAGCTCTTTCAATTGAGCTGTCTGAAACAATGAGGAGCAATGAACAATTGCGCTAGTGGTGCGGGCTCTTCCACGTGCAGAGGTAGTGCTGGATTTGGGCTGGTGGAGCCTTGTGTTAGCGAGGAAGGTGCCGCAGCTAAGCTGGTAGAAGCCTTCCTTTTGTTAACATACTCTATCTACAGTAAGGTTATAGGCAAATGTTTACTCTGCAAACAGTTGTGCCTGTTGAAGATGTTACTGCACAGTGGTGGTTTGCTCCACTTCTGCCATGGAGGTGACTACTCCAGTCACTGAGGCAGATTCATGTGATTACTCCATAGTACTCCCTGGGGGAAAGAAGGGGGAAGGAAAAAAAAAATCATCCAAGTTTTCTTAAATGGTTTAAATAGGTGATTCAAACTAACTCTGCTGGATTTTTCTTCCCTCCCTTCAGAGTAGGCATTGTTCACACAAAGCATTTTGTCAGACACACCAGGATATGAATAAGTCAATCCACTCCTTTATCTCTTAAATGTAATAAGTTTCCATCTCTCCTTTGTCAAAGCCAGGCGTTAGTTCTGTTGCTTTTTTGAAATCAGTAGGGGGAAGTATATTCTGAATGCAGTCAAATACCAGGCCCCTATACAGTAGCACAAACGTGTGCACAAGTCTTTGCACGTACTGTTTTTTTTTTCCAGTCAAGCTGTTGACTTTTCAGATCAATGGCAGTCCCCCAGTTTTGTGTTTATTATGTTAATTTCTTATTGGGCAAAGATCTTCATGTTGCTAAATGTTGAGTCTCACTGAGAAAAAAAAAAAAAGATGTCAGTTTTGCTTGTTTTCACCTTTGTAGTGAAACCCCCAACTGTGAATGCTAAATAGTTCCTTATAGAAGGAGAAGTTGATTAAGGTATGTAAGAGACAGTGTATTAGGAGTATGTGCAAAAATGCCTGTGCTGAAGCTGAGTGAGCAAAATTTAAAAAACATCACCCAAGCTCTACTGGATAATGTATCTTCTGAGAGTTACATTATACTTTTTATTGTTTCTCCCTGCCCAGCACCTTCTCACCACCAAGTGCAATAAATGCATGCTACGAGAAAAGAAAGCTGGGATTTGCAGAATGGTTCTGAGAACGCAAACCCACACGATTATTTCTAACACTTCCTTCCCTATACGGAAGTTTGCAGTTGCAGTTACAAAAATACAGTGAAGAGGGTTCACAACTCCTGTAAGAACGTGTTTGAAGTAGCTCTCAAGTGAATATTGAAATACTAATTTTTAGTATTGTCCAGCTCTGGTCCTGCGGTTCCTTCTAAAGCAGTTCCTTCACTGTTAGTTGTTGAATGTAAATCAGTGGCTCACAGGGATTTAAAGATATGTTTATCTAGTGATAGCCGTGATTTATCTAGAATTATTTCTACTAAGCATTTTCTTCCATTCTCTTTCTTCCCTCCCTCTTTCTCACCAGAAGAGTATAGTCTAGGTCAGAGTAGGAAGGAGTGGTATTATTTAGTACAGCAATCAGAAGTCTGGTATTTTTGTATTTCTGTCCATTTGTAGTAACAGCCTGATTCTGCCATCTTTGTGTGTGCGGAGTGGCTTTTACCTTATTTGCCACTAGTCAGTGAAACTGCTTAAGGAGTAGGGATGAAACAAATTTAGAAAGGCATTTCAGTAAAACATTTAAGTGTTAAGTAGAGTGCACTGTTATTTAACATGCTTTTATTAAAAAAATGCAACACTGGAAGATTGTGTAACTCCTGAATGTTTTGAATTGTGAGAATATTTAAATTACTTTCTTTTCAGTTGAGAGTAGATGACAGATCCACTAACTCAAAATGCCTCCAGTCTTTTTTTTTTCCCTGTGCTAATATCGACCTCTTGCAAGCTGTAAACCAAGGTATTTTACCAACCCCATACACGGTGAATTTCTTATGCAAGTATTCTCAGTGGCATAATTAAGACAGGGTTATGCAACACAAATCAACATATCTACTCATGGGAGTAAGTTTTCATGCCTACAGATTTGCAGGTTAGGCACTTGTGTAAGCAGTGTCCACAGTGGTGTCGTACATGCTCTTAAATGTCTGTGTTTTAGTCAAAAGGTTGTATAAATCTTTCACCAGTTTTCATTAGCATTACTGTCAAAATGAAAAGAAAAAAATAATTCATGGCTGTATGTCTACTCTAGAGTTGTAGAAATAGTTCAAACGCTTTTCACTCAGCTACTGGTGTTAGAGAACTGACCCTCATTACGTCTAAGTTTTATCTGGAAACAATAGAAGAGCCCAAGCCGGACCAGTTTTTAAACAATTCTTGAAGCACTGTTGTGCAAAAATTTGTAAAACCTGCAAAGTAATGTGTCCTTAGACTTAAAGACAAATCTGCTTTTCAAATATCCATTTATATAACTGTACAAAGGCCCTTCTCACTCTGTGATAAAACTGATTAAAATATGTCATGTATATATATATATTTGTTTTTACACTCAGGCCGTGCATCGCTCACCACTGCCAGCCTGTCATATTTAGTTTGTGATAAACAGTATGTATGGCAAGGTCCTAGCATGCTGAGTGCTTCCCCATCAGACTGATTTGTCTGTGTGTATCAGTTACTCTGATTTGATTTGATCTTCACTTTTACAGACTTAGGACACCTAATTTTAATTCAAATTAGTAAAGTCTAGATAGAAGAGAATCAGCTAAAATACATGAAACCCTTTATTTAAAATGAGTCGACTGCTTCGTATAAAACTGTTGTGTGGAGATTTCCTGGAGCTGGTGTAACTAGGATTTGCATAGATGTGGAATATTTCAAAACGGGTAATACAGACATCATGAAAAATACCTTGAGCATATTTTCTGAGTTCAGGGCTAAGTAGGCAGGGGCAAGGATACCCAGCTGCCATTTAGGACAGGAGCATGCATACTATTAACCTAGCCAGGAACTATGCTGTAACTTTAAATTGATGCCTTACTTTGAGCCAGTAACTGCTAGTGATAAACGAGTCCTAGACTGCTTGCATTAATTTGGCTTAATTTTCCCTCTGCAGAGAGTGCACTATACTGTTATCTAGCTCAGAACTGTGGCTGAAGCAGTTGTTAACTTATAGCACTTACTGTAAAGCAGACTGGCCAGATCTTTTAGGAACTCAGATACATATTAGTTGACAGTGATCAAACTACTGTTCTAAACGTCACTTTCAGAAACAAATGAGGAGAGATATTGCCTTGATGAAACACCACGGTGACCCGTAGTTACCAGTGGGTCACTTTCAGACTGGAAGAATTTGTAGAGAGGGTCTGTAGAGGACCATCCTACAGTTATTAGTAATTGATGTTTTCATTATTGACGTGCATACTGGACTAGACCATGTAAGTACTGCATTTGCAGGTAACAGCAAGGAGGAGGGGGTTGTAGGCACATTGGAGGACAGGACTAGAATGCGAAGTGATGTGGGCAAATATAGGAAGTCACCTTAAAAATAGCATGTAATTTAATAATGAAAACTGCAAGGCACAGCACTTTGGTAGGCATAATCAGCTGCACAAATCCACTGGGGAAAAAAAGACTGGATGAGGAGCAGTTCTTCAGAAAAGGGGTAGCCACTCTGAGGATCATGTGCTTTCCAGGAATCAACAATACGAGGCCACAGCAAGAGAAATAAATAGAACAGCAATCACAATAGGGGGATGTATTTAAAAAAAGAAAAAAAAAAGTGTTGGAGACACGGTATATAAAGCCATCCCATTCAGTTCAGCACTAGTAAAGGCCAGCTGCAGGACCTTATCCAGTTTTAAGCATAACACTGCAAAGTGACATGGGCTAGCTGGAAAGAATACAGATTACAGGAAAGAAAGAAAGAAAGAATAATCTTTGGATATAGAAGATAGTTGCTGCAAAGGAAATAAGGCAATTGTTGATAGTCCTGTCTGGTGGTTATGGAGAACAGCTCAAATTGCTGTAAGGAAGACCTAATTTAGATGTGAGGAGTATCCAGCTATTAAGACAGTATGTGTAAGGAGGTGGTGGATCTGCATTACCAGAGGTTTTTAAGAATGAAGTTTAGACAAATGATTGGCAGGAGCAGTTTAGAAACAGTTGATTCTATCTTTAAGCAGGAAATGGACTGAGTGACCTCTTAAGGACCGGTTTCGCCAAGCTATCTGTGATACCGGATTTAGATGACAATGTTAAAGGAAAGCTCATTGGGAAGTGATTTTCTCCTAATTTAAAAACTGTATTTTAATCAGCGTTTTGTAGTATAATCATCCTGGAAAATAAACAGGTTCTATAATTTCAAGCAACAGCAGCAGCAGCAATTATTAAAAAAAGTCACTGGAAGTGCCCAGGTTTTATCCTGTTGTCAATTAAGAAAAGCAGATGTCTAGTGATTTTTCTGCTGATTTATTATTTTTCACACCCCCATTTGGCTTTGTTTTCATTTTAGGTCCAATCCCACTTTCCTTGCACAAAGTCGTCACTTTCTGCTAACTAGAAATAAGCTAGGTGCATGTCATCAATTCTCCAGAGGTATATCACCTTTGTGAGAAACTAGTAGCACTGGTTGTGCAGTAGATCTTGATTTTTGATACTTCACGTGCTCTCTGCTTGGATTCTCTGCTTTTGTGTCACAGGCACGGAAATACCTCTAACACTGAGATACACAACAGCAAGGGATGTTTTTTCCCTGCTTCACAGAGGCAGTTTGCCGTAGATATGCAAGCCCTAATGCATCTGTGCACAACACCCCAAATGGATCCAAGCACATCAGAAAACAGTTGTGTAGCATACTGCCTCTGACCACGGATCCTGTCTCTAAGCACCCTCTGGAGTCAGGGCTCAGAAGATTGTAGTGAAAATGTAAGCAGCCTGGCAGGTTTCCAGCTGATGAGTTAATGCTGCTATAAACTTCAGTAGTTCCTCTCTGAGGCATGCAGAAGGGTGCAGGCGCTGGGAAGGTAGCCAACGAAGGCAAAGAGCAGACGGCAAAGCTAAAGGCCAGCCTCAAGGATTCACAACGCAATTGTCTTTGAGGTGGGTTCCTCCCTTGCCAGAAACCCTTCAGGTACCTTCAGTGGCAGGGCTGGAAATCAGTAAGCAAATTAAGGTACGCATTAAGTGTGACACCAAGCTGAGATGTGGATGCTTGATTAGCGTAGCTTGAGCAGAGGTGGCCATGCCCAGCACTCAGGCCACCCCACGACCGCATTAAGAGTACAGGGCTGCAGAAAGCCAGGGGTTTGCAATCATGAGAGGTCAGTTCATTGAGCTTGAAGCTGCAGTGAGGTGGCTTAGGTTTGAACCCAGGTTATCACTTCACTCTGAAGCCTAGATGCGGAAGTTGCCAAAATATTGAAGACAGAATAAATCAGTAGAGCATCAGCAGGTCAGATTTCATGGGACAAATGGAAAACAAACGGCAAAGAGAAACATTGGTGTTTCCCTTTCTGTAAGGGAAGGTTAGCAGCAGAAAGCTATTTTTGTTTGCAATTTCAGTAAAGCATTTAGACTGTAAATGCTTTGAGCAGAAGGAGTTTGGAAGGGGAAAAAAAAAAAAGTGTTACAATAGATTAGTAGCTATGCAATAGGAGATATGTTCAAGAATCAGGTGATTCTTGCTGTGAAGCCGCAGCTGTTGTAGCAGACAATGGACAGCCAGATTCTTCCCCGCAAACAGGCACCTTTTCTAACAAGTAAAGGACTTGTCTACTGTGCAGTCACCGCCTGGGGTATGCTCATACTTTAACTACCTTTAGTCCTTCCCCCTGGTATCTCAACATCAGAGATCTCATCCAGGCTGACGGATCCACGGGACAAGTGAAATGGTGCAGGGATGGTTAGCTGACATTGAGTTCTGTGTTATCATTGTACATTGGTGCTCATCCTAACTTGTTCATAGACACCTAGGCCATATCTGTCTTCTACGTCATTATTATCGATGGCAGAAGCTGTAGTGGGACATTACAGTTGTAATGGGACATTACAGATTTTGCAACACCTCCCTCAACAGACACCTTAAGGGCCCAGTGAACCAAACCCAGTACGCCAAAGCCCAGTTTTGTGTTTAGTTTTGGACTTCATTGTCTTGAGGGAAAAAGTATGAGATTTGGTTTAATTTCTAGCCTATAAAGCAAAAGCAAAGAGAGGTCTTCAGAGACTAAAATCGACTTGTAATGAACGCTGTAACAAACACTGTATTCCCATGGAAGTAAATTTAAGCAATCTGAGTTACATAGCACAACCTACTGCATATAAAGCATAGTCTGAGTAATTAAACAAACTTATTATGCAAAAGGTAGAAATACTCTGCAACCGAAAATTCTACAAGCGTGATTAAACAGTAATCGAATCTGCGAGCATGATCTTCACATGATAAACTATTTGAAGCACAGCCTATGGCTGCAAAAGTGTTTGCTTGGCTGGAGTAGATATTTTGTAGGATACCCATACAAATTTTAGACAGCCAGGTAGCACCTAGCTCCACGTTTCTCTGCCTCCACAGAGTGCTGGGATTGCTGGACTAGTGTGAAGAGTTGGAATAGCAACCTGGCTACCTTGTTTCTTGAGTTTGATTTGCCTCTTTTTTTTTTTTTCTCTCTTTTTTTTTTTTTAATTAACTGAAAGCCAGAATTACAGCTGGAGTACTTACTTATACCAGAGCAAACACACCATAACTTTTTTTTTTTTAAAGAAACAAGTTACTAAAGTAAAAGGGACTTCACCAAAATAGAGTAGTAAGAGAACAGTGATATGTTTGATAATATACAGTACCAAACCTTAAATAGATCAATATGTGGAGAAATCATCTAGATTCTCTGAGAACAAATATGGTGAAAGCATTTTTCTTTCAAGTGTTTTAGCTGGCTGTTTGTTTTTCATGGTAATACTGCAGACTAGCATTATTTCAAGTCTTTGTTTTTATGTTAAGCCTGCTTAGGGTTTTTGTCTTAGGAATAGAAGAAACAAAATAATTTCTTATCAGTTAGAAGTCAAGCTATTAGTAGCGGTTCTTGATACTAAAACAACTATTGTAGGCTGACCACCGTGTGGTTCTCCTAGATATATAAAGGGCATTCTTGGCAAAGTTCCCACACAATGACAAGTGTGCCTTACCAGAAATTAGTGAAGATGGGGTCAGGGATGGAGGAAATAGAGAGATGTGAGCTGTACTAATCAGATAAATGGTTTGTTATCACTTGGTTTCCTTTCTGTACAGCAAGCTCTGTAAAAATATGCCTTCAGTTAGACTGCAATAATTCTGATCCAGGCAGAAGGAACTGGGAACTGTTGCTTCCTGTGAATTGCACTTGTTTGTCTTTTGTGTGATTTTTCTGTGCTTTACATACAATGTCTAAATAAAGCTAGAAATAATTATTTGCTGAAGGTCTAATACACTTAATTTGGCCTGGCATTGTGCGATGGTGATCCTTACTGTTCTCTGTAGTGTTTTAATGGAAGTCAAAAGCCGGAGCTGGTTCTGCCAGTTGATGCCAAGGTGTAGAAACACCTGTGAGACATTTTGAGCTTTTCCTGTGGAACCCTAAGTTTATACCTCTGAAGCTGTCGTTACCAAGTATGTAAAGCTGTTTTCAGTAGTAGATTATTTAAAAAGGTATTAGAATGTTGAGGGGAGAAAAAACAAAGTTTGTTTTCTTCTTTTTTAACAGTTAAAAGGGTTGCTACTTTAGGCACTTTCCATTAGGCAGTTGTTGGCCGGAGAGATGGAAAAGGTTTCTTCTGCTTTAGCTAACCTTCTTCATATTTAGCCTTCTGTCCCTTCAGACACAACCAGTGAGAAATCACATTACTGTTGGCTTGTTAATGCAGTTATCAGTTGTTTTCAGATTCTTATTAAAGTTTCTTTCCATCCCATTCCTCAGGGGAATTGGTGGTCACAACAAATTACTTCTTGTTTGGGTTGTGGAGGTTTTCTGGCTCAGTGCTTTGTTTCGGGCAGTGGGTGTGCAGAGGCCCTGCAGAGCGCGTCGGTGCCGCATCCTGCACCAGCCACGTCCCAGTCTCTGTGGCCAGGTCTGTCACTGCGCTCCAGCCCAATTCAAATGCTGGAGAAGCCGATGCAAAATTTAAAATTTTTTGTTTAATCTGCATGGTGGTGCCTTCTGCTTTGCATGGAACAAGGTTAATTTTTGCCAAAATTAAACTGTCCTTGCAAATACCTAGGCTGTGTGTAACATCAGAAGAATAAAACTTTGAACTTGGGACCCAGCTTTCTGGATTTCTTGGCTGCTCGGTTCCTGTGGCTCTGGGCACATGGCACTGTTGAGCTCCCTGGTACGATGCTGCCGACTGAGACAGCCTGAGTCCCAGCAGGGCGGCAGGGCTGTGTGCTGGCAGGTCGTTTCCCCTCTAACGGGTACCTGTGCCTTCTGCAGGCTGCGGAAGTACAGGATTGTGCCATTCAGTGGATGGATGTGACTCCTCATCCTGCTGGATGCTACTGAGGCTGTTTGATTCGTCTCCGAATTGCTCTGTGTGCTGCTCTGTTGTGAGCTGAGGAGTGGGCTATGTTTGGTGTTTGTGCTGTAAATGGCTACTGCCTATTTTTCACTCAGGCAGGAGGGTAAGAGAGGTTTTGGTGACTCTCTGCTTTGTTTTCTGACAAATGCAAATTTGGTGTGCTTAATTTTTCTTTACTCCTGTATTCAGATTCTGACCTTTGAAAAGTAAATGTAAATAAAATCTCTTATCTGGATTGTCAGGCTCAGCTGTGCTCTCACTCTCTTTTTGTTTTTAAACATGGGAGTAAAGAGACAGGAGTGACAGTGAGCATACCTCTTCCTACACCTGAGATAAGCTGGATACATCCCCTCTAAAATCTGCCATCCAGGCTGGGCAGCTTTCCCGTAAAGATGACATGCGCCCACCCATGTGATAGGAGCTAGTTTCAGGAGGTGGGGAGGTAAGAGCACTGTTTGAAAAATACTGCTGCGCCAATAGAAATACCGCTTTGGTTTTCTGCTTCTTGAAAGTGCGGGAAGAAGAACAGGTAGTTACTAGAGACCGTGTTGCCCCAGGTCTTAGTCTAAATCCACTTATGTCCAGAAGTGTTCCAGGTTTGTTAACTTTGAAAGAGCAATTGGCTTTTGAAGCCTGAAGGAAAAAAAAAAAAAGGCAACTCTAAATTGTGTGGTGAGCGGTCCACGCAGAGCACTGAATGTCATTTCTGAAAGTAATTCTGTTGATCTTTTTCCAAAGTCCGTTGCTGATCACAAAAGCGAGGGGTCGGTTCTGGTTAGTTTTGCAGTAGATGTCATTAGCAATGGATGCTTGACGAGCAGCATCTGTGAGATGCTGTTGCTGCAACTGCTTGTGCTTTCCATGTGCAACATCTCTGTTGGGTACAAAGTCAGCTGGCAGAGTGCAAAGCACCATGAGTCATCCTGGCACTGCTGGAGTGTGTAACTACAGTCTCTACGCTAGGTGCAAGCCAGACCCTGGCTTTTATCCGGTCTGTACGCACAATGGGACAGAAAAACAGTGCGGAACAGGACGGAGAAACACCCCTTAGCTCTCTTCTGTCCTGGGCTGGATGTATAAACTGCAGTATCCTGGGTGCTGTTTGAAATTGCACGGGCTGCAAGTGGTCCCAAGAGGCTGAAACCTCCGTTAGTAGCAAACCTGTTTCTGGGGTGCCCCAGCTCTGCTCCAGAGCCAGCAGTGCGGCGCTGGCCAAGGGTACCCCTTTCTCCCAGGGAGGAATGGTTTTGGCTCAGCGTGCTAATGGTGTAGCCACGCTCTGCTTGTAGCGTGACTCAGAGTGACTGCTGACAGGTATTTTGCCTCTCAATCTGTCAGTTAGTAGTTTCTCTGATTTTTTTTCTAGCCTCTAAAGTTTTAGTGTTGGAGTCTGGATCGCTGCCGGAATAGGAATTTGGGGAAAAAGATCTTAAGTGAAGTTTGAAAGACAGAAGCTTTACTATAAAACCTTTCTGTTCTAATTTTTGGTATCTGCAATAAGTTGTTCCCGGTATTATTAATTATTCTGGCAGGTGGAGTTAATTTATTTGTGTATTAGTCTTCATGCTGCTGGATGAATTATAGATTTAATTATGGTCCAGGTGCTCAGAGCTTTGCTGTTCTTCTAAATGTGAAATATAAAGAAAAAATAAGTCTGAGTAATTTTTTGGCTTGTTGAATAAATGTAAACATCAGGAAACCGTGCCAGAGTATAAATAAAGAGAGGATTTACTTTGCAGAGAATGTCATTATCTACTCCAGGGTATTCTACTTTGTGGGGAGGATTAGTGCTCTGCATTATACTGGGACACACCTTTTTACAGCTACTACTTTATGCAGCAGAAGCTTAAAAACTTTTGCCTATAATTCCTTGTATTTTCAGACAAAGTTTCTTTTGCCATTACAGTTGATTACTAGTGGCCAAAGATTGAATGGAGTTAACATAGTCATAACAAGAAACACTCCCTGATTCCCTGGTAGGTGTAAATAAACTGCCTACTTGTAGTATTCTTATTCATCTGTGTTACTCAGTCTTTCCTTTTCTGCCTGGCACAGTTTTATTCACAGTCCTTGAACATTCTCATGCTGCAAAGCTACTTATTTATGTTTGTTTGTTTCTTGTCCTAAAACAGTTTTCCATCACTTTCCCTTAATCTGTATGAAAAATTACTTTTTGGATGACATTTAAGTCCATGAGAGCTCTTTTCACAACTGGCTGTTCACAGTCAGGCTGGAATACAAAATCGATGAAAACGTTCTTTTTTTACTGGGATTTCATAGGATATTTGGGCAAGGGGCAAGTGTATGAGCTATGTTAATTGACTAGGACCTACTTTTCTTCATTCCTCTTTTGTTTCTACCTTTTTAATTATTGCCTTTCTGCGTTGTGGTCCTGAGTCAGAAAAAGCACAGCATACCTTTCTCACCTTTTTCAGGAAAACTTGCGCGTGTGTGTGTTTTAATGCTTTTCTGAAGGGAGCGTGAATTGGCCCTGTTTCAGCTGCTGCTACACATCACTTGGCAGAGCCTATGGAATAATATGCCTGTGTGTCTGCTGCAGTATTGGGGACCAAAAAAAATAAAGACTATGCTTCTTTGATATATTTTACTATTATAATATGCCATTTATATGTGCAATAGTATGAATTTTTCAGATGAAGATCAACTAATTTATTCTTGCAATTGTCCCCTTATGCTCCTTTTAATTTGGGGGTCAGAAAAATTCCTGTCATGGTTTCATTTTTCTTTTTGGGCCTGCCTAACAGCTACCCTCAGGAGTCCACTGCTCCTCAGGCAGAAATATCATATTTGATGCATCTCCTGAGGAAGCAGCCAAAAGTGCATGTTCTGACTTCATCTTTAAGCTTTTTCATTTCCTTTACTGACAGTTAATGAAGTTACTATCACAGCCATTAAAGATAATTTTATGAAAGCAGATTATGTAATGATTACAGTTTCTTGTACTGTTTTTAGTACGAAGTCAAGTATCGATGCTAATTCTTCATTTTGACCCAGTATGGCAATACCAGTTTGCTGTGGTGGTTAGATGTGACGTGTGTGTTGGGCATTTGAGTTTGAGGTGGGTAAGGAGTTTGTTTGGGGGAAATCTGCATGTTTTAGAGCACCTTGATATTTTTATTTGAGATAAGAAATTGGGTTAAATTGAAGGGAGCCCTTCTTAATGTCTCTGTACTTTCCCCTTTTTCTTTGATGCTCAGTGCAGGGGATCATTTCCAAAAGTTTTGCCGGTATCACTGGACTTGGTTCTGGTTCACTGGTTGACATTATGAAGAGCTGTGCAACCGTCTTCTTGATATCACTGGTGCTAGTGGGCCTAAAAGTGCACTCAATTTTTTTTAAGCTCTCTCGATATACTGCAGCTTTTGGTTAGGGAAGGTACACGTGCAATTTCTTTATTTGAATACATCTTTAATGTGGTTAAGTTTAGAATAAGATTAGGAAGTAAACTCTTCATAGGGATTTTCCTATTACAGAGCCTAAATTTAGCTTCTCTTTTATATAAGTGTAATTTTAGATCATGAAATACCTACACTTTGTGGGAGGTTAGTGAATGAGTGGACTGGGGGCTGACAGTATATAGGCTTTCAAGTCCTTTACTCGAGGGGGAAATGCAACTGATGTCAGCATGTTAATTTGATGGAGTGCATTTATAGGAGATTTTATATAGCTGTTGGGTGTTAACTTAAAACTGTGTCTTCATTTGGTACATTTGTTCATTTGTTGTGTCCTTAGGTTATTTAATAAAACATGCAGTGAAACACTAGAAAAGCTCCTGGACTTTGTCTTCCAAACAGCTATTGCTGTCAGTGTTAAGGTTCTTTGTGTCTTAAACAAAACAAATCATTTTTCTTTACAGCAAAAGTGTGATTCTGAAGAGTTATTTACTCTTCATGTATTACTATATATTTTTATTTTAAAACTGAAATAGATAGATTGGGGCTTTTCCGGGTGTTGGAAGTCAAATTGAGTGCCCTGTAATTTCTGGAGACAAGAATGCTACTGTGTAAAATCCTAATTAATATAAAAAATATGCAGAGAAACAACTCAAGACAGTGCCACACACTCCTCAGATTCCCGTCATTTCTAATACTGACAGCCTTTGTGGGCTTCACACATGTATTTTTCTGTCTGGTTGTATGTAACTGCTTACAGTGGTGCAGTGCGTTAAGCAAGGTTGGCTTTGCACCACTGAATTGTCATCAGTCCGATCTCATTATTAAATCTTGGTTTGCTGTAAGCACACTATAGATGCTCCCTGCTTAGTGCTCAGGAACTCTTTCCTTGGAAACTGTGTGCCTTTTTTAATGTGTCATGGCTCAATTATCACATTCGGTTTTGGCTGCCAAAATAGCCATATATATTGTTTAGCAAGTGACAGCCTGGGCCTTTATCTCTTCCTGGCTGTTTGCCAGCTGTTTAATTGCAGCCCTGTGTTTGCTGTGTGTCACATCTTATGCTGGTCTATTATACCCAGCTAAAACAATATTTTGAAAATGTTTCAAATGTAAACTAATTCGGTGAGACTTTACCTCCTGTTACTTACATGAACCGCTGAGGATGTAATACAAGTCATTTTTTCCCCTACAAATATGAGCATTTGTACCTCTGATCATCTCAGGAATTTCCAGGGCAGAGAGAAGACAAGATGGGGACGCAAAAATGCTATCTTGTCCCCTTGAGAGATGTAACTAAAGCCGTACGCTTTTCATGTAATTTTTCATTTGTAGCTTCTGAGGCATTTTAAGAGCCAAATATTCTCTTTGTTCTGCCCTTTAGAAAAGAGCAAGCATACAGAAACTGAGCTGAGATCTCCACAGGAGTAGCGAAGCCTATGGGCCATATTTCTGCTCAAACAGATACTTTGGGTGAAGACGACGTTGGGTTTTGAGTGAATGGTGTCTTAGCGAGGCAGAGAATGATGCAGGTGCTGTACGCAGCACGTTCGGTTTGGCAGCCGCCCGCTTTCCATCAGGGAAGACTTCGGGCTCATGTTACTCGTGGCAGAGCTGAACTACGGATTTGTGTCCTACAGCCCCACACCGCCTGGGAGGAATGGAGCCCTGCGGTGTGAAACCAGGATATCAGAGGGCTAAGCACTCCCCAGTGCGGAAGCACACGGGGAATCCTTGGACTGAGTACGAATCCAGTTTTCTCTGCTCCTCTTTGTATAGCTATTGATCTCTTGCTCGCTCTCTCTGAAGAGCTGTATGTCTTTGAGAGTTTCAGCTCCTGGGTGAGATTCCTATCTGGTGCAAACTGCTTTAGCCTTGAGAGCAATGGATGTGCATTAGCTAACATTTTTGGCTATGTAGATTTTTTGGCAGAAACTTTGCTTTTCCACTGCTTAAAGAAGAAATCAGGATTTGTTCTATTGCTTGTTTAATAAGAAGAGTAGCTGTTGAACGAGAAAGGCATGATAAAAGTCTTGGGAAACAGCTTTGCAATTTTAGGTCAGAGGAATGCAGAGCAGAAGAGAACTTAAGAAAGATCACATTTTTGTGCAAAACACCAGATTTATAATTAAGTAGCAAGTGTTGGCTTTTTAAAAAGGAAAGAAAAAGATAGCCTGTAGGCAGGATTAGATCTACAGTATTTTTTCTTCATAATTGGAGGGGAAAAGATCCCATCTAGCTGAAGCCATCTAGCATGCTGGGAGAGGTTTGATATTAAAATGGGCTTTTTTAAAAGGAAGTAAAATTTTTAAGAGTGTTCTTAAACCTGCTTTCTGAAAAGTGTAATATTGTGTGAGTAATACAGTCAAGCATGTGCACACATTTTTTTTTCTGGTTAATCTGCTAGAGAGGTTCTGCTAAATAACCCACACACGCACCTTTTTCAGAAGCTGACCTGTTTAAGTAGGGTTACAAAGTGAGTATTAAAAGGTATTTAGGAGAGGGTTGTGCATATATGGGGCAGCTGGAGTGTGAGTGCTTGTGGCAGTCCTGCTGTGCTGTCATTGCATGTCTTTTCAGGAAACGCATCAAAACAGTCACTAGCACAGGATCTACATAATTCCAGTAGTTTACAATGTGATCAGTCTATCTAGTGTCAAAAATAGGCCACTTTGCCACACTTGAGTTTCTGCTTGACTAAACCCTTCTCTGTTCCATTAAGCTTTCGCGTAAGTGTTGCAGGTAGTGTATTTTTGCATGTGAGTTTCTTACATATCTCAAATCACATTACTTTCTGCTGAGTCGGAAGACAACTGCGTTTTTTAATATACAGATAAAGTGGGTGCTGAAAGGTAGCCTGACAGAAATCCTTACTGTGTGTGCGCCGCCTGGTTTGATAAGGCAGGTGTGCATGTGTGCCGTTGACATGGAGACTTTAGGCAGCCCCCTGATGTAGATGTTTAGACGATTTGTTAAGAAGTTGTTATATCTGAAGAGTAGTTACTCAGTTATAGATACCATCTCGTTGAAAACAATTGCTCATGTGTTTGACACGTTCGTTGCAAATTAATGGTGGCCTTGGGGAAGTGAAGTGTTTCTTTACAGTCCGAGGTCTTCGCGTAGCCCCAGGAGTTAGATACAAGTTAAATCCCAGCAAGACTTACATAAAGCCCAGTGCTGGCAAAGCAGCAATGCCACTTACTTGTCACCGTTGAACATTCAGTATCTACTTGACAAAGTTTACATGAGGAAGGACAAGATCAGGACAGGTCACAAGAATGCACAGCCCATACGCCGCTACAGGCTCATGAAGCCCTGAATGTTGAAATAATGAAATGTTGATAAAATGCAGAAAACTGGGGGAAGACGGGGCGCGCGGCAAAGCTGGGTGAGAGCAGGTACCTGCGCGTCAGTTGCTGTGGTGCTATTGAAAGGTGCAGTATGGCGCAGCCGAAATGGAGAACTGTCGTGAGCCCATGGCGTTTGGGGCCAGTGTGAGCCAGCTGCAGTACTTGTGCTCGAGGGTTTTGCTTGGCTTTGCATGCACCGGGCTCTGCTTCCTCTTGCAAGTCCTGTTTCACGTGCTGCCTTTATTCTCCGTTTCTGACTTTTCACGTCTTGTCCCTCCCTCTCCCATCTTCACAGCTGTGAAGAGAAAATAATTGGGGCTGAACACTGGACTGTTTTTTTCGGAGGAATATTTGTTGTGTATTTGTAGTTAGTTTCTTTGGGGATTCAAAAAAAAGAAAAAATGAGACGTCCTCTCCAGGAGCATGCAGCGTGTTCAGGGTTAAAGCAGGCCATGAAAAGGGACACTTCCCTTTCTTGTCAAATTGGCTTTGGTTTCTTAGATCCATCACGCTGGAATGCAGCCCTGAAATGCCAATTTTCTTGTGAGGAGGAAGCAGAGCCAATTGATTTAAACTTCTAGTTGTGTCTGCTGGCAATTTCCACCAGAAGCTAATTACAGCTAGCAGCGATCGCCAGCAGATGACTGAGTGAGTGGTTCCACCTCTTAAAGGACAGAGTTTAAACCTGCACAGGGTTTCTTTTCCCTTGGGGTTGTAAGGCTGGGGTAAATTTTTTCAAGCAAGTATTTTACACACACCAAGAGAAATCCTGAAAAATTAGGTAAATTATTTTATCACACAAATAATATCTTTAGCTACTCCCCAAACTGGAAGGTAATTTACTGGGCTTTGCACTGTGTCACTGTGTCATTTCAAGACTACCTGATGTGCATGTTTAAATTCTGATGTGATTAACCCAGCTCACTTTCTGTGTTGTCACTTTCGTAAATTACTTCAGGGTAAATAATAAAATGGTTCAGACCTTTTTTTTCTAAATGAACCCTGTAGCTTTGAAAATGCTTATAGGTACTGAAAATTGTACACCTCTTGAAACTGTATTCCAATAACAAGAATTTTGCAAGAGTGAACCTTTTTAATAAAGGATGAAGCATGATTTTTTTTCAACTAGCATCACTAGATGGCGTTGCCTAGTAGTCTAATGGTTGAGTGTTAGTTTGAAAATAGCTGAAATTAATGTAAATCGATAGAGTAATTAAAAAATATTTAAATCTTTCAGTGTGTATGTCTCAGGCTTTTGTTTCCCTTTTGAATCATGCTTCTAACTGTTCAAGAGAGGGCGTCTTTAAGTGTCGTTTCTGCACGTATAGCACTTAGGCAGGTAGTCTGCTGTAGTTTCTACTGTGGTTCTGCTCTCTTCCTTGTCTTGCTTGAAAACTTCTTGATGTTAGTTGCTGAGGGACTGAGGCTCAGCCAGACCCCATGCCACTGTTTCATGCATGGTTCTCTCTATACACAATTAGCCTCTTTCAATTGTATGCTGAAATATTAGTGGGAGGACTGCTTGGAGGATGCTAGATGAGACACACAACAACAAAAAGCCATGCCAGTATTACTTTATGGAAAGCTCCTGGGATGGCATATTTTTCTGAAGTACGATGTCTGCTGTCATTACAGGCAACGTGAAATCAACAGAAGTGCTGTTTGGGGTTTTTATTCTGTTTGTTTATTTTGTGTTTTAGACACCGTGCTTTTTTTTTTTTTTTTTTCCTGGCTGGTTTCCTCTGTTTTGTTAGTGGTCAGTCATGCTTCTGGCTGCAGCACTGGCATGACACCCCCGTGCCTACGTGTGGGGCATGCCCGTGCCTGCATGCTGTTCTCTGCCATCCTTTTTCCCAGGCAAAGCAAGAGGAAACCTGTCTTTCATATCAGCAGCATATTTAGCTGAAAGCAGAAAGACATCAGGTAGGTGGGTTTATTCAGGGGGGTGGTAAGGAGAAATGATGAGCCCAAAATGATTTGTCCAGTGCTTTCTGTTCAACTCCATCATCTACCTCTTCTAAAATGTAAGTGCGAATTTGGCATAACCTACTTCCTTTTCTTGGTTCACCAGCACTTTTAATTTAGAAGATCTCCTGCTTAAAATTATAGTTGTTTTAAAATTCTTTCTTAACCCATTGCAGTTGTCTTTATCAGTCTACTAAAAACTGAAGAGTTGTTGCCGGCAGGAATTGGTATAACTTGCATGTTTGGTTTCTTAGTTTAAATAACAGTTCCTGTATGTTAATCAGTTTGCCTGAAATTCTACATTTAGATCTAGAGAGTGTGCACACCTCTGGTTGCTGTAACACTTGTATTTACAAAACAGTATTTTTGAAGTTTTTATAGTAGAGTTCTAGTTGTAGGATAATTTTGCTGCTTAATTAACAGCTTGGACACCTATAAAGCAGTATCAGATTTCACAAAAGAATGCGAAATAAAAAAAAGCAAACCAACAAACAGTAAGCATGTACCAGAATGTATTTTGGTGACAGTAGGTCACCAAAGCTGCTGTTTACTTAAGACATTTGAAACTAGGTTCTAGGCCTAATTTGAACAACTTTCTGAACACCACCGCAGTGTAGTTCTGAAAGTTAATGTAGTCTTGTGTGAAGCCTTGTTTTAGAGAAATGGCAAATAAGAACTGGGGGGAGATCGAGGTTGTTTGAGAACGACAGCACGATGCTTAACAGCCTCCTCTTCTGTGCCAGGGGAGCGATATAAGAATACCAGGACAGAAAACCCCTTAATCTTCTTTTACATGTCCATATGTTTGTAAGTCAGAATGAAGGGGAGTAGCTGTGAAGTAAGCAAATCACTTATGGGCTATTTTTTCATCACTTTATACAGGGTAATTGATAATTAAGGTACAAAATTTGGTACAAAAAAGCATTGGCAGGATGGGTCTACATTTGTTTAAACACCTCATTCAGTAAGTACTGAAGCATGTGCTTATCCCCTGTTGAAGTTGGTGGGTTTTAAACACATGCAGAAAGCTGAGCGGAGTCTGAGGGAGAGGAGGCAATTAAACGGGGCCAAGCACAGAAGGAAGAGGGGGAAGCAGTGGTGATCGTGAGTCGGAAATAGCTATTGCATTCAATATTTTACAGAAGACAGCTCTACCTGTAGCTGTGCGATGAACTCTAATATTTTTAACAGATCTCGAAGCCTCATCTTCAAAGATGTCTGATCCACCAGTGGCTCCGCACGGGGTTTAGCCCAGTGTCAGGCCAGTGCATTGGAAACTGTAGACGCTGGCGTCCAAGCAGGGTGAGGAGAGGGGAAGCAGGGGAAGTGGGACCTGCCTGCTGTCCCCTTGCCTTTTTCAGCTTTCTTCTGGGGGGTTCAGAAATATGCCATTCAAAGGAATATTTCTGCCACACCTCCATGCCAGTATGCTGTCCGCAAGCAGCGAGAGGTGGAAATGTAAAGCCAGTAGTTGTCAGGAACTGCTCACTGCACTGCTGTTAGGAAGAACTCTGTTTCATGTGCGTAAAATCAAAGTACACATTCAGTGCCATTTTTTTCTCCTAATTTTTACCTGAGGGCTGAATGCTCATCTAATCCTGTTTATTTGGGGGCATTCAGCACATAATACTAAATGTGCTTGATTTTTTTTTTATTTGCAGGTCACCTTTTAATGGAGCTGTAAAAGTAAGTGTAAACTGCACCTTCTTTTGTCATCAATAAGTGCTGAAGGGCGCAATGCTCAGGGCAGGAGTGTCTCTGGGCTCACATGTGGGAGAAGGGTGGGCAACCCTTAGCGCTACCCAGTAAGTAAGAGGGTTGAAAGGTAACACGGGCTTTGGGCTTTTGTTCGTTTGCTCTCTGTGTTTGTACAGGCCTCCTCAACACTGCAAATACNGTTGTGCTAATCCTAACACAAAAACGTTCAGGACAGTTTTTGCTCTGAGGAGTTCACCTGCTATAGCTAATGGTTCCCCTGCTTGGTTGAAAAAGAGGGCTGGATGGCTTGTCTTGGTGACCTCTAGGTCAGACATAATTAGGAAATAGAGCTCAGGCTGTTACCCCATATAGGGAGTAGCACTTACCCCTTTCAGAGTGTCTTATAGAGGATCTTGGTCCTTGGTAGAAGCTGATTAAGTACTTTTTCCCCATGATGCGGGCAATTTCTGTGGTCCCTATCTACGGTGAAGAAAGTGTGATCTAGACGCGCTTTGCACGTATGTCAGAAATGCAGGTGTAAGCCAGATGAAGCTGTCATAGATCTCAAACCCCCTTTTCCCCCGTCTGGTTTGCAGCTGTTGAATTCATCAGCAGTGCACATGAATGAGCAATGAGCCTAACAGGGGGGGAGCAGTACCCTGTGAAGGCTTTGGGCTGTAATCTGGGTGGGTAGTGGAATAAAAAGTCCGATCTGGAGACAGAGTGTCTTTCTGAACTGTCCCTTTGTGTCGCAAGAGCAGCTTTTAATCCCTAGCAACTGCTGCTGCACATCCTTCTCATTCACCCCCTTCCTTGGCAGCTTCTGTTTGAATAGGTAATGTCTGCATATCCACGGTGATGAGCGGAGATGAGCCTTAGGGTGCTTTGCCCCAGAAGATGGGTCCCTTTCAGGCAGCAGGCAGGAACGGGCAGTGTCTGGAGGTGGCTACCAGAGCTCTGTGTGTCTGTGTGCCCATCGGTGGCTGAGACGCCTGGCCTGAGCACTGAGCAGTGCTATTCCTCTAGCGGTTGCATGATGGCTGACTTTGGGATTAAGTTCTCATTTGCAAAGGAAACTTTGTGTGTTTATTTTAAGTCACAACTTTTTGGAAGAAAAAAAAAAAAAGCAACCCAAAACTGTTTCACCATGGCATTTCCAGGAGGGTGGGAAAAATGCCAAATGGAAGCAAATGTAGTTTTTAGTGGTTGTGAGAAGCAGGTTTGAGGTTCTGTGTTACAAGTGGCTGCCATCGGCGCAGAAGTTGTCTTCCTCTCTGCAGAGCTGAGCTGCCCTGTGTAATGTCAGCATCTAAAGCGGATCTGATGTCTTACCTCCGTGCCGGGCACATGAATGTCTCTGTTTGCTTTGAATCAGTTGCAACAACAAAAAAACCCACCACAGTTTGGCTTGCCCTCAGCACCTGAAACACACCTTTATGAGATTGCAGGTGGTTTCATCCCACTTCTGTTGTTTCAGAGCAAACCAGCTTGGATGACATTTGTTGGGTCTGTTCTGTGAACATGGAAGAAAGTCACGTTAAGTGCTGGAAGACGGGAGCTCAGGAGGGCCTCAGCCCTTGTGCGGGGAGGGCTGTGGTGAGGGGCACCGTGGCGTGAGCCAGCTCTTACCTGGAGTTGTGTGCATATTTAAAAAACGTAGACCAGGCTGGCAGGCAGCTGCCAGAGGGTCTGTCTTGATTTACCATCTCCTCTGGGAGCTGCTCTCGGTGTGAACTGGGGTTTGTGGCTGCCAGCAGTGGGAAACGCGGAGCAGGGCAGAGGTGGCGGCGAGCTCCCCTTCCCATGCTGTGGGGCGGGATGGCGAGGAGCATGAAGAGCAGGTGAGCTGCCAGGCCTGACATGACAACACATGCTGCAGAGACTGCCAAAAGGCAGAGCTTCACGGTGGGATGAATACTGTAAGGGAAAACCAGCTGGCCTAACTTCATCTCAAAGGCTGCCTGCTCAGTACGGAAACGTCACTGGATTCTGTGAGGAGCTGTTTGAATACACCAGAGACCAATGCAACCAAGGCAAGATGGCAAGAGAGACCACCTCCACGTCCTGCACTTGTGTGGAGAAGATGAGAGGAGAGGCCTGGGGCGGAAAGACTGGCAGAGTGTTTCTCAGGAGAAGCTCTTCCCTTGCCTTGTATCTTCTAGTGCTCCAGGAAAATGGCAATACTGAATAACAAAAACTTCTTTTTTTGCCTAAAAACAAATGCTGGAAAAAAAACAGAAGGTTTGAGTGGAGCTTGCTGGGAGGAAACACTCATGATTTGTGTGTGACGTTTTCTTTGTAGGGCTGCATAAGGAGGCTTGCGCGAGAGGCTCTCTGCCTGTCCCCCAGCTCAGAGGAACTGTGGCGTCACTTTTATTTTTTTCAGATCCTGCATGAATCAACTCAGGAGCAGGAGGTTGAAGCAGCAAGACAGCTGTTATCCTCTCCTTGGAGACTGGGAAGTATCAGCATGCCACCAGACCTGCTTATATTACATGTACTAAACACACTCAGTTCCTTTCTTCTGTCTGTTTTTCATCAAAAGGTTAGAGCACAGGCTGAAAGAAGAGGGACTTTGAAGGGCAGGGCCCCCTGCCTAATTATGCATTAGGCACCTTATAGTAAACACATGAGCTGGAGGCTGTCTCCTAAGTGGTCTAATTCCTGTTGTACAAACCCACAAAGGAGTAGTGGTGTTCAGTTCCTGCTTTCTCTTGATGTTCACAGATGCTTCACTCCTGAGCATCGGCTCTTCTCTGCCTGGAAGCCTACTCTCTGGCCAGGGTTGGCCCTGTTGGATGTGAGACAAGGAGGGGGAGGATTGCTGTTCCCAGGGAAAGTACATCTCTGGCAGTGAGCGTTTACCTGGGAGAGCCAGGAACAAGCTGTGGGTGCCTGCCGGTCCATTCCAAAGCTGTGGTTTGGCAAACGCAGGGCAGTAGGAGGGAGGGCACCCAGCAAGAATGTGGAGAAGCACACCTAAAAGACCAGTTTGTCCACCTTTGTCCCCTGGGAGTACCTTGGACTATCTGGGGCCCAAGTGCTTCTTTTCACCTGCTAACCATGCTATGATAGCAGCAGTCTAGAGCAGAAGGGAAGGGCAGATTCACAGTCTTCTCCCTGTTTGGTCCCTGGCAAGAGGTGTGCTTTCGGGAGAGAACTTGGAGAAACACTTCCTTAGCAGTAGCCTTGACAGCTATTTCCATGGCCAGTCAGGACCAAATGAGCATGCTTTCGCTTCCAGCTTTGTATGGTGATGGGCAGCCCATGTCTCGAACAGCCTCATCTTCTACATGTTCTTTCTGGCAGCTTCTGCCCTGGTGCCTCTTTGCCTTGAAACGCGTCTTGTGATCCTGGTTTTGGCCAGGTAGTGGTAAAAGCGGGCTAGTGCGGGCAGCAACGGCTCTGCTCTGCAGTTAGCTGTGATTGCTGACCACGTCCGAGAACGGCCCGTGCTTCAACTCGTTTCCTGACCCATTCTCCAGACAACTTGCTTTTCTATATCATCCCAGGGTTTCTGGGATGCTTTTTATAACCTCTGGCTTTTAGCTGGGAGCTTCAGGATTATTTTTTTATTTTCCAATTTTTCAAATTGTCCAGAGGTGCTGCTGGCATTCTTGGCTGGCTTCCAGGTCAGGCATGAAAATGAGCTGAAGTCTCCACTCTCTTGCTTTTGCTGCTGGACAGTCAGATTGCTGCCTGCCTGAAACGCTCATTTCCTTGAAGAGACGCCGGGGATGTAGGGCACGGGCTGAGCAAGGACCTCTGTGTAAGTCGAACAGGAGCCAGGAGTGTCCACCCAGCTAGTAACAGTGACAAAATTTGCAGGAGAAGCACCGTCTGTATTTGTTTGAATTAGGAGGACGAGGAGGCATTTACAGAGAAAGAAAGGAAAGCACAGTTTAAACATATTTAATATGTATTTGAGTTTAAAAGCACATAAATGTTTATAATCAAATAGATAATTCATATTTACTAAAGTATGCCTTCAACAAGGAAATGTTGCAAGCTAAGGGGTTTGTAATTGCATTGTTGACGGAAGCTGGACTTCGGTGCGGCTACTACAGTATTGACTTGAAGAGGATGGATTTGCTAACGGGGTGGGTGATCCTGTCTGGTCTCAGGCAAGGCAAAAAAAAAAGAGAAATGAGGGAAGTTAAGAAACTAGTGCCAGCTTGGGGCATTGGATGAGTAGTCTCAACCAACCATGCTGATACTGTAGCTTTAAAGTTATATAAATATGTGAGGGTGAAAAGGAAGATTTCATTCAGTAGACAGGATAGTGGCAGCCAAAAGAATTAGTTTACATTTTTATTAGGCATTCTCATTAAGGGAATAGGAGAGCAGGATTTATACTCTTTGTGTCTTATAAGGCTTATATGGGACATTTCAGTACTGGGATGCTTAAGCATCTCAACCTAATGAAAAGATCATTTCAAGGCTCTTGAACTGCCTTATAGCTTGTGATAATGGAAAAGATGTATTTATTTCAGGAAAGATTGTTTAACTGGCAGAGAAATGTGTGCTTGAGCACTGCTAGAGCAATATGCAGTGGTTGTCACGTGAATATGTAACACAGTAGCTGCATCTGTGGATCTAATCTGTTTACCAAGAAACCCAAATAAGATTGTGGGTTTTGCCTTTGCTCAAAAGAACAGTGAATTAATCTGAAGAGATTTTGTATCTTATGCTAAGAGATGGTATCTTATTCTAAGAGATTCTGTATCTTATTCAGAGAGGTTGTAGAGGTTCTGAGAGATTTTTCTGTAAAACAAATACTAAATCTGAAGAAATTATAAATCAAATTTTATCTAAAGCACTGGAGGTCTGTTTAATTTTCAGTTTTATTGCCTCTTTTTAGGCTGTTTATTAATTCATTAGCTATACATTATTAATCTTAATTATTGTTAATTGTTAAATTTTAATTATTAATATTAATTCATTAGCTATACATTAAAGTATTCTTTTTACTTTCATTATGTGTTTATAGGTAAAAGCACAAGTTGCTGGGTTTTTTTATGAATTTTGAATTAAGTAAATTAATTCTTACTAGCATTTCTTAGTGTCTAAAATGTAATACTGTGTTGTTATAAAGCAACTCCATTAACTTCAGTGACATTAGTCAAGCCTCAGATAAGACTACCTGAGAACAGAATTTGGTCGAAGGGACTGGGTATGCTTGTTCATGTTAGTAATGCTCTGCATAGCTAATGCCAGCAAAATAGTTCCTATACCAACTAAATATGCTAACCAGTATATACCCTGCATATATCCTGTGAAAAACTACAGATTAAAATAGCTTTGCTGAAATCTTTTCTACCTCCTCCATTAAATCTGGGGGGAGCAGCTATCCAGAAAGCATTTAAATAGAAAAATATCCTGAGTTTTGGGTCTTCTTTGCCTCCCTCTCTCCTGCCCTGTTGCATGTTTCTTGGATTTGCAACTAAAAAGCCGTTAACAGCTCAAGCTAAACCTGCTCATCATGCTGACAAAGGCGGTGGCTAGTTGGGAGAAACCAACTCTTCCCACTAGATGCCCCCTGGTTCCCTGAGAGCTAGTCGAGGTGCCTGGTAAATCTTCAGGAAAGGGGAGAATTGAAAATCCTCCTGTAATATGTTCTGCATGGGATGTTTCTAAAATTGTTACAGCCAACATAAGCTCTCTCTCTTTAGGAACAGAAGGTAATACTGTGTATTATGCTGATCTCATTTATCATTTTAAGGCTCCTTTTAGCTGATCCCTTGCTGCTGACATTTGTAACGTTTCCTAGATAATACAACTGAGCTGCTGTCTGGCTTTCCGTAACCACCAGGAAAGCGGTCCTCTCCTCTCTGTTCCTCTCCACCAGTTCCCACGGACCCACCGCTGTCAGCTCCTCAGCAGTCACGTGAATTCCCCCTCTGAGTTTGGACCTGAGCACGCAGCTTTTGGTTCATTTTTGGACATGCTTGTGAACCCTGCTCCCCTAAGTAAGAACTAAGATTGCATCCAGCTGCTCCAGATTATTTAAATTTTTCTGAATGTGTGTTTGTTCTGGAACAGTCCCACTGAAATGAACAGAGGAGTGGGATGTGCCAAGTGTATCCTTGGCGGCTCTGAACAAATCCCTGCCTGATAACACGTTTCAGTTTGTTGTTCGACAGTGGAGTGAGTTTATTGAAATTTCAGTGATCATAATTAGGCTTCAAAAGTTAATCTTGCGTCAGCATGCAGGAAGGAAGTTGAATGTTGCCTTGGAGTAAAATTTCAGACTTGGTATCACTTGTTGCTGTGCGCGTGGTACTTCTGTCAGAACAAAGACATCTGTGACCTCTCCTCCAACAGGTATTCGCCATCTAAGACCAGTAATGGGTCTAGTATGGGGCACTCTGGCCATCCTTTTGGTGCAGGACATACCTGGGGGAGGCCCTCAGGGGGCTGAGGGAACAGTACCGACCTCTTTCTGGCCAGATTTATCTTACTTTAAAGTCCTGTGTGAGCACCTTCATTTGGTTCCTTGGGATGCAGCGAGTCTGCTGACACAGTCTCATTTACTTGGTCTAATAAGCAAGTTACTCCCTACCTTGGGAGACTTTATTTTTGGTGTTTCTGAGGAAAGTGTGGTTTAAAAAAAACCCCAACACATAGACTTTGGGGGTTTAGTTTTTGGGCATTGGGTCTTTCTGGTTTGTTGTTGGGGTTTTGTTGTCACAACACGCATGGGATCCATTGAAGTCTGGAGGTGGTGTTTGACTTTGAAAACTCCTCTCAGTTACAGAGTAAGGCACAGCCATGGCACTGTCCAGCTGGTAGGGGCCAGAATCATTAAATGCCATAGAGATAGCTTTAACTTCTCAGCGTTACCTGTCTTACGCCGGGCAGGGAAATGGATTGGTGTTGCACCCAGATGCAAGCTGGCTTGTTTCCAGACTTCATCCATGGAGTCACCACGGACAAAGCCAGCTCGTGGCCCCCTCAGCCTCTGGCCTGGCATATACTCCCAGAGCAGAGCAGCGTGGTGGCACTGAGGTGAGTTTTGGGAAAAGCAACTTTAATATTTATCCATAGTATTTATGAGCACGACATGCTGGTGGAGTGGTTTCTGCTGCTCTTGCTTCTTACTAGTTGCTTGTTTCTACTGCTGGAGCCTGATCATTCTTGAAGGATTTGGGCATGATGCAGTAGCTGTGCAGAAATCCCTGAGAATGTTTTTGTAGGTTTTGACTGGGTTTGGGGTGTTTTTACCAATGTGTCTTCTGTGGATGTATCTGTGCTGGGATATCCAGCCTCAGGCTGATGAAGAACTTTTTGTCTGTCAGGAAGGGCTGGTTTAGGGTTAGACGTGCCACTGCTGGGATAATTTTTTGTCTTCTTCAGTAATACAGATATATTTTTGCGTCTGGGTCCTCAGCTAAAGTAAAAGTAAAGTGTTTGAGAAAACTAAAACCAAAGAAAGCAAATGTTTCTGTTGTTTACGTGTTCCAAAATTAAAAAAAAAAAGACAGTTTTTTTTTATTGATAGAGGGAATATGAGATGATTTCTTTACAGATGAAAGTCATTCTCAGTCTTGGGGGTCCACAGAATAAATTATTCAGTCCTATGTCTTTTTTGTGGATCTTTGAGTATTGACATGTATTGTCTCAAGCTCTGATTTAGCTACAGCTACAAGTTGCAGAAAAGAGCAGTGTCACGTAGCTGAAAGAAGGGAGGAGGCAGGGAAACAGTCTTGTGCTTGGCAAGTGTGTAAAACATAATGGTCAGGGGACTGAGAGCAAACAAACTTTCAGAGTGTTTGGCTGAGAATTTACTGCGAAGAAGTCAGAGGGTTTTTTTATGCCTTACCATTTTTCGGCTTTCTTACAAAAAATGAGGATTCAGAGTGCTACGGCGCAGAGGAATGCAGCTGCTGCTGCTGCTTGGATAACTTTACAAATACCCAAGTGTAAAACAATTGCAAAGCTGGATGTTTATATGTATACATTTTTTATGTTAACCAGACTTCTTGCAGTATCTCTAAAATTGTACGTACAACTGTCCTATACTGTACAGTGCCTTTAAATTACTGTTTGTTTCTCACACTGGCATTAATCTGATGTCTTTTCTAGAAAAAAAATGTGCTATTCTCCAAGACTTTTTCTTTCCTATCAAGGCTAATAATCATATAATGTGTAATTCACTTTAGGAGTGCAACTGTCTTCCTCGTAGTTGTTTCAGGGGATATTTTAGTGGTGAACTTGGTTCAGCGTACAAACCACAGGTGTTCTCTGGTATTTTGATATTATTGACTGGCAGGAAGGTAGGTATAGACAATTTGCTCTATAGGTTATAGATGCAAAATATTTATCTTACTAAAAGGTGGTGTTCTAAGGTTCTAAAAAATTATTTAAGATTCACCATATAGTCAGGTAGTTAAATGGAACTTCAGGAACTTGTCAGACAGTTTAGAATTAAGGTTGCTGTGTGTAACTTCAAATTTAGCAGTTCCTAGTTTATGAATATTTAATCAATCTCCTCTAATATGTCCTTGTCATTTTCCTTTTCTGTTTCTATTCTTCACTACTGAAATATTTTTAGATTAAAAAGAAGGATTTTTAAGGAGAAATAAATGTTGACAGTAGAAATACAAGCATAGCAGGTTTGCATCAATATAGTTGTTTGAGATTAACATGCAAACAGGTAGAGGCAGTGTAACATCCTCTTTAGACTTAGTTTATAGTAAAAACGTAATAGATTATTTCTATATTATTATGCAACAGGCATAAACCAATTAAGAAGTATTCTACTGTGCACAAAGAGGATCATTGCATTCATTTGACTAGAAATCCAGGAAGAAAAGATACTGTAGTTTTCAGTAGTTTCTGGTTGCTATGTGGTTGTCCCAGGAGTGCTCAGAAGAAAAATTTTATAAACAAAATTTCTCCAGTGTGAATATGAATCTAAGGTGAAGAATTCAATCTGTGTTGAATCAGCGATGGTGAAAGATACTTAGGTGTTGCTGTCTGTCTATCTGATGAATATTTTCAATAGATATGAAGCAGATAACTATGCCATTTATAATTAATATTTCTTCCTTGAGTCTATTAGATTGTCAAGGAAGAGGAATTTTGTCTTCATGAGATGAAGATTGTCTTCATTGTAAGAAGAGTAACAATTTGAAGGAGTACTAGAGTCATATTCAAGGGAAGAGAATGAAGTTGTCTTTGAGACTGGATGGGAGGCGAAGGCTGAGCCAGATGGAGGGAGAGAGGTAGAGCAAATGTAGGCGCATTCTGGGAGAACAGCGGTCGATCTCTGCTGGCTGAGATTTAAGCGGAAGACATACTTTCCTTCCATTTCTGAAGGGAGGTTGAGAAGGCTGTGAATGGAGTGGGAAGGTGTACGAGAGCTTGAAAATCTGAACTATGAGGAGGCTGGAAATGTACAGTCTGCAGAAGTAGTACATTACTTGTGTGGACCTAACACCAAAAGTAATCAAACAGCAAGTAGATAAAGGTATGGAGAAGTCAGTGTTTGCAAGTTGGGATTTATTTTTCTGTTGGATGCTTTCTGATGCCAAATAGACAGCTATGTTTAGTTTATTTGTGCTTGGCGTATTGAGTGTTCTCAGTGTGGTATTGTTTTGAATGCAGCCATTATCTGTACCTGCTTCACCTTGTGCCTTGACTCCATGATACATTGCTTGGAGCTGTGCCTAGCGGCTGTTCACAAACTAGAACCCAGCCTGTGCCTGTTTGTTGGGCAGCACTTTGTTGGGAGTGCCAACAAAATTGCCTCCTGACTTTTAGATGAATTGAAGATGGAGCTTCACCTTCAGAGCATTAGAGATTTTCAAGGCCCAGGTATTTGAGAGATGGCTCCTCTCTGCTTCATACCTGCCATCTGGGGAGGATGCTCGTGTTTCCAATGTGCATCCCGATGGCACCTGCTCCCCAGAGCCCGGCGAGTTCCCCCTTTTCTGTGCTTCACAAAGTTCTCCCCCCATCGGACTGGTCAGGATATGTAATTGCAATATAACTGAGCTGAGCGGATTAGTTTATGACTGCGTAGGCGGTTGATGTTTAAGTGACTAATGTAATTCTTGTTTGTAGGAAGGCTTGGCATAGCCACTTAGTTGATCTGAGAAGCAGAGAAATGCCAATCTGGAGAGTATATATAAAGCTTTAAAAATGGAAAGAAGAAACCATCGTCAAGAATATATCATCATGATATGCTCCACTTCATATTGCTAATCACTGTCTTTATACCTTCAGTGGTTTAGTGCCTTGTATTAAAGGTGGACTGCTGCTTCTTCCATGGCTCATATTGAGTCAGTGGTTGATGAGGTCGTGTTGGGTGCTGGAGGTCTGTCCGGGCAGATCTTTAAAGGGAGGTGCTTGCTCTGAAGTGTTTAGAGTCACATGAAAGTGTTGTAGATTGATGGTTTCAGAACATGTTAGGAGATTTATCTTTTCACAAAGCCACACTCATAAAATTGCTGTAATGATGACTGAAATTTTTTAACATTTAAAGAAAAGAAGCACTCATAAGTGTTTAAGGCATTCAGAATAGCATGGGGATCCAAGTGCCTGGAGGAAAACAGTGTAAATCTTTTTTTTTAATCTTTAATACACAAAATCTTAGGGTGGTCTCCTTAGAGCTGACAAGAGTGACTGTTCCCATTGAATGCAAGAACAGCATATGGAAAAAGTCAGATAGAAATTACTGGTGTCATCACTTCAGCATCAACTCTCAGCAGGAGAATAGTACCAGATTTTGCAGTACTTCCCTTCCTAGAATATATTTTGAACAGTTTATTGCTTTTAGTCTGATTGGAAAAAACTACTGTTGCTGCATTATGCTTTTAGCTCCTGTATGGCATACCCACATGGGCCTCAAGTTCATCACGGTCATGTAGTTCAGGAGCATCACTATCTTTCAGGTACTGCAGTTGCACTTCTGCAAATGGAGGCAACTCTTCCACCCCATTGTCCTGAATTCTTTTGAATGACTGAGGCTTCTTGCTTCCTTTATTCCGAAGGCACGAGGGATGTAACCTATGGTAGAAGGCTCCAGTTCTCTCTCACTGAGTTTTGCTCACTGGGACCTGTGGCCTACCGGTGATGGAGAGATCATGTCATTCTGCACCTGCCAAAATGGGAGCTTCGTGTAACCCTAATCCTCCTGGATAGCTGTGCATATGTGAACATGGCCACTAATTTCAGGGTCTGTTGTGACAGGACAACGGGTAATGGTTTTAAACTAAAAGAGGCTAAAGTTAAACTAGATATAAGGAGGAAATATTTTACACTGAGGGTGGTGAAACACTGGAACAGGTTGCCCAGAGAGGTGGTAGATGCCCCATCCCTGGGAACATTCAAGGTCAGGTTGGGTGGGGCTCTGAGCAATCCGATCTAGTTGAAGATGTCCCTGCTCATTGCAGGGGGGTTGGATTAGATGACCTTTACAGGTCCCTTCCAACCCAAACTGTTCTATGATTCTAATTCTATGTTTGCGACTTTTCTTTGTAGCAACTGAGGATTTGTAGTTAATGTTAGTGTTTGCTTGCAACAGCAGTTCAAATGAACATTGTGATTTAAGTGTCACTTGGTTTGGGGCATAGCTGCTCCTTCTACAGTGGCAGTTCCTATAAAGTTGACATTTCCTGAATGCTTTTGTGAATATAATCTGCTGAGGACAATATTTTAGGTACTTAAGTTATTATTTTGGAGGGGGAAAGGTACAGAAGGTACAGAAGGTAAAGAAGTACAGTGTGTTTTAGGCTTATCATCCAAAATGCATGTATCTAAATACATTTAATACCAACTGCTGAAAAAGGTTATTTATTTTTATACCGTGTAATCTGCAGCATCCACAGGGTAGAATTTGTACAAAATAAAAGCGAAGGTACTGCTTCCAGTTTTAGTCATGACAGAGTCTTTCCAGAGCAGGTGGCATCCAGCAGCCTGTGAGTTTTGCCGGAGGTGAAAGTTCTTGCTTTGTTTCTTTTGGCCAAAGAGGTGTAAATAAAGCAACTTTGCTGTTAAACAGGGCATTCCCACTTTACAGCTAGCAAAAAGCCGTATGTCACCGATTCTTCTTGGCCCTGGACATAGGACACATTTCCTAGGTAGTTCATAGTCATCTTTCCTTCCATAGCGCAGCCAGAGCACAGACATTTGCTTCGCAGTCAGCTGCACCTACGGAAATATTTCCAGACTTCTGTGGTGGTTCAAACCCCTCCCAACTCTGCCACTGGAGGATTCATGTGAGTGGGGGTTTATATTCCTGCTTCAAACTAAATCCATACGGTTCCTTGGTACAGATCCCACTGAAATAGGATAAGGAGAACTGACAGTCTCCTGTGTCAGCAGTACTGTAGGAGCAGAAATACTCAACCAACTAACTCTTCACTCTTCATCTTTTTCACTATATCCCCAAAGAGGAGGTAATTGAAAATCATTTCCATTCGTGTAAATTGTAGACTTGAACTCTCAGCGCTTTGCAGAATCTCTTTGCACTGCCACTTGCAGTTATTCAGAGTAAAATTTTGTGGACAGAGCTTCTAGTGAGTACAGTTGCATGCAAGCAAACATCTGACTTGGTCCACTTCTCTTTTCAGCGCCCTTTAAGATTTTCATTTAAGTTGTCCTCAGTAAGGGCAGCATTTGACTGGCCATATGTTTGGCAAAACACATAAATAATTTACAACTGTTGTTTGTGTTCATTTTTGTAGTGCTAAAGTTATTCTAAAGAAACAGCCCAAAGCACTTTTTGCAGAATTAATAAATTTTCACATAAATCTGGAAGTGCCTATACTTCTGCTCGGATCTCCAGAAAAGTACATTTAGTTCATTAGTTTCATGCTGAACTGTTAACGTTTTAGGTTGTTTTATTAGGAGAGAACAAAGAACTCCTGGCTTGTTGAAAATTTGTTACACAAAAATAAGGATGAAAAGGTTCCAAAAGACCTGATGTTAAGCATTGCAAACTGGATGAAGTTGAGCAGATTGGAAAGATTTACAAGACATCTGGTAATTAGTTTCCAGCTCCTATGGAGTCCTGCCCTGTGAAAGCTGCTGCTGCTTGCACTGGAGGGGGAGCAGGAGGGAGTTGAAGTGTAACGCTGAAAAGCCAGATCTGTGTGTTCACAAATTATCAGTGGGCTATTGAAGAGTCTCTGGGTACCTCGTTGGAAAACTGCCTCCTACAAAAAAAGTGCCCGGCATCTTTCCCTTTGCAGGATTTTCTCTGCTGGCATTTGCTTGATGTGGTGGGAGACTCACTTTTAGCAGGTCATTGCCCTGTCCCATTTATTATTCTGTCTGTAAAACAGAATATTGATCTTGTCTTAGACACTTGCAGTAAAAATGTTTACGATGAAAATGATATATTTATTACTGCTTTTTTTTGTTTTTTTTTCTGGTACAAATATTTAATCATCTAAACATTGGTAATCAATCCCAGCAGGCTAACTCCTAGTAAAAAAGTTTATCCTTTCAGCTCAAAATCTGTTAAGTACAATAAGCAGGCAGCCTGTCTTAAGTTAATTTTTTTAGTGGTGCTACACTTTAAAATTAGGCATTTGCAGCAAAGAGCGAACTTTATTGAGTTTAGTTATCAGCAAGAACATTATTTTTCCTAGATTGCAAATGTAAGCAAATGTGAGGTTAATGGCATTCACTAAATTATGACTGACTGAGAATATGAAGGAAGTAGAGTTATGTATCAATATATAATATTAGGACATGTTGGAAGAGATTATGCTTAATTTGTGTATAACCCGATGAATTTTGCAATGGTAGTCATTAGGCATATTCTTTCCACTGAAAAGTCTCAAGTAAAAACCATACACAGTCTGAGCCTTTTCTTCTTGAGGTTACAGCCGTTCTGTGTCTGTGTGGTAGTGGTATCTGATTCCTGAATGCAGTACATCTGGCGCTGCAACCTGATCTGTTGGAAAGAAGGATTTAGCGCCCAGGAAGAGGTCGGTGCCGTCCGTGTGCTTTTGCTTTGCCTGAGGTCTGAGTTGCTGTGTCCTACTGCTGGCAGTGAACTGCCACTTTCCCAACAGCTGCCTTGAATCTGGGCTGTGGGGGAAAATTACGTTTCTCTTTAATCATAGTTCTGAACAGACAGATGTGTAAAAAGGTGGAATGAAGTTGCAGCGCATCTTAGTCCACTGGTGCTGGTGGTGCAAGCTTTACAGCAAAGCTTGGTGCGGGTTACAAATTTCTTAGCTCATCCTAAGCGGTGGCAGCTGTCTCAGAGGAGGGATACAAAACCCTGCTCCCAAGGCTAACCCAAATGGCTTCTGCTCCATAGGCTACAGCTGTCTCCACAGAGAATGTTTTTTTGAAAGTTACTCATTAAACTAATGTTGTTAGAGGGAGCAGTAGTTGGGCTTGGAGCTGGCTTTTCAATAAACAGATTTTACTGGGTGAGGCTTGTTTCACTTAGATGTTTATTGACTTTTTTTTCCCCTGGAATTATTATTATTATCACTTTTTTCTTTAGTGTAGTACACTTTTGTGGAGTAAAATGAACTCATATCAGACATTGATTTCTGTGTATTTGTACGCGTGATGCTTTCTCCATTCCTTTGAATTGCTGCGTTTTTGGAGCTAAAGCTGGTATTCACAGGGTTTTTTAATGCTTTTAATACACAAGTTCCATTTATATCTACTCTGTACCAAGTGTTGCTTCAGCTGTCTTCAATTCTGCATTATACAAAACAGATTCCTATCCTCAACTGCTTTTGTTTTGAAATTCTCTAAGCATTCCTATTCAGCTAGTGAAATATACATTGCTGGGCAACAATATACAAGTTTTAGCACCTGAATCAAGTCCGCCTTAGGCTCAGTACAGGACAGTTACTGTTCATAATGTTGGGTCACTCTACAGCTTATGGACTAAATGGGCAGAGTGGAATGGTGAAGAGACAGCGAGAGGATCCTGAGGCTCTACTCTGATGAACAGGACACTGCAGGTCCAGACTTGCACTCACAGAGTATAATGGCAGCACGTTTTAAGTCAATTCAGGTTGAGCTGCTGCAGCCCCCCAGCTTCTGCCCTCCTCCCCACTGCAGCTTCCCGCTCCCATTCTTGTGCTGATGCCGGCATCCGTGCCAGCCTGCAGCTAGCTGCTGCTTCCAGCAGCCCGGGCAGCTTGGCAGTTACTTCTCAACCCCCTCAGCACCATAGAGCAATTCGGTACAGGATGTCACCAGCACCGCTACAGGTGTCAAGGGAGGGGAAGGAGTAAGAGGCGGCATGGGGCTGGTTTTGTTGGGGTTAATTGGTTGTGGGACAGCACTGGTCACCTTGTGCTCAGGCCTACTGGACGGTGTTATGCCCCAGAGGTTTGCTTTATATGTTCAGGTTGGCAAAAGCTTATTTGCAGAATTGTTTTGTTAAAAGTACAAAGGTAAAAAAATCTGATACCAAATAATAGATTAAATACACAAAAACTGTCAACAATGATAAACTCATGGCCTGCACTGAATGTGAAGCTTGTCATCATTTTGCTTTAAGCAGAGTTTAAAGCCTGTAGCCAGAGTTCTGGTGATTATTTCAGACCATGAATCGCATGAAAAAAAGGGAAATCAGTCCTCAGTGTATGAAATTTTGTTAACCAGTGTCAAAACAGGACTAAAGACAGGCCTTTTGAACGTTGGACCATTGCGTTGAACAGGGTTCTTGGTTTTTGGCTAACCAGATTCACGCCCCTTCAAAACAGCTAACTTCTTTCAGTTCAGACGAAGTAGCTCATGACAAAAGCCACATAGTGACCCCAATCATGTTCGGAAAGGAGCCAGACTTTAGAAGTCATCCTTATTGTGGGGGAGGTGGGAAAGGTCTTTGTGTATGAACTGGGAGAGGTCAATTTTATTTTTGAGAAATACAGCCTTTTCCTGGTTGTGGAGATTTCCATCAGACTTTTACGGCTCCAAGTTAGGCATCCGACACAGGGAGCTGTGCCACAGCATTTGCTGTTTTGTTAGCCTGTACAATGTGATATGGAAATGGATGGAGGCAAGAAGGAGGAAGTATTTACAAGTAACAATAGAATTATGTTTGGAAGAAAACCTATGCTAGAAGGTTAGGAAGACTGAACCAAGAACTGACTTAGGTGATTACAATACAGACTTCTTTTGAGGGAGAATATTCACTGCTTGCTACAGGGCAACATTCATGAAGTTAGTATAAAACAACTAAAAGTATGAAACTAATATGCATGTATTAAAGATCATTTTAAATCCCTAAGTAGGTGCTTCTTATTCAGAATGTTAATGTGTTTTAATGGAGGCAGGCTGTCCGACTGACTGGTTTTGTCTTTGCTCCATCTCTGTGTGGGTAAGCTGTAACCGTGCTGCTGAAGTTGAAAGCTGATTTTTAGAGGCGGGGCGGGGCAACTTCTAGCTATACTGCTGTGAAGTGGTAGAGAAGCCCAATCCTGGACATCCCGGAGGAGGAGGTTCCATTGTAGTAGCACCAGGCATGTTGGGTGTTCATCTTCTTGACAGGTGGATACACCCACATTTCAGTGAAGGTGACTTCCCAGCAATTCCGTCTTTCTTGGTCTTTAATGAAGTACCTGAATAAATTGTGTTCACTGAATTGCACTTTCTCCTTTTACAATCTTAGAAGAAAGGTTTTCCACAACATTAACACCATTCACAAGTTTAATCATGGAGTCTGCCTTTAGACTTGAATTGTCAGACTTTGGTGATTCTCTAAATCACTAATGTGCTTTCTGTCTTGAAAAGCACTGTTGATAGGTGGAGTTCCTTTCAATTTTTGGCTGAAGATATGTTCCTTAACAAAAACAAAACATAACCTACAGAGCAGTGGAAGATTTTTCAAGATATTGGTCAGTATTTGAAATTGCCTAATGTTTAGGTATGTTGGGTAGATTGATAGCTGGGGGCTTCGTTTGAACAGCTCTAGTTGACTTGCAGGCTTAGTTTGTTTAAAATTGCCCAGTTATTGTTCCTAGGCATGAATCTTTCTATGTTTACTACAGTTTTAAAGCCAGTTGTATTTCTAGATTTATTAGATCCTATAGTGAAATTAATTGTTTTAACAGTTCTTTCTTCCTCCATCCAAAGTGTGTGTGTAAAGGATGTTGGGAATAATACATTTTCTTTGTTGACGTTAAAAGTGTCATTGAAAATACTGGTAGGAAATCCTAAACTGTATTTCTCAGTGTCATTTAGCTTTTTGACATGAAGATTTTGCAGTGAATGATGGAGGTGACTGATGTCTAAAATAAGTGGATGCCACAAAACTATTGAATGAGCTACTAATAGTGTAATCTCAGTCCAGTGGGTAAGGTTATGGCCTGGGATTTGGGAGATTTACGTTGCAGTCATACTCCACAGCACACATTTTCTGGATGACATTAGGCAAACAATCTTGTGTCTGAGTGCCTCTGTTTTGTGTATTTGTGGGCAGATGCCTTAAACTAAGGCTGCACAATTTCTCAGGTATCTGTGATTCTTTCAGTATGGATTGCTGGCATCAGTATGGAGGCTATAACATACTGAAGAATAACATACATGTGTATCCCAGATGAGTTTTGTTTGTATTAGGGAGTTGAAAAGAATCATCTCCCATGGAAGAAAAGCAAAACTTGCCATGTGTGCTAAATACAGGTTCATCGGTAATTTTGAGCGGAAGGAAAATGTGAATTGTATACCTGGTAGACAAATTTCTTTGGCAAAGTGATTTGGCCTTAGTACAAATTGAGCGTTATACCAACAGCAAGAAAACAGCACACATTTTGCCACTAGTGGTTCAACACCAATGACAGGAAGCTGGTCTTTTATTTTATGCTAAATTATAGCTTTGCTATTATGAACACATGGCGAAGTAGCAGGAAATGTTTCCTTTTACTGACTGTCCTGCTCTGTGTTTTAATAGGGAATATGGATAATTTCTCTAGTGTAGGCATGTGAGAGGGACTTCTATGCAGATTTCAAGATATTTAAAATAAACCAAACGTTCAGCACAAATTTACTTCATGCCGGGAATGCTGTGATTTCTGGGTTTTCAAAAACAACTCATGTTTGGTAAACTTTTCATGTATTGCCTGGGTAGTGTATATTTACAACTCCTCTGTGGAGAGCACAGACTGAAACAATCTGATATGTCTTGTTTCCTGGTTTAAATTCAGTATTTCTGTTGTAATTTAGCAAACTACATTCTGGGGTTAGTTATTTTCCAAAAGAAAAATCACAGGAATTCAGCCTCCATAATTGGCTACGGTTGTTCTGGAAGATGGAGAGAACCTGAGCAGACTTCTAACAGCAACAAGAAAGGTCCTAGGAACTAGCAGGAATAGAAAGAGGAAAGTAAAGTTGAACTATTGTAGCAATGAACTAATTTAATGGGGCTTTTGGCAGTGGAAAAACTATCAGCTTTCCAAAATACATTACTTGGCTTATCTACATATTACAGCTTTGATGGAATTATCAAATGATTTGTTACTCAGCTTCCTTTAGTAACAACAGTGTATATTCTTCTACTAATGGCAAGTTTAGTGCTGGAGTATTTAATCATCTAAAACACTACAATCTGGCATCTTTCTCTTTAAGGTGATTAATAGCAGATCTGCACTCGGTTAGATTCCCCTAATGGTACAATTTGACGTGAACCAAATACGGCCACATGATTACATTTCTAAGCCGGACCGTGCAATCTAAAGTTTATGCCCTCTTTACGCTGGCTGCAGGAGGACAAATGATACCTGATTAGGCATAAAGCATGGTGTTACAGACCTAATCCATTGACGTTTCTGGAACGCGTACGGTTTGGCCAAGTTAGTTTACGTTGGATCAGCACTTTGCTTTGAGTAGCCACGCTGCTTTTGATCTGGTAGGAGGAGCTCTCAAGTTGGATTTACTGTTGCATCGAACCGTGGCCTCAGGCACAAGTTCTGTACTGCTTTACAACCAGCTGAATTAGCAGGGGATCCATCAGNTCAGTCTTAAGGCCATGATAGACTTTAAGGAAGTGACAGAAGCAAAGGTTTGTACAGTGAACTAGACTCCGTGTATCCTCAGTTACACAGAGCCTCTGTGGATCTGCTAGAAGCAGTAAATAACCTTTTTCAGCAAACAGATGTAGCAGACAGTTCAGTGACAGGTAAAATAAGAACACTTGTAGCTATATAAAGAACACAGTAGACAAACTTTTTTCTTTGTAAGAAATTGCACATAACCTGAAACCTTAATAATGGTGAGTACCTGATAAAAAACGCTTTTTTTTTTGATAAAAAAGTGTTTTCTGTACGGATTTCATATATTGGTGTAGGCAGCCCACATGTGTCCAACCCTAGAAAAATGCTGTAAACCAAAAATCACGGCTATACTTGAGGCTGTTGCCAGTGAAACCAGTGTGCTTTCTGTGTATAGAGGATGTATTACTAAGATTCTGTAAGTAGAGGTGCTTAGGCACTGGCACTGATAATATGAATGCTGAGAATAAGTACTCCAGAAAGCCCTGTAAACGAGGCCCTGAAAAATAAAGAAAATGGAAATTGCTGTCCATGCTTGTCAGTTTTTAAAGGTCACAGTATTGAAAGCCATATATGTATTTTAATTAATGTTTATTTCCTTTCTTGTGCTCTGTAACCAAAAATACAAGAGCACCTCCACCATTGGGAAAAGAGGATTAAGAAAAAAAGGTAACATTAAATTTTCTTCAAAACATGGAAAATATCAAAGCGGGAAAATAATCTGAGCATCTTTCCATTCCCATGTTTAACGTTAAAAAACAAGTACTGGTAAGGGATTTGTGCTCTCTCCAGGCTTCACAGAGTAACATTCAACTAACTCTCAGAGAGCTTGGACCAGACAGAGATCCTTTGGTTCCTTGTGAGATTTTTTTTTTTTTTTAATTACCTACAGCATGGCAGTGTGTATCCATATCTAGATGAAAAGCCAGTGTGCTACAAGGTAGCTAGACAACTCACTGAATGGAGAGTGAGGAGGATTTTCTGAAGTCCTGAGCTTAAAGGCTTGAGTTAGAAGCCGAGGTCGCCATGTGTCAGTGAAAAGTAGGTGTCACCAGAGGGAGATGAAGAACCTTGGTATCAAGGAGTATTTAGATGCTACTTGTGCTGCAGAGAGTCGCTGATCTCTCTGCCCTGATTGTCTGGGAAGTCTGAGGTGCAAACATCAGCATCTGCACTAGATACCCTACATGGGAGATATGAGTCCTCACCAATACCCTACATGGGAGATATGAGTCCTCACCTCTGCGATAACTGGGAATAATGTTACCCAAGCCTGCAGCTTTCTCCTTCTGCTGGAGATGAGTTCATCGAGTTCAGAAGCTTAGATGGTGGGGCAGGCAGACTCACTACAGATGGGATCTCTGCATTTGCCTGAATTGTATGTGCTGATAGAATCTATTACAGCCTTATTAGCCTCTAGTGGCACGGTGCTGAATTAGAACATCATCCGACAGCTTTAGCTGGGACATTGCTGTCTAAAACAAAGCCTTTCGTGCTGGTCACATGCTGAGTGCCTTTCTTACAGCAGGATTTGTAAAACTCCATTTCTGAAGCTGTGTTGTGGGTTTTACAAAACTCACTATGTTGTTTTATAAAGTGGATTTTTCAAGCATGGGGTTGTGGAACACACTTAAAGGCATTCATTCTTCCTTTCCTTAATACCTTCAGTTGAATTAAGGAAAATCAAAAAAAGATACCTTACTCCTTTCTTAAAGCACTGTCTTCTCTTACATTGCTGTAAAAATTGTAATTATACCATTGTGACCAAGTCACTGTGGTTGAGAAGTCTGTGAAGATCTTCGGATGCTGAATCTCATCTTGAAACAAAAGTTTGGGGAGGATGGAGGGGGCTCTTTCCTTACCTAATTCTCATTCCAGGTACCCCATTTGGTTTGGTAGCTGATGCCTTTGTGGTACCTGCCTGGGTATCAGACCTAAGGGTGGGGTCTTTGAAAGGAGAATGTAGGAAAGTATCCCACCACTTAAATCTGTGCTATGTAGGCACCCCGCATGGGCATCTTGGGATATAGACCAATACCTTTAGTTTTATGGTGACATTTCTGATAAGACTGTTTTAGAGCCTGCCAGACTTCACTGTCGGGAAGCTTCCTGAAAAACAGATAATCTTTTTCCCCCTCAGTTGTATCATATTACAGACCCAAATTGTTTCTCATAATAAAGTATAACACAGAGTTAACATCAAGTCTAGCTAAATTACACTTTCCTTCACCCTTTTTCTTCTTCATTATCGCAGTCTCAGTACTATGAAGTTGCATTCTGTCACCAAATTTAGAGCCCTGTGTTTCAGAGGAGTGCTGTTGACAGGAGAAGTACATTTAGTAAGTGCAGAAAGCAGCATGCTACCAGCATCATGTAGATTGGAAATTTCTTGTCCTAGTTTCTCATCCTGCAGCTAGTTCCGTATGGGCAGCTTTAATGCATTTTGATTTAGTGAATTGTAACAAATGCTGAATTCTGATTTCTGTAACCACTGCATTAGTAGTCTAACAGACTTGCTTGTGTGAATGCCGCTGCATCCGTGTGAATGCTCATAACGCTGTGCTGGAAGAGCTGTTCTTCGTCTTCATGAAACCTGAGAGCCAGGGTTCAGCAGAGTTAGGTTTAAAGGACCCGGTGTGACCCCATGGGCCCCTAGAGTTTAACCTCACGTCTTCTCAAATTCACCATCTGAAGTCACACTTGTAAATGAAATCTGTTCAGTGGACTAGCTTGGATGGAGCGTGGTTATAAATCCTTTGCCTTATCTGGATCAGGTATATATCCCTCAGTGAAGCGGCATAATGAATATTTACGTAGGAAGCAGATGTAGCCAGTTAACTTTATTCTGTCAATTTATCTAATTTATTTTAAAAAATCAATCCATCTTTTATGTATGAAGTAAAATACCCTTAATTTTGCAAAGAATGTTTTGTCACTTCCATTAATTTTCTTTGTTATTTTGTCTGAGATTTTTTTAGCCCATATTGTAAAAAATTAATCAAGTAGTTCTTTTATTGAGAATGTACTGGTGGTACCTTTACTGAATTTGTGATGTTCTGTAAGCTAATTTAGGAGGGTAGCAGGCTGGTAACAATGAACTGCACGTGTATGCTGTTTAGCCAAAACACTGAAGTTGTCATCAGATCCATTGCTCCATGAGGATTTTGGGTTTTAGAGGACAGAACAGAGGAGGATTTGGGGTCCGTATGGATTCCATGGGGGAAGTGAGAAGGAGCTGGGTCTTTCAGTGATGAAAAAAGGAAAGGGAGGAAAACCATGGAAATCCCCCATTGTAGCGCCCTGCCTGGGGTATTCTGCCCAGCGTGGCAGACAGCGAGAAAGATTCCTAGGCTGTCACTCACCACAACTCTCAAGGTTTAAGGTGAGATGCTTGAAGCCTGTGCTTGCAATAGGAGAGTGAGTCTCTTGAATAGCAAGAGAACTTCTGGGAATAAAGAGCTCAAATACAGCCCCTAGAAGCACCTCCCGTGCCAGCTTCTTTAGCGCCCAAGAGAAGGACAAGAGTATTTCTTCTGGGCATATCAATGAAATAGAAAATTGCGGACAAAGTAAAGCTTCCTTATTCCCAGTTTTCAGCCCTGGGTTTTTGCTGTCCTCACTCTGGGGCACAGAGAAGTTAGATTTGCACCAGGCAGTGGCAGTTCCCTCGTTGTGGCTTTCTGCAGCACCGAGATGATGCTCTGCGGTGACTCCAGCGGGGCTCCGGCACTGGCTTGCAGCTCAGTACGCCACCAAGGTGTCGCCAGAGGCAGGACTGCGCCTTCTGCTCTTCTCTGCAGTCATCCAAATGAGTGTAATCCCAGTGTCCTGTCCTTGTGGAAATCATTGCAGAGACCAAGACTGCCCTGAATAGGTCTGGTATGTTTTGCTGAGCCTTAGAGAGTGTGGGTTTGTTTACTTCCAAATAAGATTACCTTGGAATGTATACAAAAGACAAAGTAGGGTATGGTTGGCTGAGGATGATCCCTGGTAGAAATACACAGGTGGTAGAAACCAAGTGTGATGTCTTGTCTCTGCTCTTTAATCTCGTGTTGCCTCACACCAACAATGTAGTAATGGTGGGATTTTCAGGTTGCTAATAAAGCAGGGGTATCTTTTACACCACTGGAAGTGAGACACCACTTCAGCTGTTAAATAGGAATTTCACAAACCTCAATCAAGTGTAATGAAATTGTCCGATTTAACAATTTTCTCCTTTATCTGAGTGCAGTTATTGTTACAGCTTTGTGTTACTTTTGACATTGCAGCAATCTTTTCCCAGCTGTAGGAGAGGTTTTATAGAATCATAGAATGGTTTAGGTTGGAAGTGACCTTGAAGATCATCTAGTTCCAACCCCCCTGCCATGGACAGGGACACCTCCCACTAGACCAGGTTGCTCAAAGCCCCATCCAGCCTGGCCTTGAACACCTCCAGGGATGGAGCTTCTACAGCTCCTCTGCACAACCTGTTCCAGTGCTTTACCACCCTCAGAGTGAAAAATTTCTTCCTTATATCTATTCTAAACGTACCCTCTTCCAGTTTAAAACCATTACTCCTCATCCTATCACTACATGCCCTTGTAAAAGGTCCCTCCCCAGCTTTCCTGTAGGCCCCCTTTAGGTACTGGAAGGCTGCTATAAGGTCTCCCCGGAGCCTTCTCTTCTCCGGGCTGAACAACCCCAACTCTCTCAGCCTGTCCTCATAGGAGAGGTGCTCAAGCCCTCGGATCATCTGCGTGGCCCTCCTCTGGACCCATTTCAACAGGTCCATGTCCTTCTTATGTTGGGGGCTCCAGAGCTGGACACAGTACTCCAGGTGGGGTTTCAAACACAGTATTTTCTTCCTCTTGCAAGGTTAGGAATTCCCTTTCTCGTGTTATAGCCCGACCCTTTTACGTATTTCTAGCAGTAGCATAGAAGAGGATTGCAGATAGTAATAGGCAGAGTTACTGCACATGCCTTCTGGCTACTAGCAGATAGATGCCCTTGCTCTGACTTAGTGAGTGATTACCAGCTAGTTTGGCACCGGACTGGTGCCACGCTTAATTGTGACTGATTCATTGGGCTGAAATATGTCACTAATTTAATTCCACTATTTCATTAATCTGATTGAATTGCATCCAGCTGTTAGAGGTGTATGAAAGAAAGGTACCTGACACACGACGCAAGAGCACTAACCTCTGCATTAAACTATAAAACAGTCATTAGGACATCTAATGCTGAAATTGAATTGCTCCATAGAAATTTGGTTTCCAAGCACAATACTAATTAGCTGTAAGCTTGATGAATGTCAGGAATTAATTAAAACATTTCAGTGGCCTGTGTGGGTTTTAAATATTGTCATTATTGCCCCAATATTTTCAGTTCTTACACTAATTGCTTTTTAGAGAGCATGAATGGAATTATCTTCTGGAGTGACTGAGGGTACAAACGGTTCATTACATCATCGAAAACAGACCTCCTTCCTCTGAATTTCCCCTTTTTTTTTGCCTAAAATATATCTACTGTTTTTCTTCCACTTTTGTGGATGCATTGCAAATAAGATCAGTGATTTTAGACCCAAAGTTTATTTTGACAGCACTTCTGGGTTTTCTTTCTTAGCTGTTCCCTGGAGGCCAGCACGCCGTTGTTACCTACTTTCATTTTGGCAGCAGGAAAACAGCTACAGCTCCATCAAATAATTTTTTGTTTTTAATTAAATAGGATGTCAGCCAAAATTCATGATTATTTTGTCCTGTTAATGAAAGGCCTGCAACAGTTTAAACATTTGGTACATGAAACATCAGCAAGATAAAAAACGTGTTGGGAAATTATGAATTGAAAGGGAATTCATAATCAAAATCAGCTTTTGGTTGTTTCTTGCATACGATCTTAATGCTAAATATTTATAGCTAAATAGCTAAATATTTTGGGGGGGGTTGCAGACTGCTCGTATTCCTTGTCTCTGATGAGTGTCTCAATGTGTTTGGCTATATAGTAAGGATGAATGTCCAACATGACATGTTATAGACTGCCGACATATCTATGACAAATACATGAGGTAACATGACATGGGAAGAGCCTTAACACTTGGAGGGCTTGTAGGGAGACTCCTCTCAAGTGTCAAGCAATGCCAGAAACCACAAACTTCCAGCCTACAGCTTGGTGCCATGCCCCGTCTCTTGCTTCATGTGCAATCACATATGACAGTCCTCAGTGCCTGTTCCTTGGGACTGCAGAGGGAGAAGGATGGGGACGCTTCACCATGTGTCTATGAGATGTAGGTGGTGCCTGGGAGGCTGTCGAGGTGGAGAGAATTGAAAGGATCTTTTACAGTGCTGGGTTATTGACTTGTCTGCACAGATGTGATGAATCCACTATGGCTACGTGAGCTCAGCGATGGTGTTTTCCATAGCAGTCAGTTTGGATCTCAGCGGTTCAGATTCAGGACCTTTTGCAGAAAGTTAGGTTAGTTTTTACCCTGAGACTTGCTTACAGAAATGAGCTTGTGCTTTGATTTTTTTTTTTTGTGAGGAGGTCAGATGGTTACTGTGTGATAATAGCATTAAGTATGATGGCTCAGAAGTCGAGAAAATGCCTGTTCATTATCCCTTCTTTCAAAGCTTTACTTTAATAATTAATTATGCAATAACCCTTCCCCTAGTGAGAAATGCTTTGAATGGTACTTCTTAAAATAAACTATTTTTGGCTAGTAGTCTCAATGCTGATTGCCTGGAGGCATAACACAAATATATCCTGAAGAAAGCAGTTATTTGGATTGACAGTGCTGTGAGAAGCTCAATTCCAGGTTATTTCATTCTGTCTCTCCCATCCCCAGTTTTCCTGCCCAAGGGTGTAACATTTCACTCTAGCCTGTGAAACAAGCGGCAATAAATGTGTATCAATATATGCGTAAGTCACATTTTTGAGGAAGGTATGATCCGTTTAATGCCTGGAGAAGGTGAGTGTGGCCAAGATACACAACTCCTTTTGTATATGGATATGATGTCATTGGAAGGGCATGATGTAGAAGCTCAGAGCAACCACGTACTCGAGAAAGTGGATGTGGGGGTATGTTTCAGACGGTGACAGTCCAGTAGTGCACGGTCAATCTGTTTCATTGCTGTACCTCCAAAGGAACAGTGGAGTGCCCAGCTTTCATGCCTATTTGAAACACTGAGCCTATTGAAATCAGTTGGAAATTAGGCAGGTGTTAAAGGTAGGCAAGTGGTTTGTATTACACAGAATTAATGTAAAAGGAAATCCATAAAATGTCTCTCTCAAAGGTACATCTGACTCTTTCTTCCTCTTTCCTCTTTTTTTACACAGTGCCGGTCCTAAAGGAGATAACATTTATGAATGGAGATCTACTATACTTGGACCTCCAGGTTCTGTATACGAAGGAGGTGTTTTTTTCCTGGATATCACATTTTCATCTGACTATCCATTCAAGCCACCAAAGGTAAGGGTAAGGTTTTTATTGTGTTTATTGTTTTTTCACACGTGAAAAGAATGGAACTTGCAGTGAGTGAGTGCTCATTGCTTTCTGCATATCAAATTTGTTTATGGTCTCCTGAAAACTATGAGGTCCAAAGTCTTGGCTTGCAGTTTCAGAAAAGCCCTGTGTCTAATTTATTTCCTGATTGCCACAGTCAATACTGATTTCCAAGCTTTACCAAGTGATAAATGAGATGATAATTCTGATGAAGAGTTAAGATTCAAGAAATGTTAATTTTAATAGAAGACAGTGCAAGATGTTCTTCTTCTTTCTTCTCATTCCAGCTACTAAAATATATGTAGAATAAACTTTTTCCTGTTATGAACCAGATTCTATATTATATACTTTCACGTAATTTTTAGCAAAATAACAGAAGGCTAAAATAAGTTTAGATAGACAACTAGAGTGTTACATTGTCACTTCAAATTGGGTAAATTACTGTGATGATTTCCATTATTGTAAAATGTCAATTTATTTACTGCTGGTAAGATCAGCAACCTTGTTTGATAATATTTTTAAGTAAAAGCTCTTTTTATTAAATGAAACTAATCTTAACTTAAACTAAAATTTCGTTTCCTTGCTCAGAAATAGTATGGACACTTAAGAAATTATAACTTATTAATGGATATCAAAGAAGTTAGATGTTGTTCCCTTCCCCCCTCCCTTAAAGCCAGATTACTACTCTTGACCAAGTCACCAGAAAGGACACTGCTGACGTTCGCAAAAACTAAATACATTCTACCACACAACGTTTCTACAGCTTATGGCTCTTGTGGCTATAATGTTGTTATTATAAATCAAATACCTTTTTTCATTCACAGGAGGATTACAGCATAAAGAATAATATATTCTCTATGTATTTCACACTTCTCTGAAACCCACAATATTTAATACTTTCTGAGTTAAGATTGTTATAATGAAGTGATGCAGAGTTTTAGACAAATTCCTCATGAAAATCCTGTAGATTTTTTCCTTTTTTTAGAGCATGATCATTTTTGAATTTTCAGTAGTTTCAGAAAACATCATGGGTTTCCCCCCCCTGCACCAGTATGAATAAGAAAATTTTCATCATCTTCTTGTGCTTTATGTAATTAAAGCACTTAAATATTTCCAACTTCTTTGTGAAAAATAGTGCTTACATGCTCTACCAGTGTTAGTCTGAAATAATTTAAAAACAAGGATGGTGTTAGTTGGTGTGATAGCATTGTTTTGGCTGTATATTACGTCCTGCCTCTTGAAGGGTAAGGCAAAGATTTCATTGCTAGTTTGAACAAGAATAATACAATGCTCCAATTTTAAATATTAATTTTCACGGTCTATATTTAGGCTTTTGAAAGAAAGGAAAAGATCAAATAATACTGCACATGCAGCCAAATTTTGTCTACTTCTTCACCTTCAGAAACCACAGTAAAGTTACCTTTGTGATTAGATCGTTCTTGACATGCAATATGTTCATTAAATAGTGTACAGTACTACAAAGTAGGTCCTAGATTTTGTGGGTACCAGGCAGAGGGCCTGTGTGAAAGCAGTTTATGCACCGAAGATCTCCATGGTAGGTTTCTTAAAGGTAGCCATGACTACAGTAAATATGCACTCTTCTGTTAAATAATTGTGTTTTAGAAAAGGAGCAGAGAGGAGCTGCCTCTACAGAAGCTCTGCAGAACTGGGAGTGCCCCAGGCACTGCTGCTGCTCAGAGGCAAGGGACAGCATCCCTGGGCAACACCGAATGACTGTCTTTGTCTCCTACGCTGTGATTCCAGGTTACTTTCCGTACCAGAATTTATCACTGCAACATCAACAGTCAGGGAGTCATCTGTCTGGATATTCTGAAAGACAACTGGAGCCCTGCTTTGACTATTTCAAAGGTTCTGCTGTCTATTTGTTCTCTTCTGACAGACTGCAACCCGGGTAAGGAGCTGATAGTTTACTGAGCAGCCACTCTTAGTTGTTTGACTTAGTTGCCTTGGAATATAATTTGTGTATTTGATTACATGCAGATTAAATAAAAATCATTATTTTTAAAACTGTGGGGGAAACACTTCTGCTTGGATGCGGTCCCACATTTAATGGGGCTTTTCACTCCTGTTGGCACAACAGAAAGTAAATAGTATTAAGCCCTTTTTTTCCCAAGGTATGGCGGAGAACATGAGCTGATGTCATTGAAGGTCTGTATTGCAGGAGCTCCAGCAAGTGAGTGGTTGATCCAAGAAAGCAAGAAAGTTCACTTGAGTTATAAACTCATAAATCCTGCAGGTTGGAAGTGGCCGCAGGAAGTCCCTTCTCTTAAGACAGCAATTGAAACATTTAATCTTGCAGATGTGAGGGGGACTATATGTTCAGAGAGATTTTTCCCTTTTTCAAAGGGAGTTCCTTGTTCCTCTTGGGTGGGGAGGAACTCCGCTGGAAGCAGCACAGTTTCTCAGCAACAACTGTGTGACCAGTGTCATTAGGCAATGAATGTTAATTGCCTGCGAGGCAGGAACTGAGCAGTAGTGCAGTAGTGCTAAGATGACAGTTCATTTACAGAAGACTGGTAATGGCCAGGGAGAAGTGGACTAGCCTCTTTGATACAAAAGTTTGATGACTCTTGAAGCAAACTGCTTGCCCTCTGTGTGTGTCCTGCGGTCCTGATACCCAAATGTACGCTAGTCTTGCCCAGCACTGTGACAGTATCGCGCCAGTCTGTGCTCCCCGAATGTCCCCTGCACCCAGCGGCCCTTCCGAAGGGGTGAAAGCGGGGCGCCTGGCTGGGGCAAGATTCATTAATATGCAAATAACCACAACAGATTTTTCTGTTTTCTTTTTCTGTTCGTTGTGCCTTGTGTGCTTTCTTTTGGAAATGTCTTGTATGATAAAAGCCCCACTATATCTCACAGCAATTTCAAGCCTAACGAAGACTATATTTTGGAATAGATTCTGTATTTTAAATCATGTATTTGTTTTGGTTTGATTTGGGTTTTTGTTTGGGGTTTTTGTTTTTTTGTTTTTTTTTTTTATTGGGGAATGGTTTCTAATGCATCTTCTCCTCCCTTTTGCAGCTGACCCTCTGGTTGGAAGCATAGCCACTCAGTACCTGACCAACAGAGCAGAACATGACAGGATAGCCAGACAGTGGACCAAGAGATATGCAACATAAATGACAAACTACTTGTGCAGTGTGAAGGTGCAGAAGGCAACTTTGCAGTGTGCAACAAATCTTTATAGCCTTTACAATACGGACTTCTGTGTATATGTTATACTGATTCTACTCTGCTTTTATCCTTTTGAAGACTGGGATACTGCCCCCCAAAAAGGTAAATGCTATCAGGAGTAGAAATTTGTAGCTGTAGATTAGTTATGTTTAAAATGCCTACTTGCAAGTCTTGCTTCTTTGGGATATCAAAATGTATTTTGTGATGTACTAAGGATACTGTTCCTGAAGTCAACCAAATATTATAGTGCATTTTAGCCTAATTCATTATCTGTATGAAGTTATTAAAGGTAGCTGTAGATTACTAGGAATTATGTCATTTGTATTAAACCCAGATCTATTTCCAATATGTGGTACATGCTGTTGTGAAAACTGTTTTAACTTTTACCTTTGTCAGTTTGTAATGAAAGGATTTCCTTTTTCCCTTTGTAGCTCAGAGAGCACCCAGTGTATCATCTCAAACACAATAAACATGTTCCCCAAGGAGTAATTTCTTTGTTTTCCTATTTTAAATTAATATTTGAATAAATTTAATCATAGTAACAAGGCAGGGCCAATGTATCACAGATCCCTGTGGATAATCTTTAAATTAATATACATAAGCAAAGGCTTGCTATTAAATGTTTAATGCACACCTGTGGATTGTTTAAGTTTTCCCTGTTTTGTTTTTAACAGAACAAATGTCATTTTTACAATTTCCTTAAATTTAATACTGCTCAACTCTTTCTCAAGTTGGAATGAGCATTGCATACGCTTACTTCAGAAGTCAATGTAGCTGGTTGCTTCAGGGCCAGTCCTGCTCTCATAACGGACTGCCTGAGTCTTGCTACATCTTTTTTTTGCAGGACAAGGGCCAAGTTAGAGATAGTCTGGTGCTTTTGTTTCCGAGTAAAGCAAGTCGGACTTGCTGATTTAGAGATTTACAGTTATCCGTTGAAAATGGTCTTCCAAAGCATGATTGAACACTGTATCATCTGTCCAGAAAAGAGAGGAGTAGAATAAATTTAACCAGATTTTTATGACATGAAAACAGTGGTGGGGGAAATGAACCTTTGTTAGTGAAAATGAAACCTGTAAAACTATTAGACTACGTTTCCCCTCCCTTCACTTTCTGGCTTGGAAATTTTGTAACATCTGTAAGTAACAAAGATATACAGCTTTATAGTACATACAGTTTAAAAAGTAGAGTCACTAATAGTTTTATAATTTAAGCTTTTATAGGTTGCCAGTCATAATATTGAATATAAAAAAAGAGACTTGATCCCTTTAAATGATTTTTAAAATTACACTTGATTTTAAACTTTACATTCTCCCTTCCTACCTGGTGTTTTTGGAGATAATGTAGCACTTCCATCAATAAGATGCTCTGCTCATTTAATATATGAAAACTGAATGTTTAGTTTAAATATTAAAGCAATAGAAAAAATGTTAAAGATTTAAATCTAAAGTTAGCCATCACTATATAGGTCCCTGTTTTTTGTATCACGTAACCCTTGACCACGAATTGTCCACCCTACTTTAAGTATTTCTACAGATTCCTGAAGGTGGCTTGAAGAACTGTGTATCCCAAATATCTTAACCTAGAAGCCAGTCTCTCTTGGTAGCTACAAGATAGCTTTAGAGTTCAGGTTATGAAGTGCAAAAGGGAATGAGAAACAGGGGATCTGGCAGGTGAATATGCCTAAGTCAGGTAACAGACTAATGCCAGGAGATGAAGTGCTGGAAATCACTGCTGAAGGTGACCAGAGTTTCTCATCATGTCATCGGACGTGTGAGAAATAGCACAGATTGGCAAAGAAACAAGGGGCTATCACATCCAGGCTGGACGTCTAAAGTCTGCTCGCTGCTGACAGTTAGCGCACCCGTGGGTGACACGGTGCTCGTACACCACTCCAGTGACTTTCCAGTCAAGAGCAAACTATGTACTTCACACATTAACTGTGTTGCCTACAGAATCTACAGATATTTGTATCATAAAATATTATGGTATAAAAATACAGGTTTTAATCCTAATTTTAATGTATTTTGGGTTTGTATTGTACCTACAACTTCAGATACCTAGGTGTACAAGTGGGATGCCTTGTTAGTGTTGCCCCATCTTGCCTTCCTTGCAATTGGATCCTTTACACTGAATTCCCATCCTTTTTTTTTTAGGGTTTTTTTTTTTGTTTTTGTTGTTGTTTTGTCATGATTCTGTTCTTTTTTAATGTAGTTTTTTTGTGTGTAAATTTTATATTTACTGAAGTAAAGGTTGTTTTTGTGTAAACATTTAAACTTTAAAAAAAGAAAAGAAGCTAATTTTGTTTCTCAAGTTCTCTCTGCTAAACCATGCAGTAGAAAGAAATTTGTATTGTTAAATAAATCAATTAGTTGTTAAATGAGAATGTGTGTCTGTTTTCATGGGGAGGGGAGAAATCGCTGCTGGAAATATATCCAAAATACCAGTTGCAAGGAGCATCTGGTGTTTTCAAACTGTTTCCTTCCTGTCTGTGCTGGATTGAATACTGGACACTACCAAAGCACAGCACTGATCCTATTTTACAGTTCTAATTTTCGGCTCCATCTTCTTATCGCCAGTCACTGGCCTCTGTATTTGGGAAAAAGTGAACTGAAAATGACGTTTTTGTGAAAAGACCAGCTAAAGATATCACGCATCCCCTCTTCTTCTCCATTTTGGATTGGCTTTTCTTGTTCTGTTGTCTTTGGTGTTTGAGTGGGGAGCACATGCAGCTGGCTGGGAAGGTGCCCAAACTGGGCTCCGTGATCTCCTGGCACAAAGAGCGCTCGCGTGGGAACCAGCTGTCCCAGCCTTTGAGCTGTGACACTGCTGAGGGACAGAGAGGGCCAAGCCAAACCCGCAAACACGGTCTCATCTCTCTGCTTTTTAGCTGAGGTGGTGGCTGCATTCAGAGCAAATACTTCGTCATATCAGATGAGAAGGGATGGGTGAATATAAATGTATTAATGAATATAAATAAATACAATGGAAAGGCAAATACAGATCAGCCTTGTTATTTCTGTACTAACGTGTTCTTGGTGAGCTGCTTCATGTCCTGTGATGTCTTAGCGATGTGTGGGGCACCTTATGGGGAGACGTTCTTGCTTTACTGATCAATGTTGACTAGCAATTGTTTGAAGTCTTTAGCCGGGAAGGGAATGAGCCATATGGGGCTAGAAAGCGAGACTGCAGGGTTGCCTGAGCCATGGGCCAGGCTTGCGCAGCCTCTAAGGAAAGCGGAAACTGAAGCGGGACTGTTTTGTGCTCTGCTCCTTTCTTGCCACCTGGGGGGAAAAAGGAAATTCTGCCACGCTGCGCACCGGTTCCTGCTCCGTACCAGCTTATTTGGGGCCATGGGTATTGCAGAGAGTGAGACTGAGTTGCTCCCTTTCTTCACCTTCATGTGTGGGAACCAGATTTGTGGCCTCACAGCAGCCTCCCCCCTTGCCTGCACCATGAAGGGAGAGCTGCAGGGCTCGGGCCGAGGGGCTTCACGCCGGCTGGGTGCAGCTCCGAGCCGCAGGACAGCCCCGGCCACCCCTTTGCTGCCACTGCCACAGCTTCCCCGTGGCCCTGCCTGGGTCACCACAGCGCTGTAGGGGAGGAAGCTGGAGACCGCAGCAGCTTCTAGATTGATCTCATAGTCTTCCGCCCCCGGGGTTTCGTCTGCATGGACGCAGGCAGTAAAGGAAAGACTCCTGACTCCAGGGCGAAGAGTGAATTTCGTCTTTTCCTGCATTTCCTTGAGCAAAACTCAGTGCTGTGGAAGCAGGAAGGCTTGTGCGGGCATCCTGAACTAAAACAGCTTCAAAGGACAGTGGCAGTAGCGTGACTAAAATGAGATTTGATTCAGCCACAAACCAGCATTGTATTTCTGCAGCCCATGCTACAGCCAGGGAAACAGATGCATTTGAGAACTCGGCGCTGCTTTGCGTATGGTGTCCCTTCAACCTCTGCATGGCGGCACCGCTTGCATTCGTGTCGCACAGTAACGTCCGAGGCTGAACCACCGCTTCCTTTCCCTCACTAACCACCCCCGGCTGAAAGTGGCTGGAGAGGATCCCACGACAACAGGAGAGATGGTGTAATACAGCACGTGTTTTAAAGGGAGAAGGCAGCAGACAACAACGCGGCTGCTTGTTCTGCTGCCTGACCTCGCTGATGTCGATGATAATGAGACACGTTCAACTGTAGCTTAGGTGGAAGAGCAGATAATGCACTTGGAAGATAATTGCTGGAATGTTTGCAGCATGCAGGGGCTTTTGCTTTTTTATCCTTAAAGAGGGAAACCTGCTTCAGCTTGTCTTCCCCCACCTCCCTGCCTGCCTGTCTCTCTGGAGTGCAGTTATGACTGCCTCTGTTGCTGGGTAGAACAGAAAGCATCCAACATGCTAGCAACAATTTGGGGGATCTTTAAAAATAAAACCCACCAGGAATAGATAGAATAAGAGGCAGAGTATGAAAAATACACATCTCTCATCCCCTCACGGTGACTATGTCTGAGCACAGGCTCCGCGTCTAGAGGGATGTAAGGTGTGGTGGGACCATGTCCATGGATGACAAATGCGTATATTTGTCTCATCGTCTTCATTGCTCTTCTGCAGGTAAGGTGCGGACAGCCCTGTCTGTTCATGTAGTGTTTCCAAGTATTGGGAAGCATTTTGTAACTTTGTTGTCCAAGATAAATATCTCTTTGAATCATCCTGAATTGTTACCTTCCACAACATCCTTTGACAGTGAATACTACAGTTTAATTATGGACTGTGAAAAAATACTTTGTTATGTCATTATTTCATGTAACCTGCTATGTGAACACTTCATTTTGTGCCTCTGAGAATTAATGAATAATTGCATCTGTTCTCCTTCTTGATCCCATTTATGATTTTACATACCATTATTATTATCAGCCCCTAGTAACCTCTTTTTCCAGGCTGGAAAGTCCTCATTTATTTAATCTCTGCCTGTATAGAAGACGCTGTGATTATCCTGGTCACCCTTTGTACATTTTGTAATTCTGCTCCAGCTAATTTAAAGGAATGAGTGCTGCGCGCTGTATGCAAAAGGTAAACTCACAATACATCTGGAGTAATGTTTTCTGGTTTGGTCTGCTTGCTTAGTAATTCGTAGCACTCTGCCTTTTTGACTGCTACTTATTGCTTAACTAATTGCTTAAGGGATGCTGGAATCTCTTTTCTGAGCAATAGCTAATTTAAACTTTTACGTAGGTCTAACAAATTTGTCTTTCCCAATATCCACCGCTTTGTATTTATCATCAGCGAATTCATCTGTGATCTTATCTCCCAGTTCTCAGCATCATGAAATGCTTTATGACTCTTGGCAGTCAGTTTTAGTTTAGTCTGCCTCGAATATTGACTCTGTATGTGCCGCATACGCTTAGGGTGGGAGGTAACGGCAAAAGTAACAGCAAAGCGCCCTGGACAGGTCTGTCTGCCAAGAAGCGATGGGTCCCGGAGGACAAATTATCAGCTGGCTTCTGAATGGCACAAATGAAAGCAGCTGCCAACTATTTTCATCAGTCTGGGCTTTGTCTCCCTCTACAGAACAAATGTCAGGTCATTATTTAAAGAGGAGCTCAGCGTGGGTAAATTTTGCGGTGTGCTGAATGAGCTGTCATCCTGGAGATTAGTTTTCTGGGATATCGTCTAGGTAGACAGGGGTGAATCGCGAATCCTGTGGGAGACCATTCCTCTGAACGTAGCGATTGGATGTATCTCTGAAGGGGACGGTTGGGTTAGAAATCTGCGGTCTAGTGTTCGTTCACGGCACCAGGCAGCGATAGTGGGGCTGGAAAGGCAGAGGGGATAAATGGAATCGGAACGAAGCTGTTAAAGCACAGCGGTGCGTGATGGCATTTTTTATACCAAGGAAGGCAACTTCTTGCAAGCGTAAAAGTCTACGGTTGTGGTTTATGTATTCCAGCATTTTAAATCTGCCTACATTTGTGAAAATTTGAACCAAGCCGGGACTCTTCTGACTGCATGCTAAATAAAGAGGTTACCACTACTTACGGTTCCTAATTTATAGGCGGTGGAATCAAAGTGACAAATTATTTTACGCTTGTTGTCAGTTTCTGAAGGGAAATATTAATATGCTTTATGCTGTTCTGCCATTGCCTGGGTCTCCCGGTTAGCTGTGAATCTAGGGTGCTGTCTTTTCACTGCTGGAATGATTAGTTATTATGTACAAGCAACATTTTTCATCCTATTCACTTCTGAATGTTGCTGTTTCCAGCCAATTTTTTTTTCTGTAACTATGGATTTAATGAACTAAAAACATTAAGGTATCATTTAAGTTTCACTCGTTGATTTTGTTGATATTTTACTGTAAAATGACCTGAATTATCTTTCTTAAACTAAGAGAGTAAGAATTAAATTACACAGTAGTTGTTGTGGAAGATGATGCTGTTTATTAGCAGGTCTGTTACCCACTTTGGTGTATTATATAGGTAAATCGCAGACTTTACTGCAATTTTCCCCTGCCTACTGCATAATATTTGATCCAAACATTTATAAACTGGCAGACGGAATAAATGAAAAAGATGAAGGGCTGTGGAGTTTTGTTGTAGAGAGGGAGAAGGAAAACAGAAACTGTCACGTGTATAAAAAACATTAAAAGTCTGAACTTTGCATTAAAGGAAAACTAAAGTTTGGACAAATCAAACCAAACGCTGGCCTGCCTGGCCCAGCGAATTTCCTGCATTCCCATGAGGAAATAAAATAAAGGGACAAATAAATACCAAGCCAAGGAAACAGCCAAATAAAACATTTGAGAAGTTTTCACTTGCGCGGGCATTTTTAAACCCAGCGGTAGTGGCAGAGGCTCCTCCTGAGCCGTGCGGAGCTGCCCGCATGTCCCTGCTCTTCGGCAGAGCGCAGCATCCCTGGAGGTGTCCGTGGCCGGGCTGGATGGAACTCTGAGCCACCAGGTCTGGCGGGAGGTGTCCGTGGCCGGGCTGGATGGAGCTCTGAGCCACCAGGTCGGGCAGGAGGTGTCCGTGGCCAGGCTGGATGGGTCTCTGAGCCACCAGGTCTGGTGGGAGGTGTCCATGGCGAGGCTGGATGGGGCTCTGAGCCACCAGGTCTGGCAGAAGGTGTCTGTGGCCAGGCTGGATGGAGCTCTGAGCCACCAGGTCTGGTGGGAGGTGTCCGTGGCCAGGCTGGATGGAGCTCTGAGCCACCAGGTCTGGTGGGAGGTGTCCGTGGCCGGGCTGGATGGGGCTCTGAGCCACCAGGTTGGGCAGGAGGTGTCTGTGGCCAGGCTGGATGGGGCTCTGAGCCACCAGGTC
>VZSZ01008806.1:136999-176106 GCA_013398815.1 Ibidorhyncha struthersii
TTCCTTCCTTCCTCTCTCTTTCTTTCTTTCTTTCTTCCTTTCTTCCTTTCCTTCTTTCCTCCTATCTCTCTCAATTTAACAACCCTGTGTTTTTAAATAACAAGGATGTGTGCTTTTCGAGTTCTCCATCCCATCTGTGTTCTTGCCACGGCTGTCATCAAATCATCCCATGCTTTATTTCACTCTCATCATCTCTTACTTCTGAACTGCACTTTATCCTTCCAGGCAGGAGTACTTTGCAGTGCTACTATCAGGCTTTTGTCTGAAGAAAATAGTTATTACAGTATGTGATAGGTGAGAAATGTGTCAGGAGTCTGAGTTTGCACTGTGCTTCTTGACAGAAGAGCGGATGCCACAATTTTAACCAAATTTAAAATCCTTTATGTGGGCAAAACTTCTGTCAACATCAGGAGGAACTCTGCTCAAGTCATACTCCCCAAATAAGGCTCTTTTTAATGGTGATTTATCAATACCAGAGTTTAGTCTGCATCCCTAAATGTTGACACACCACTTACTGGCAATTTGCTCGCGCTCTACATCTTTTCTAAATGCCTTCAGCATTAAGAAATGAATGGTCTTTTGTGGAGGAACTCCATCTTTGCTGGAATTATACAGAAAAAAAAAAAAAAAGAAGTGGTAAGACCAGAAAAAGAGAGGTTTTTGATTTTACACATATGTAAAGTGAATAGCCCAGATGTCTTCCACGAATGATTCAAACATCGCCCTTTTTCTGTTGGCCCTACACCAGCTGCGCTGAAACCAACAGACACTGCACTGGTACAGATGTGTGCAATCAGATCTTACATTAAAGAAAAAAGCAATCATTGAAAACATGTCAGGAATCACATTGTTAAATCACTATAAGTTACCCTGCCACCCCACTCTGCCCTGTACATCCAGACAGCTACTACTGTGCGCCAACAACGAAGGACTGTACCTACAGGGAGCTGTAATTTCCAGCCCTCTAACAGCTGAGAAATGAAGCACAGGCCAACCCAGCTCATTAAACCAACAGGCAAGGAATAGAGGGGGAAAAAAGATCTAGTTTTGTGCAGCTGCATTCCACGACATCAGCTGAGTTTGGGGTCAAACAGGTGGCAGAGCTCACGCGCAGGCGCGGGTGGGACTGTAGAGCCAAGAGCAGGGGCAGAGGTGCAGAGACAAGGAGGGCGCCGAGATGTCTGCCCTTGCCGCTTGCAGCAAAATGAGAGCCCCTCTCCCTGCAAAGTGCTTTGCTACTTACTTAAATCTAAATTGGTCCTAAATTGGGGCCTGTAAGCTCTTCAGGATGGAGATTCTGTCTTCAGACTTGAAGGTGCTCTGCACTCGACAATAAATTGCAGGAGACTTCTTTCCCTTTTATGTTGCTTTCTAGCGATACTCAGTCACATGCAACTACAAATAACCTTGGAAATCTGGCACAGGTAGATCTTCCTGACTAGTTATCAGGAATGTCATATTAAATATTACATTATCTCCACTCCCTTAACAGATAAGTTCATTATCTCCTGTCAGTGGCTGGTCAATTTTCCTCTCTATTGAATGCTTCCGTTTCATGATAGAGCAACACATGCCAGACCAGGCATTTCTAGGGCTTTATTTATTACCTGTCTGCAGTGCTCAAACTCTCTCATCATTTAGACTACGTGACTCATAAATGCACTCAAGATACATACTGAAATAAGGCATTTTTCTCTCCAAATATGAATCCTGTTATATGTCATTATTTTCATCTTCATAATGTTTCCTGTTTATTCTTATTCAGACACAGAGCGATGCCAGCAGTGCTTACTACCAACCACAGCAATCGCATGCATTTTTCTTTCCAGTCTTCAGTGGACTTATACAAAAACACAGCTACATTTTTTCTTTAGACTGTGAATTGCATATTCTTTGACAGCATCAAACATTACCCAGCGTTATACCTGTAGCCTAGAGAATGACTAGCAGCGCTGTCTCCCATCTATTTTAACTTCATTCATGTCTCTATTACCTAAAAGTGGAGTTGAACATGTACCTGCAGTACATGTACAAGCACAATTTCTCACTCTTCTTGATTTGCAGGTGGAAAGTCTTTTCAGTGCCCATTCCCCTCATCACTTCTAGGTATTGTAGCAGGTTCCGGTGGATGGAGATCAGCATTATGCACTACAGCTACCTTTGGTTCACATGTTTGCTTTTTTTTTCCTATTTGACTGGGGACCACAGTGATGGGCACTCCAGCATCCAATACACACTGCCAGGTACCGTAGTGATACACACAGAGATGCGCAGCATTGGGATAAGAGGGAGAAAATTTTCTCTGAACACATTATTATGATTTAGTTAGGCTTTTCACAAAAAATTCACACTTGGGTCACGTGTGTTCAGTTTGGGAAGGATAGTGCTGTAGCAGCTGAGGAGATGGAAATGGGAGCACACAGAAATTAGCAGCCCTTAAGGACTGCGCGAATAGACGTCGGTGCCGTTTCAGATACTGGGAGGACTTAAAGACTAAGTCACATGGATAAGAAATGTCAAATAATAAAGTACCATCTGGGCCCTTGCCTAGGATTGTGCATACAGGCTTTCCCAAAATTCACATTAATGTGTTTTTTTCTCAGTTCTGCATAATCGAGATCCAAACAATCAATCTTATGTGAGGTTCTCATCCAGCTTATTTTTTCAGGTCCATTCACAGAAGCTAATTTGGGGAATGGTTTGCGGTTTTGAAATCAAACCTCTGAAAATCCTTCTGAGCATGCCTTCTACCCCAGAGCCAACTCATTGCTAATTATCACGAATCACAGGGACGTAACCTTTGGAAAATACTGCTGATGCACAGTGCATTTCAAAACAGTATTTAGCATTACGATGTGATTTGTAGAGAATGTTGTTATAAATATTCTTTTGCACAAGAGAAGCATGTCTAAGCAGAAAACCTTATCTAATCCTATTTTATGCCACATGCCATATTAAATGTATCAACTGCTATCATACAGGATCCAGATGTAAACACGCTGTTGGCTTTAACCATATACTAATTTTATATATAAATATAAACCCTATGGCTGAAATGTCTTTTCAGTTTTCTCTTCCCCATGCTGGATTAACACATCAACAGCTGTGAAAGAATGTTTTCAACCATGCCACACAATCTTATTATAAAAAACTGTCCAGACATAATGTCTAACAGAAGTGCATTTTAAGCCTCCGTTGCTCTCTTCCTCTGCTGCACTGATGTGAACAAACAACAGGCTTAGTGTTTCAGAATTTCCCTTTGTCCCAAGACAGAATAAGGAGTTGAAATTTTGAAAGTGGTGGAGTGGAAAAACCCATGAACTTTGGGAATACCAAAGGGAATTTATTTGGGCATTTCGCTGAGATAAGATCAGAGCGCTTTGTTTTGATGTTACCATTTGCATATGCATCTTCCAGAGCACCACTACCAGCATCCGAATGAGCAGCCAGAACAAAGCAGATTCACCTGACCAAAAATGCAGAGGGTATTTCTCAATAATTTCCATGAAAGATAATATTGATAAATATCGTGTACCCTTGCAAAACTTTAGATTACATCAAATCTGTATTTCCTAAATGGGGAAACAAGAATTTAGTTTTCGTCAGAAAGACAAGTCAGGGGTCAGTTCATTGTGCAGGGATGGTTAGAGGCAAAAAGTTTTGCAGCTCTTACAAACAATGCAAAATTAGACCCTTAAACCCTACTAATTTTTTCAGTAAACCCGTATATGTCACCTTGCAAGGCGTTTCTCTTCACTGCTGTTTTGTTCTCATCCACACCTATGTGAAACTAGAGTCACTTCCCCCAAGCTGTTCTGCTTTAGATATTTTCATTTTTCTGTGTGTGAATTTCTGATTTCCTCTCTTTACATTTTGCGTTTATCTACTTCTTTAATCCCATTTAGACAGTACTCCTTTCAGTCCTGCTTCAATTGCGCTGGAGATTTTCACATCCTGCTATTTCAATGAAAAAGAAAACGCCCTTCTCTTATTCTATTGCACTATTAAAGTTGAATTTACAGCTATGCTTTGGAGTAAGATGCTTTTCATGGTTCTTTTTAGCCAAAAGGGAGAATATCATTTCAAGCCGCAAGCAGTGGTGGGCCCTACTCTGCCGCTCATTTGAGAGAGCGTTAAACTTTGCCAAGGGAAAAAGACTCTCCCCGTGCCTACCAAATCAAACATGCAAAAGAGTTTTCTTCTCTTTATAGGTTCTTTATGTCCAACACATGTCTTCAGTCATCAGATGATGGCTCGCGCTGCAGCGACCTGTCAGTCACAATGTCTGCTCTGCCTTTCCCTACTGGGTAGAGCACAGCCCCAGCAAACAGCTCCAGGACATCTTCTGAGCTCTCCCTGTGTCTGAAGGTCCCTGGGGAGATCCAGGAATACCCCTCATGCTTCAGCTGAGCGTTTACCAACATGCTGCTGCCTACAAGGCACTAACGAGCGCATGTAGAGTTAAGAGCTGGCTCTTAGCTGCTTTGTGCTCTTTTGTTAGATCCTCTTGTCATGGTGCAGCTCTGATGTTCGATATAAGCTCTTTCAGCTTTTTTGGACAGCTTTTTGGGAGAGGTGCATTTTATTTTTTTAAACCGTATGTATGAATAAAATCTGGGACAGCTGCATTCTGGGCCCTGGAGAAGACAAATCCTACAATTGTACGACAATCTCCTCCCTCATCTTCACTATCTTTGACTGTCTGAACAAATGCGACTCTGAAGCAGTGAAAACCCTGTCACATCTCCCTTCAGATTCAAGTTTTCAGTATCTCTAGCTATGCCATTGATGGTGATTCTCAAAGTATCCTATTCCCACTGGGTTCCACAGGAAATAAAGGTGCATGGCCCTTTGCAGGTAAGGCCTTGTGCTGTTCAGCGACCTACTTCTTTAACTCCTCTCTTTCCATCATGGCAGCACTGTGGCTCTCATGGCTGTCTGTACCTGTGCAAGAGTGTCCTAATCTAGAGGAAAAAGGATGCAGCGTGCAAAGGCAAACTATTGACAGCAACATCTTTGAAAATAAAGCTGTTCTTGGCTCTGTGTGTAGGCATATATATCACCATTCCTCTCCATTCTAGCAAGCAGAGATATTTCTTACCTCCTAAATATTTAGGTCTGAGGCACACTGGCATTTATGACGGTCATTAGTGTACTGTCAAGAGAGTCTATGTACTGTCCTAACCAGTATGGATATATAGACTTTGGAAAAGAAACATCCTAAAGTACATGAAGCAAAAGCAGTGCTTTTTGAAGAACAGACTCTATTCAGAAATTGCCATCTCTGAATTTGCTGTTTGGATGAGGCTGGAAAAAAAAGCACAGAAAAAAAAAAAAGCCCCTCCTCAAGAACTCTCTGGAGATTTGCTTCCTGATGACACAATCCAGATTTCCCTGTAGCCTTCCAAGCCCTTTTGCCTTGTCATCCTCAGGTTTACAACTAGTGCCGCAAAAGGAAAAGTGTAAGTCTACCTAGTCATGTGTAGGATCTCTTCCCTACCCCCACCTCACGCAGTTTAGTGTCACTTGGCCTTTTTAAAGCCGTCCTGGGGAGACCCTGGGGCTGGTGGTGGCAGGACAGAGCTCTTTCTCGGGAAGCACTCGGCCTCCTTAAAGGAAGATGCATGTGACTAAGGCCATCCGTGGCTGCTATGGTGCTCACTTCTGCATCGGCAGAGATCATCCCCCTTTCTATGCTGGTGGGGCTGTTTGGGTATTTGCGTTTTAGTTAGAAATCAGATAATCAAAAATAACCCTGCTTTTTCATGTTTTGGTATTGTTTGCCTGTATTTACATATTTTCCTCTGTCAAAAGGACATCCCTATAATCAGCTAGAGAAAGTGACTTTCTTTTTAAATTGATTTTGGCTTTCTTTTTGAAATGGTTTAGCAACTGATGATAATTTTTAGAAGACGGCTATTTGAATAGACTCATAGAAACCCAGAATGGCTGGGGCTGGAAGAGGCCTCCAGAGCTCGTCCAGTCCCACCCCTGGCCTGAGCCGGGTCTACTGGAGCCAGCTGCTCACCACCCAGCCTGGTCGGGCTTCGAGTATCTCCAGGGATGGTGACTCCATAACCTCTCTAGGCAACATGTGCCAGTGTTTGATCAGCCTCACAGGGTGCAGGTTTTTCTCTTATGCTTAAAGGGAATTTCTTGTGTTGAAATATTTCAGGTAATGTTCCTGAAACATGTTGCTTTCAAATGTCAGAAGAGCGTCAGATGGAAGAAGACACACCCTGAAAAGCACAGTCCTGACTCACTCAGTGGTACTGAGTGATATAGAAAAGCTGTACTACTGCGAGCTTTTAAAATTGGATGTGGTACATTCATTCAACAGTTATTTATGTACATGGGTCAAGTGGAGGATAGTTTCGCTACTGTATTTTATTGTATTTATTGCCTTTATGCAATTCGCAATCTTCCAGCAGCTCAAAATGATCTTGAAGTGAGATGCTGTTTCTGCTGGTTATCAGGCCATTACCCTGTCATTCTGTCACCGTGGCTACTGAATAGCTTCAACAAGCCTGGTACAGTGCTATAAACATGAAGATAATATTTCATAACATCAGTGTCAAATCCTGTAAGCTCACCACTTGCATGACATTGTATCTTTTTACCACTAACAATTTCATAAAAAAATTGAGAAAGAAAATACATTATTTCACTCAGCCAAACTGGCAAAAGTTACCTAGTCTACCACTAAATAAAAGTAAGTGAACAGCTCTCAGCTAGTCCGAAGTTCCTTAATTTTCGTTTTTGATCCACTGTATGCCAATTTATCTCAGGGGCATCTGTTCCTGATTTACACCAACAGCCCAGCAGGAGGATCAGACCCAGTAATTCCACAAGAGCGGCTGTGGCACGGCTGTGTCCAGCCGCAGCTGCCCTAACGCACAGAGTCAAGTGCATCTGATTTCTTTGTTTTACTGGGCAGGATAATAAAGCTTTCCTGAAGATCAGTATTTAAAGCAAGCAGACTATGCGAAAGCTCTCCCCTCAACTGCTATGACACAGCTTGCAACCTTTCGTTTGGGAGATTAAGTTTGCATCTCTTTGCATTATCTCTTTGTAATTGGAAAACTTTCGTTTTGACAGAGACAATGTGGCAGCCTCCCTGCGAGCCACGCTACAAGCCAGTGCTGGGTGCCATCTGGAGAACTGATGCCGAACTCAAGCAACAACATCCTGTCATATTTTATCTGGAACTTTGCGACAGAACAACTAATAACATCTTAAGCTTCATTTGTTTGGCTCTCTCGTGCTCTTGGCAGAGGTCATAACCGGTAGTGGCTTTGCTGATTTGCTGCATCAAAACTAATTAGGTTACAGCGCTCACTGACAGAGCCTCCCATAATGGCATAAAAGCCTCCGGCTTTAACTTCACTTGTTATGTCTAAGTACAGTTGAAAACTCATAAAACTTGCACCTGTATCAGCTTCCCGGTCTTAAACTTTAACATCTATTAATGGTGCTTATTCAGCTTGATGGAGCTATTAGCCCCTTAACTTCATTTTTTCCGTTCCTTCTTTAAAAGTACTGCTGGTGAGAAGCGGGGCTCATGGCACGAAAATATGTGGCTGACGTTGCAGACACAGCTCTCCAAGTCCAACCTCTTTGCTTTTTGCCTTCTTTACAGCAACAAGAATGCCCCGAACTGATTCGGTGTGGTTTGTAAGTGAACGCACTGAAGCTGCCTCCCGCCTGCCTCTGAAGAAAAGTTGGCGTAGGTGACCATTTTACCCGGCTTATTGGAAATCTATTCTTTTACCAGACACTTTCATAGTTTGTCTTTCTGAATGAGTCAGTTTTAAAAATCTGAGTAAAATTAAGATAACGGTCGCACAAGGTTAAAATTAGGGCAATGCTCAGGGTAAAAGTCAGGGCAGATCTTAACGGCGCTTACTTCAAGTGAGAAACCAGCAGGAAAGAAGATTTCTGTCTGCATAGAGGGAAAAAAGAGAAGTAAGGTTTAACAGTTTCCTGCTTAAATGTTGTAAAACATGTCAGCAGGGGGCTGTGGCAGTAAGAAGAATTGTGCTTTCTCGCAGCAGGAAAGTGGCACTTCACTAGACTGGCTACACTGATTATCAAGATGAGGCCGTCTTAAAGAGCAAGCACAGCACTTAAATGTGTTATAATGTGTGGAAGAATCATGATTAAAAAAGACAGCACTGTGTATTTGCTCTAAGACTTTCCACCTGCTACTGCTTGCGGGGCTATGGTAGCAGTGAGAGCTCATGCAACGTTATTTTTTGCTCTTGTCCAATGAAAATATTAGCTGAATCCTAGGGATGGCTGTCAGTTTTGCACTGCACTATGTAGAGAGCCTGGATTTTGTTGGACATTAATGTCAGCTCATCTGTGTTTGAGAAAGATATTAGGAGTGTGTGAGAATGAGGGTTAAATAAGTATTTAGTTATTTATTTAATTCTTCCTATGCTCAAAGGGATTACCCTGCTGTTATTTAATGTTCTTGCACGTCCTATTTATTTATTTATTCCTTACGCTTTTTTGAATAAGGAAAACACCACAAAATTCTGGAGCTTCTAGTGCTCTTATTTGAGATAAAAGCTTTGAATTACATTAAATTATGAATTCCAGTTTAGAGTACTGTAAGTAACACTGCTCCTTTAGATTTGCCTTATTTCTCTTGATAGATAATACTCTGCTCTACCAAATCTTCTTACTCTTTCTGTCTTATTTAATGTGTTTCGTGCATTATAAAAAAAGCATGGCAAATTTTTGCGCAACGCACATCCATTCCAGTGTCATAAACCGGAACATATGCTGTTCACCCCCAGGAGCATTTCCAGTTGGGAGCTGTATCTTTCTGAACATGGATGTACATCAACGGTTGTGACAAACCGTGTGAACGAGTCATACATGATAATGGACAGATGTGAAAAAATCAGACCTGGAGTATCGTGTTCATATTGGGATACTTAATTAACTGGAGAGACTGGATATTTAACAGGGAAAAGTTACTACATGATTAATGATCTGGATGGATTGCTTTCGGAAAGGAGACTAACCTAGGCAAAATATGTAGGTTGACAACGTGGTACTTAAGGAGATTATAGCTGTCTGAGTCAACAGATATTTGAGGAGGTTCAGATCCCCAACACGCTATGCTTTTATCGCTTTGCCACCTTCATTTCAGATTCCTTGCGATAACAAAGTTAATCATGTGCATAAATATGTGCAGGACTACAGCCTAATGATGGAGAGAAATTAGTTGGCATGTCATACACTACTCCAATTAAGAGGTAGAAATTAAAGGAGAGAAAATTAAGACTGAAAATCAAGAGACCCCTTGTCACAGATGTCAGGCTATGAACTGTTTTCCATGGCTGATGAGTGAAGTTTCATTGTTTGGGTCTTAAAACCAAAACAAAGCAACCAAATTATTAATAAAAACAGAACAGCAACCAACACGCCCTAAATGGGTTAGGCAATCTCTGACCGTGACCTCTGCATCCACGCGTCTGTCTCCAGACTGATGCTTTGCACCAATCGGAACAAAAGCAATATCTTAGTCTACATGCTCGATAGGAGCTACGGGTACAGATCATTTGGCCTTTTAGGAATACACACGTAGTGTTATGTGGCCACAGGGCAGTACAGCAGCTAGCACTTCCAATCCGGGAATTTAGCACAAGCTAGTAATCCCCACTGTTCCTGGCCTGAGGTATTTTTTTATTTGATTTGATTTAGGAAACTTAAAATTCTGAGACTGCTTTCTTGGGACAGTAAAATGAGCTGAGAAAGAGCACCATGGACAAATAAATATACCCTTATTTGCATACGTGCAATAATATCACTGAGGAGACAGCAAAAAAAAAAAAAAAAAAAGACTTGGCTGCTGTATACTTATTTTGTGGATTTTTTTAAAAACAAAGTTTTAAACAGGAACGGTGCAACACAAACCAGAACTGTGCATACAGCTCAAATTTTGAAAATACACTTTCAGAAGATACGCGTATTTCATTTCCTATTTTTCTTACACCGCTCGGCTGAAATTGAAGCTTTAAAACTTCTTACCTCGGGGAAAAGGGTGTTGCCTAAATTTTCGTACCGCATTAGAGGGGTTTGTTGTGACAAAACATAACTGAGGCTGCGTGAGACGACTGCCCATCGCTCACGCCTGCTTCCAGTGCAGGAGTGCTGTGAGCACCATGTGTTACAGCTGCTTTGTCCTATGAAGTAGCTTAAAGAGGGACATAATCCAGCCATAAATTCACAACAAAGAATCCCCTGCTGTAGAGGAACGCTGCTGGATACAAATGTGCCACAGTCAATCTGTGCTGAGACATAAAAGCGTGTTGGAAAAGCGGGAGCGGGACTGAGGCGCAGTGGGATTCCGCTGCGCCTCATCTCTGCGGCTGTGTGGGCACAGGGGTGCTCCTGCTGCTGCTGTGCGTGGGACTGCGCCATAACACATCCCGCCCGGAGCTGCCCTCTGCTCTCCAGGGAGGGCAAAAGCGACCGTGTGAGGGAACTGCCTTCTGAAAGACTAAAGGTCTGCAAACTGAGAGGCTCCTACTCCGTCTGCCTTTTCCCTTGAGTTCTTGTGTTACGCAGGAGCAACCCTTCCCAGCCTTTATGCAGTATATGCCAATGGTGTGCACCAAAACTCACCTTTTTCAGTAATGTCTTTGTGACTCCCAGGTGTTCAGTAGCACAAACAGGGAAATTGATTTAAGCCCTGTAAATCTGTAGCAAAGCTGAGTTCTTCAAATCCTTGTCCTTCATGGTAGAGGGTTAAATATTGATTCAGTTCTAAGGTACATCTTTACATTAAAAGAAAAAAAAAACCCAAACAAACATTAAGAAGCTGACAGTGGTTACAATTTGGATACCAAGATGCAGATCCAGAAAGTAGCAGCTGTTACTGGTAGAATAGCACAGGGCGATCAAAATGGAACGGAGAAATGGAGCTGTGATTTAGACTTCAGGGTTTAGGGATGGAGATGATCAGGTTCCCTCCAAGACAGCTGTAGCCATCTTCTGTTTCTTGTTTTGCTACGTTGCTTCTCCACAGTTAGAGATGTGTGCTGAAGAGACATCGCCGGCACCCAGCCTCTCTGTCAGAAGTGGAAGTGCCGCCAGCACTGTGCAAACTTGATTTGGCCTCTGAGCATGCTAAATCGTGTTTGTTCTACATTGATAATTTTCAGTGTATTTATCTGCCTCCTGAAGTCTGTGTGGGTTGCATTTTGTTGCGGGCTATCTCTGAAAGTGTGAGTGACAGGGAATTACTGGACAATACAAAGTTCGGTGCAGGAGCAAGAGTGGCCCTCGTGGTTCCCCCCAAGTTCATGGCATACCCACACAAGCTAGATGATTACCACTGAAGTTTCACGCTTCTTATAGGACTTAGTTCTGACTGCAGTGAGTTTTCTCAGCCCACTCAGCTGACACCTTTATACGCTGAAGAACATATTAACAATCTACTTAAATGCAACACATTTTTTTTTGCAAACGTATTTGTTCTATAGTCTGTTGACACGGTTTAACATCTTGTCAGCGGTGTTCAGAGTTCGGTATTTTCCCACGCTCAGCGAGCACAAGTTTTTCCTTTAACTAGCGTGTGGCAGAGGTATGCTCTGGTAAAAAAAAGGACAATGATCCCACAGCCTGAGTAAGGAGAGGCAGTTCACATTGCTAACAGTGCCAGAAATATAGAGATATATCTGCTGCATACCTTCTCCTGTAGGATTTTAAGGCGATCTGAAATAAGCATCAGCTAAGCCAGCCTATCTCTGTTGCTTTGAGGGAATGTGATGTCTCCATCTGCTTTTACGTTCCAAACAGAGAGTGCTGCAGCCCGTAAGACTCAGGTCCCGTAGCTTAAATAGGAGAGCCAGGGACTTGGTGAAAGGAGGCGGTTTTTAGTTCCTAGCATTTCTAATAAAGACCCAACTGTTTCAAAACTTCGTGCAGAGGTTTTGTCTTCGCAGGAGAGGTTTTTCTTTACCTCCGCCGCAGATTAGCTGCCCGCCAGCTTCTAGACCTGTGAAGAGGCAGAGATCAGTTGGGCTGTTCATAATACGGAAAGTCATTGCCAAGGCAGTGGCACCGGGGAGCCTGTTGGGAGCTGGAGCACAGCACCCCTCTCTGCCCGTATAACCAACCATCACTCTTATCAGGTGCAAGCACTAGTTCCTATGTTTGGCAGTGTAACACGCCACTTTCGCAAAGGCCTTCCTCTGAGCAGCTGGAGGGTGAAGGAAAGGGCTTTTCCGCTTTTTTTCTGCCTCCTGATTAATTTAAAAAGTAACTTGCATCCTTTTAGTTCCTTTCAGCTGCTCTCCCTCTCTGGAATTAGTTGACAAGTCCTAGAAATAAAGGCCATCATGAATTTTGCTGGTGTCTTTCTGCTTGCATGGGAGGAGACAAAAGAGAGAGGCCGGTCTGAAGTTTTCACTGTTTCTCCTTTAGTTTTCTCTTGAGCTGGGGAAGAAGATTCAGAAGACTCAAATGAATGAATCTGTCTTAGGGGTACACTGAGGAATTATGTGATAGGTAAATCCATGCTAGATCCACTTAAATGCCCTTTATGTTGGGACATAAAGTTGCAGCCTGCTGCTTAAAGCTTTATCTGCTTTCGCCTTCATTCCCCTGTGTGTCCCTCTAACACAAGAGCGCGCTGACAAAAATATGGAAGGAAGCCACATATTTTGCCTTCAAAAGGCAAGTGTAAATGTTGTCATAGCAACACAGGAAAGCAGAATGCTACTTTCTAAACGTGGTGGTGGGGAAATGAGAGAGCGAGGGAGGGAGAATTAGGGGTTTACAGAACACGCAAAAAATGGCAGTTCTAGGATGAGTAAATGAACAGAAATTTGCCGTGTGACATCTTCAGCTACTTGCAAGGAAGTCTGTGTCTGAAACACAAGCAATTCCAGTGAACGAGGTAACTTACCTAAACAAATCAGAATCTTTTCACCTCCTGTGTCTTATATGACAGAAAACTCGATAAACCAGGGGTCAGGCAGACCCCGAGCTTGCCCAGGTCTATTATTGGAAAATGAGACTGATGACTCACAGTATCTTTCATTTTTATAAGCAGCTTGTGGCATCCCACAGCATCGTAAAGATTTGAAAGATTCCACTGAAACTGCTAGATAATAGATATTATAAAGAGAGTGAGCTAGGAGGGCAGATGTTAGCATATCTAGCTCACACTAGACCCTTTGGTTGTGAAGCCTTTTCTTTTGCTTGTATCTTCTCTGGTGATGTAAATGATGGCCCATTCTGGTGTCCCAAAGGCTGAGTTTTTAGTAGTATTGTCAGGGGATTGAATAAAAATGGTTTCGGTAAGAAAAAGCAAAACTAGGAAGTAACAATTAAGTAAGTATACTTGTAATGGCATTAAAATTATTCCTCGACAATTTTGTTCTCATCCGGTAAGAAAAAGCTGTGTTTATTTCCAAAACTCCGTTCAAATTATCTTACTACTTTAGATGTTTTGTGTACATCTGTTTGTGTAGGTGGTGCATCAGGGCGCTGCAGACTTGAGAAGCCGCTGTCGACAAACCCAAGGAGACAAGCAGGAGCCCACGGCCCTTTGGTGATTGACGGATTCAGTCACTTAAATGCTGAGCCCAAAGCTGAAGTCTGAGCCAGGTCTGCTGCACAGAACTGTGTGAATGCCATCGGAAACTTTTTTTCATTTTAGCTTGTCATTTAAAAATATCATCCATCTGAGGACGATTCATTCCCAGGACTTTATATAACATGCAAAGTACTGTGAAGGGAATATTTTTAATGTATCTGCAGTTTGCTTTAGTATTACAGAGCGAGAGGAATGTCTTAATTAGCTCGCTTTCCCTCATTCCTGTAGCCTGTACTGTAGATGCAGCTAATACTATTCTAGAGGGAACAGAAGGTTGCTTTTTCATTTGGAGTTGGCAAGTGGCACATTATTTCCAGATTTATGAAGGTGAAAAGCTGCATAAAAATAGAAAAATTTTTATCTGCCATATTTACAAGACTAAAACGCTGTTGCTAAATGCCTTGAAAACAAAGAGAAAGAAATGTCTATGTAAAGGAATCTTTCAGGCAGCTTTTGCGACTACCTGTATGTCTGTCTTTCTGATGGATTTCTGCAGGTCATGGATCCTTTTAAAACAGCAGTTGTAAATGGATCTGAAAGACCCACAAGAATCTCTCTAGACCCTCCTCTTCTTGTTCTCTACAAAGGCTAGTCTCCCCCCAAGTAAGAGATAATCATAAAAGTAAGGAAACGAAGTTACCAGCAGCCAGGATACTGCAGGTGTTTCGGCTAGAACAACTCCCCATTTCCTCTCTCCCTCTTTGCAAGTTTTGGCTTAAGGTAGTGATAGCTGGAGATCAAAAAAGTAAGACCGAAGCAAAACTAACGCAATGAAAGTCAAGTGCAAAAAGTAATAGCACGGTGGTCTTCTCAGTGCCTTTCATAAACGTGACCATGGTTGTAAAGCCACACATTGCATAAGAAGTCAGGAGCTCTGTTCACCCAGCGGGAACGAACTGTTACCAGCTTCCCTACAAAGTCAAGAACTTACTGTCTCCCCCTTTTTCTCCTGTGTAAACAAATCGATTTTTCACTAGCAATGAAATAGATTGAGGGAATTAATTTTTACTTCATGGTTGTCTAGCGTGGCCAGATGCCAGTTTGTAATCCTGTCCTGGACGATAAACACAAAATAGGCGTTCGTATCACATCCACCCGCCATGAGTCTAGCCGCAACACCCTTCAGGGTGCCTTATTTGCCACGCTCAGCGGTACTGGATGCAAACAAGCTGTTGTGTCCTGGGGAGTGTGCAGACCTAGCGACCGGATGGGTGCTGCAGCTCGAAGCCAGTTTTTATAGCAGAGTACAGCCCTGGAAAACCATCCTCTCCTAGGTCACCCGATCACAACAATGTTGGTGGGTGCCCAGGTCAACCCTAATTGAATTCCTGTTCACATAAATAAGCTGTCACCAGTGGTCCCTCTCTCAGCAGGACATTGCTGGTTCTGAACTCCTGATTTGTAGTTATTTCTAATGAGAAACCTTGCTCATATTTTAAACGCTTGTCAATCCCTTTGGGTAAGGTGCAGGTCTGGAGCATCTTGGATTGGTCCCTGCTCAGGGAAATTAGAAATGGTGCCTCATGGCCATGGGGCTCTCTGACACTTTCACAGGTAGAAAAAAAAACTAAAAAATAAACCAAGGAGAAGTGAAAAACCAAACAACCCTCTGTTGTTCCCTCTGCTCTAGCCTCAGATTGTCCCACTTGGTTTCCATTTAAACATTGAGCAAAGCTTTGGGTAAGCTGATTAATACGAACTATTTAGTTGCCCAGATTTTACACTGTTGAACTTTGCAATTGTAAATTTCAACCAGGGTTTGTATCATTTTATTCTTAATTCTGAATCTTGTGCAGGGAAGTAGATTATTTTAAAAGCTCTTTAAAACAAAGACGGGGTTTCTCTTAAGAGCACTGGAAATGGAATCACCCCAATGTAAGGGTTTTTTTGAGAACGTCACCTTGGGTTCCCAACCTACAGCCACATGCCAAGAGGTCTCTGTGGCAGACAGGGCCACTATCAGAAATCATAGCTGTATGCGAGTGTGTTTCTGACTTAGTAAACACGATCATGTCGAGAGAATGTGTCTTTTCAAGAAAGTCAGCTTCAAAATGTTTCTAAAATTGCTAAGAAAACTAATCTTAGAACCAAAATTGCGAAGCTGGAGTAGAGAAAGAAAAGTAAGGTTGTTGTATACAGCCCCCTATGGAGAGGGCAATTCTCACGCAACGGAATGCAAACACATTTTAATGCTGCTCGTTGCTTGTGGCAAATGAGTGCTCTGGCCACTGGAGCAGGCTGTGCTGTCTGTACTCCTGTACTCCCAGTTGCCGCACGTCCCCCACACAGAGTCCATCTGGAGAACCAGCGTGGCACAGAGGGGCACAAAACCTCTATATGATGCGGAGGGACAGAGCACTGGAGGAACTACAGCAGCTCCCAGCCAGCCTTGCTGGGCAGAACGAGCGAGAGAAAACCCACTCCCTCCCCGTTAGCTACATAAGTCTTAATTGCTTTCTCTTGTAGAGATACCAAATATCTTTGTAAACAGCGTGTTCAGATCGTTACATGCAAATGTACATGTGATGCCTTTATGAAATATGCAAAATATGATGCGCTGGGCTATGATCTGATCTGCGTGTGTATTTGAAAGCCTTTTCCATGCTTTGGTTCGGGTACTGAACATTTCTGACAGTTTGTTTGAGGTAAACAGAGCCAATCTGTCAGCGTGATTCACTACCAGAACATCTGATAAGTATGACTTAACTTGCAGCAGGCTTGTATGTTTTTAAAGCACTTGCCTGCTTTGCAGTTAGCAAATTACTGCGGGGCAAAGCAAACACAAAAGGAGATAACAAAAGGAATGATGGATTTGATCACGTTACAGAGGAAGCGGGATGATGAAGAGATTGCTTTACCTATCTCAGACACCTGGAAAGCAGAGCTTGTGCGTCTCAGCTGCGTCAGAAGAAGTGTGATCCACAAGCCCCATGCTGTGCACAGGCACTGTAACAAGAGGCTGTCATCACATACTGTCCCACATTCCCTTTTATATGGATTTCCCTGATTAAGTTTCTGTTTTGACAGCTTTTGAACAGTAACACCTTTCTCGTTTTGCCTCTGAATTTCCTCCCTCGAAAGGTGCAAATTACGGTTTTACTGTGGCCTGTTAGAGGTGCAAATAAGCACAGCATAGTCAAACTGGGTCAGTCTAGAAGTAGTAAAATATCGGGGCTGAATCCTGTCGAAAAATACTATGTATGTATTGATGAGCTGGGGCTAAATGGTGGGAAATATACGCGTGATTTTTTTCAGGTAATGTGAAGTTCTGCATTTGCACAGCGCGGGAGCTTGATAAGGCCGAGGACGGAGAAGGCACGAGCAGCCTAAGCATGGTTAAATTCTGGGAATGAAACAGCTTTTGGTGGGAATTGCTACAAGCAAATAACATTCACGTCCTTGCTTCACTCGGCTAGGGCCAACTAACTCCCTCGCAGTGCAAAAGGTGTGACTCTTATTACTTGCTTCTGAACTTACTTTGACTTCTCATTCTTAGTATTATAGAAATTCTGTGCCCGATTCAAGCAGCACCACTAGTACCTGCTGTTATATGGAACAGAAAACCACTTCCTTGACCACAACTTATCGCTAGCTGTTTATCACAAGCACACATAAAACTATCAGTACCGTATTGCAACTTCTTGGTGCTGAAGGCAGAAAAGCAGAAGCAGAACCACACATTTTCTCCTGTATTTTCTCTAAAGACTATCATGTAAATAGGCTAAAAGAAATTTATGAGTTTGTGCAGCTTTGTTTCTATACCTTCACATTAACAAAACTAAATCAATATGGGTTAGAAGTCATTAAGAACCCATATATTTTGATCTGCATTACTTTAGAGACAAACAGTCCAACAGAACACATTCAGTTACACTCTATACATGCTATTTTTGCTTGCATGGAGACAGAAAAAAATCACCTTTCAGGGTAAAACTCTTGATGTTTAGCTGGAAGTTAAAAGGAACATTTGTTTTGGACTGAAAGGAACATCATTTCTTTTTTTTTCCACAGCAAGAAGAGCAAGAGTTTCTTTTGTTACAGAATTAAGAAAGGCTGTTTCACCCGCACCTTGAAACAGTAAGAGCCTTTCTGTAATGTGCCTGTGGATGGAGCTGAAGGGAGCCTGGCTGAAAAGGAAAGTTAATCAACCGATTTTTTTATGTTTTTCGAATCACTGGAGTATGTGCTTTACCTTGATTTTCACTAGAAAGTTTAACATCTTATTAGAACACCTGAAAGAATTGTAAAAACTGCAGGAAAATGGACAAGACTGCAAGCACGTGAACTCTTCTTTGGTTCAGTTTAACCTTACGCTTGTGTGCTTGAGCACAGGTCCGTTTTCACTTGCTGTTTTTGCTTGGTATAACAAAAGGCACAGGCACTGCCTGCAAACAAACCCTGCTTCTCCTGAATTAGCAGAATATCACGGCCGATTGTAACACCATTACTACTACAGGAATTTTATTACAGGGCTATAAAATGCTTTCTGTGGCACCGGGGTGTCCTTTTTCCCTACTGAGAGTGGGAAGACCACGAGGCTGAGGCTGAGCTAAATGTATGCAGGAGCCCATTAAGCTTCCAGTGTAACCAGACAGGAGAGTCTTCGTGAGCAAAAGCTGCCCCTTGAAGCTTGGCAAAATAAAGCTGTGAGTGGAGAAAAAAATTTCCACATTGTGTATTTTAAGAGTTCCTTCCCATTTCTATAATATACATGATATACAAGATACATAGGCTTTCTTTTAAAAGAAGGGTGTGTTTTTAACATTTACAGTCACAAATATAACCCAGCCACAATATATTACTATTCACTTCCGTCATTTAATTCAGCCTTTTGCAACAGTTCTGGGTATTGCCACATCCAGCTACATGAGTGAGATATGAGCTTCAGTGGTTAACTGGGATCCTTTACGTATTTTTAAGATTCACACTTTTTCTCTTCAAAATGCTGAATGGAAAAACAAGCGCCATGTTATGTTTAAAATTCAAGTTTTAAAATCCAAATGATGTAAAGTAAATTAAATTAAAAGTTAGCATTTTAAAACTGTATATTTGATTGTATCAATTTAACATTACTGCAGCAGAAGTGAAGTACAAAAAAATAACTCCTGCTGCAGAAATACGGATTCATACATGTGTGATGCAGCCAAATGAACAGTTTGCAGTAGAAAGCCTCAAATATTCCAAATCTTCTGAATTAACAATTGATTACTTCTGTTTGATTGTTTTTCTTTTTTCTCCCCTGCTTAATAAAGTTCAGATCACTTTGTAGATGTGATGAAACTCGGTGGTTTCACTAAGGACACATTTCTGTGAGCAGAGGTGTCCCACCTGACACGCTTTCATAGACAAGAGAGCAAATTCTGCTGGGTCCCCTGGCTTGGAAACTATTATTTAATTTTTCTCTTTTGTTGATTTTAAGTCTGTCTTGAGTAAGCTCCTTCTGCAGCCTGACACACGTTTTCAGCGCCACCAGGTTATGGAGCATCACGTGACGTAATACATTTTGACACAACCAGATGTAACGCGATGCACATGTCACAAGAAATAAAGCAAAGCAGAGGCATTTAATTTTTCTTCTCCTCGATGGACGTGTATATATCCACAGGTGGTTGAGTCTTTCCTCATCTATGCCCCCATTCTCGCTAAGGGGATGGAGTAGATGAGGGCAGCCATGAGCTGTAGGATGTCCTGTGTGACTGCTGTGTTTTTTCAGTAATAACATTTGTACAGCCCAGCAAGCCCTGTCACGCGGATTTAACTGGGTGCCACGCAGCTGTATGCATTGCGTTAGACCGAGGTTGCATCAGGTGAGTTTTCCTCCTCCGTGTTCCTGACACAGGAATCAGACAGGCCATGGCCACGCTGATTTTAAGCTCCCATCTGTAGACAGCCGTGACTGAAGCAAGGCTATGCAGGCACCGCCACAGCCGGCACCCGGCAGACACACTGTGGGATGCAGCAACACCTTTGGGCATGTCTGTGGCTCCGTGGGAAGTGTCAGAGCCATCCTGGGGGCTGCTGGGATGGGGGGAGAGAAGGAGGCGTGGGACAGGGACAATTTAGTTGTTCTCCAGTGTATGCTGCCCCAAGCAATAAAGCCATAGCCTCAGCACTACGCCTCGCTTCCTGACATGTAGCAAAAGCAACAGGAGTATGTTAAGATGGGAAAAACTCTCAGCATTTTTTCCTTCAGGTAGCAAACATTGCTTAAAGCTGAGAGCCAAAGGTGAGAAGTGTCAGATAGGCGCACTGCAGAATTATTCTCTTAAGTACAAAAAGTGAGGCAAAATAAACCTTTGTCAGCATTTGAAACCGGTTACTGACTTTACAAGTGCTGGCAATATATAAGAAATTCTGTAAAGGACGAATTTGCTTTATTTGTTTCTTACTGAACACATCAACATTTTGGGGGGAGGGAGGGGCTTCTTCTTCAGCTCTGAAGGCATATGTCATAACGAACAGCATGACCGGTAGCCAAATGATTTATTCCACTTTCCTTTCCCCGTCTGGGTACTGAGATATGAAGTTGAATTTATCATTTAGCGAAGCTGACAATTTTTGTTCTTAGTCAGACAGCTGCGCCAAAGCAGAACGCAGTGGGAAAGAGGTCCCTGCCGCAGCTCTGCGCCTCCTCCAGTTCTCTCCAGTAATCTCAGTAGTCTCCTTCCATGTAAGCCACCAATTGTCACACTTTCTGCTTAAACATGTATAGGTGCAATGATAAAGGCAGTTGCTTTTCTTCAGACTGAAGGTTTGTCTGCTAACACCGCCTGAGCAATGCCATCCTACAGCTTCCCGCTGGCGGTGCAGGCAGGCAGCACCTCCTGGACAGGCACCAAGACAGTTTCATTCATGAGATCGATACCACGCCTGAATCATATGGAAAATATTTTTTTTTAGGTGGTGGTTTTGTTGTTTGCTTTGTTTTAAAGGTGGAAAAAGGCGAACATATCAATTGCTACGCAATGAACGACATTTGCTCAACTGTCCAAATGTCAGGGGGATTTTTTTTACTGCAATAAGTAATACTTCAGCATTGTATCCCAGATCTATTTGTCATTAAATTTTACAGTTTATGTTTCATCAATAAGTCAGTCACTTAAACTGGAGAGAAAAGGTGAGATTTTCACTGGGATTGAGATGCTAAATTGTTGTCATCCCAGGTTGAGAGCTGAGGGTTATAAATTACTTCATGTCAAATAGTTTAGGGATTTTGAAAGATTTCTTGAAGTCTTGTCTTCTTTTTTATTCCATATAGAGAATCTTGTTATTTGTTTGAATGATTTTTTTTAAAGCTCTGTTTTCCTGGCAGCTGCCTGGGTGGCCGATTTTCAGATAAATTTGCTTTTAACCCAGGTTTTTAATCAGCTACTGTAGAGATGTTAAACCACAGAAGATAGCTAGTTACCCTAACCACTTCTCTCAAACAGGTTTTCATATTTTTCTTGGAAGCATAAATCACTTGATCTGGTTGGTCTTTGTGCATTTGGGGAAAAAAAAAGGGTTCATGTGCATATATACATGTATTGGCGTAAGCAAACACTGTGTGGTGTGTGTTTGCCTGCTCCTGAACAAAGGACATTGTCCTGAGGTTAATGGACTCTGAGTCCTTCCCTCAGATGTTATCAGCTCCACTGTGGGTATTTGAGTTGCAGGGGAGAGGTGTGATGCTCTTCTCTTGAGAGCTCAGATAGCAGATCTGCTTGCTCACCGCTCCCGTTGTTTGTGGTGCCAACTTATCTGTACGGGTAAACTCATCTGTTAAACTCATCTGTATGGACGCAGCGAGGCTACGAAACAGTCACTTTTGAATTTCTCCGTGTTGGCAGGTTTGCATACACACATATGTATGTGCTCACAAAATAAGCCCTAATGTGGTTAGAATAACATTTAACGAGAGGCATAGGGAATCTTCGTCAGTCATTTCCATATTCTCCTGCCTCTAGTCTGCTGTTGATTTGAGCTAGGTAAACAGTTTTACTCTACATGATTAAACGTTTCAAAGATACTGCAGGGGAAGGAAGAAAAAATTATATGCTTTGAAGATAATTTTCATAATAAATTCAAACCAGCCCAACTAATTCTGCTGAAGAAAGAAAACCAGTCGGTAGAAATCCTCTAATCAGAAAACTTACCCAGCTATATATAAAACTTTGGAAACAAAGTTTTGGAAACACCCAGGACAAGGACAATTCCTGTAGAAAGGATTTTCTTTTTACACAGGAAGTAACATCAGCCTGTAAATCTCTGCTCTGCTCTCAGAGATGTTTCCCATATGGATCTGAAGACATTTTAATTTCCATATATCCTGAGATAATTCCTCAGCCTCTGATCCTGTAACAATCCAGGATATCAGATACAACACAGCAAAATGTTAGATGGGATGTTTATACATTTCTGTATTGTGAAATGTTTTGAGGGAACTTTTATCTAACAATTTAAATGTATTCCTTTGCTCCCAAAGCTTTTCCATTTAATTTAGCATACCAACTTCTTTATAGATTCAAGTCTTTTCTATGTTACTCAAGAAAACATTTAAAAGCTCATAAATGAGATTTTATGACATTTGTGCCTTCGAAAGTATATTAACCTTTGCGTTTTTGGCAGGAAATTTATTAGCTTAAATAATCTAAGAACATTTTTGTAAAAAATTTTGTTTTGAATGATGAAACAAGAACAGCAATGCTTCAATCTCTGGTCATAAGAAAGATGATCTTCACGAGGTTTTCAAAGAAATCAATGCCTGTCAAATTTTAAATGGAACAACTAACTGTGCATGATTTATAGATATAATATGATTTGGTAAATTATTTTGAACAAACCTGCAAAAATATTCATGAAAAAAACGTAAACATAAAAGATGTGCAGTTGCAGTTCATAAAATGAAAAAGACATTCTCCTCTTTGTAAAAAAGGTTCTGGGCTGATTTTCTAATTTGGTAACAGATCTGAGCTATTTCTGAGACTCTATTTTAGGAACAGAGTTTTATATTTTGATACACAGTGTCACAGCTGTTGAGATAAAAAAATAAAAATCTTCCAGACCCAGATTTGGCAGTTTGTCCGATGGGAATCATGGGATGAAAGACGGGATGGAGGTCAAACAATCTTAGGATATGTGCCATCATCATGATCTGAGACCTCTTGATAGTCATATGAGAGAACGAGTTAGCAGAGGATACTAGGGAAAAGGTGGCATTTAAACAAATGGAGATGGATGATGGCTGTGATGATAGTTTCCCATTAGGCAGCTGTGGAACTCTAGTGGCTGGTGTAAAAAGAGGTGTAAAAAGAGGAATCTGAATTTTAAACATCCAAAATCAAAGCAAACTCAAATATAAGAATTACCATTAGACAACTATACAGCATAGGTGTTTTCCAGTGCTGAAATCTGGAGCCAGCTCTTCCATTCACCAGAGCTCTTTTCAAGAATGTGAGAATCATCCTCATGCAATAAGACATTCACAGCCATAAAGAAATCAGCACAAAACCTAATAATTAAATGGACAAAATTCCTACATTGAAACCAAACGGTGATAAAATTCTCTGCTAACCGAGGAGTGACCTTCTCACCAATCTGTGCTCCTTTAGAAAGAATCAGAGCATGTCCAAATGTTTCCTGGAACCTTTGCCTGCATTGTATGCTCCTTTGTAGTTTGAGAGGAGCTTGTCATCTCCATTGCCTTTTTTTTTTAGCTAGTCATTGAGAAAATGAGAGCAGCAATTCCAGAAACAATAATTTCATTTTTCAGTCATTGATCTGTTTATTCATGTATTTTACGCTCTTGAACTTGAGATGTCTTTTAATAATATGTGTTTTTGCAAAAAGGGATGCTGCGGGTGCATTGGCCCCGGTGCAGATTCCTCTCCAAGCACAGAGAAGCCGCAGGGGAATAAATGGCAAAGACTTCTCCCTTATATAGCAGCATCTGGTTTCTCCACAGATTCCCGAGGCAGTTCTGTTGGTGGCCCTGAAGCTGCCCTTGGGCCTGTTGTGTGATTAAGCTGCAGATGGTTTTCTGGGCTCCTTTAGCCCCCCAGTCACAATTTCTGTTAGTGTATCCCAGATTCTGAGAAATTTAAGCACTTTGGAAAAGAAGATACGGTTCAGTTTGCTTTCAAGATGTCTATCTTGTTAAAATAAATAAATAAGCTAAAGGCTGCAGTTCTATTCTTCTTAACAGGATTCAGGAGCTGACCCACTGAGGCCAAAGGAGGCACAACCACATTTAACACATGGAAGAGATGACATCAACAAAGAAAATTAAACCATTTTCATGTTCCAGTTCTGCTTGTTTCCCTTTGGGTCAGATACGTGATATGCCCTGTCCAAACTGTGCCGTGCAGAAGAGTTAGGGTACTTGTGGCTCAGCCATAGTAGTTAGTGGTGCCTTTGCAATTCCAGGGTCTTAGTCTTCATCAAGACTGTGGTAAAGGCTGGAGAAAAGGAGCCATTCAACTTTATAAAATGCAGCTGGACTTTTTCAAAACCTCAGGAAATGTTTGTTTGAGTTTTTTGTCATGTTTCAAGTTGCAACACTAGGGTTGCTGTTCAAAATGAAGCTCAACACATTCATTACACCATTGTGCAGTCTGCTGATAAATATGCAGAGAAATGCTATCTGTTTAATCTGTGTTGGCATTCAAACCTTGTGTAATAACTTGGTAGAAATAACTGGGCTGAATAAAGATTAATTATTTGTGCTGCAGGAAAATAAAACAAATCTCACAGCAACTGTTGTAATCTTGATAGTCAAAGCAGGAGAGTTTGTGCAGATGCTCCAGTCTTGGGAACCGTAGGGGCAGATGTATCAGAGGAAATACCAATACATGGCTTTGCATATTTTATTCTCACTAATCAAAGCTGCAGTAGCACCTAACTTTCTGTCCATCACCCTCTTCTTTCACCACTGTTTCTTGTAGTGCATCAACACCACCCAGCTTCTCCCTTCTATTGGCTGGCAACGCCGTACAGGAACAAAGCAGTGCTGACATACATTCTCATCTTTCCAAAAAGTGAATTTTGCTAATGAATCTTTCTTCCTGTGAATAGGACACCAGCAGTTCTGCTGTCTTCTGTAGGGGGTTTAACATAGGAAGTTAATAGGTGTATTATTACCTTCCTGTAAGCAGACAGTGGGCAACTAAATAACCAGCAAAATATAATTCCCTATTGGAGTAGGACTCAATTAATTCTTCTTTTTTTATCTACACTAACTGATAACTCACAAAAATTACCTATTGTCAGACATATTCTGCCTTCTTATGCTGATACAACTTCTCATGATTTCCCATATAAAGTATCTCAGAAAAAGTGTATTTCAAGAGAAGATATTTGAAGATGATGATCTAAGTTAACTCCAATCTCCAGGAGAGGGAGGAATTGTAAAAACAAGAAGCATATGGAAGAATTCACAACAAGAGAACAGTAGGAGAGTAGGAAGTGGGGTAGGAAGAGCAGAAGGAGGAAGATTAGGAGGAGGGAGGACAGCTGATCCTTGCCAGTGGGTAGAAATGACTGCCACACTCTCATCTTGGTCCAAGTCCCTATTTCATTCCTGTGATGACTTCTCACACGCTCTGTGTTTTATTCGCACATTTTGTAAATAGAAACAACATTTAACTCATTTATGGGAAAACATTAAAGAAAAAATGCCTGATCCCCAGTTTCTTTTTTGAGGTGAATTTTCAAAACAGACTATACAAGTTTTAACACCACATTATATAGAAAAGTCAGAGTAAGTAGTGTACTAAATAACATGACATATCTACCCATTGCTGTTAATTTTTTTTTCATTCTTTCCCTAATGGAAAAAGTGAGCACTTGGGAGTTTTTGTTTTCTTTTTTCTTTTTAAATAAAACAGGTGTCTCCTACGGCATCTGTATGCGAGGAGACAGGTCACAGAGCTGCACTTTTCACTTGAGAGAAGGGCAGGGATGTCTGCAGTGGCTGTTCTGTTTGTCTTGAATTTTTTCTGTAATCTGGGATTACTCCAGAGCAGTTCTGTCTTCTCCATAGGTGAACTTTTGCCCTATGGTAGGGATTTCTTCTGTCAACCTGAAACCTTTACTTCAGTTTTACAGAGAGGAAGAGAAGGTGGAGAGAGGGGGACAGGCTCACTGGAAGATGAGTGGGTAGGGGACCACACTCCTCTGCTCATTTTCAGTGTTTACTGAAGACTTTTTTCATGGCCAGATGTGTTATTATTTTCCATGCAGCTAGAGAACACACATATCCAAGATGAGGCCACCACCTGTCAGGGTGGGACACATTCCTCTACCAGTCAGAGACAGCAGAGAGTTTTTCTTGAATGACTTCTGCAATGATGGATTTAACCACTTAGTCATGGGTGTGCACCATTAAAAGAAGAGGACTGCACCATGTCCGCAAATTCTTCAAGTATTTCCTTCACCAATCAGCGTCATCTCTCTTTCTGAGGTTCATTTTCAAGCAGACACTTTTTTGTTCATTATCTGATCTATCCAAACACTGAGACCAACCGGGATTGTTGATGTATGAGTATATGATATCTTTTTGCCAAATTGTGTTTATTGGAATATTGCCAGTGCTTGCTGTCATGGCACCTCGTAAGCTGAGGAGAACACTCTGACCATTGTAAAACTTTGTAAACATACTCATGCCACTAGAGTTAGTGGTGGGTGAGCTGTATACTGAACAAAGCAACATCTAAGCCACCTGCAGTCACCTAAAGTCTGTTGGCTTATTGCCTAGATTTATATAAAGGATTAGTGAGAGTGAAATGGAGCATAGAACATAGACTTGGAAAACTATTAACTGTGAAGTATTTTAGAAACTTGAATAATACTAAGTCAAAGGCAGTTACCTTTCTGAAAATGCAATTTTGATTTTCCTTGTAATCTAAGGATCACCTATGTCAGTGACTGAAAACCGAACTAATGAAAAACAATTTTTAGTTCATTTAGATTTTAACACCTTTGCATGCTGATCCATGTTGACTCCAAGATGCTACTGAAATTGTCTGTAGTGTTGACAGTTGCTGTCTTTCACGCAAGATGAGTATTAGTCTCCCTGTGTTAGTTTGCAAAAATTGCATTTTTGCTGTGGTGTCCTGTATAGTTTTTGCTTATGCTCTGCCCAATTTAGAAACACCATAGCAAAAACACTCAGCAAAAATTCAGCTTGGCATCCTAGTGATTTTTATTGATGAGTCTTCATGTTGTGGGTTATGGAAACACACATACGTCGTCATGTTTGTCATTTAGCCAAATTGCTTCTTGTTACTTAGTAAAGGGTTCAGGTGATAACTAGGAAGTAGGAGAGTTCTGAGGGCTCTTCCATATCTTTGGCATGCCTCCTCACATGTTTTTGGTGAGTGGGAAGATTTCCTTAGCAAAAGGAGGGAGGTTTCAGCTGAAAAACAGTGGGACCTATGACATTCTGTGCAGAAGACCCTTACATTCACTGAGAGTCAGGCTGCCATGGTCAGATTAACCCAGAGCAAGACTCTAGCAATCATCTCTATTTAACAGTTTCTACAGGAAAGCTGACAAATTCTAGGCTGGGTTAACCTGGCTCAAAATTTTCTGCTGATTTCATGGGGAAAATAAGTTCATTCTCCTTGATTCCACTCCTGGCTCATACCCTTTTCACTTGGGAGATGCCCAGATCTCCCAGACAGGGAAGCAGTAATGCAGCAGAGGTGGGTGGGTTGGAAAACACTCTTTCCATGTGTGTCTCCACTGGATAAACCTGCCCGATACAACTATTTCCTCATAAGAATGCATGAGCCTCTTCTATTCACCATGTTGAAATTAGCTCTCAAACAAAATTACTCATAATAAGTAATTCTTAGATATTTGTTCTTATGCATTATTGTACTGCTCAGTGCTAAATCTACAGGAGAAAGCACAGGCTGCACCTGAAGTGCTACATCATTATATGAAATTACTTCCAGAAATCAGTGCTTCCAGGAAAAAGATTAACAAGCGTGCCAGTTTTTCAGCTGTTTGGATCTATGTATGTTGTCTGTGATGTGTTGGCTAGTCAAGGACTGAAGAGTAGTACTACAAAAATTATATGCCTTTGGAAGATAGCCCATTAAAAAGGCAATTTAGTTTATCAGAAAAGATTGTGCTTTTTCGTCTATTCTTTTCAAATTCTTTCTTAAATAAGGATCCTGTTATTAGGTATGTTAATGTAATGCAATGTAGTGGAATAAAAAGCCTTAAATCATGGTCTCAGGCTCATAGCCAAAGTCTAAAGTCATAGACTATATCTATTTTTATTTCAGAAATGACTAACAGCTCAGTTCATGTCTTTCCCAGCTGTAGTTGTGCAGCTGAATGGGGAAAAAACAGATGTTCACAATATGAAAACTTCCTCTGATAGTTCATGAACTCACAAACGTGTATGGTAGGAGAGTAGCCTGTTTCTATCACAAATGGGAAACGCTGACATCAAATACAGTTGAGATCCAGGCCAGAAATTGTTTTACTGCAGAACAGTTCTAGGGGCACTTCCCAGGACACAGGCAAATCCCAAGATATGGGATCGTATATTTTCATTGACACTGAACCTGGTATGATTTTAGTTTGTGAAAATGCATGTGTAAGTGCCAGTTTCTCATACATGCATCACTAAAACATCAGGGTTTTCTAAAAACTCAGTTGGACTATACAATTATTATAGTTATTATTATTATGGTTCAGGCGCAGAAAAGAAAGCTGGAATTAAAGTAAATTTCCTTCCAAACCTCTACATACACTGCCTTTTGGATACTATGGTCACTTGTGTGTAATACTCAGTGACCTGAGACTTCACAGAAGTGGGCTGTCAACAGTGGCACAGTATCTCAGTAATAACAGCTCAGTAAAATCACAGTAAGATCAGCTTTGATACAGCTATATGATTCGTAAGCATTGGATGATTCCTCTTCCCACAGATGTTGCTTGCTCTTCTAATTCGAAAGTTAAAAAAAAAAAAAACGACAGAGATCATCTCTGTTCCAGTAAAGTGCGTTTGCACAGAAACTTTTCCAGCAGCAAAATCTGTGTAATTCCACCACAGCTATGTCAGAGACTTTCTTGGGCAGGAGCTGTGGCACTCCTGTCCCCGCTCCCCATGCCCAGACACCTTTACCAAGTTGCTTACAGCACCAGCAGCATTAGGTATCCTCAGCTCCGACATCATGGGGAGACCACACGTACAAAGTCTGAACAGAAGTGCAGCTGTCTTGCTTTTACCAGGGTGGAGATGTTCCCCAAGGCCCTGCACCCTCTTCAGGGCATGCTGGTCATGCAGCTATTCCCCTGCCAGGCTCTTCAGACAAGCCCTGTGCTACTTTAGGTTTCATGCCATAGATATCAGAACTTTAAAACAGAGTATCTTACACTTGCGTTACCCCTTGCCACTTTCTATGGGTATGGCCTTGCTTTCCTGCTTCCTTTAAAACATTTACCTTGGTCCCAATTTTGGGTCACTTCTTCCTTCAGTTTCCCCGTTAGTATAGCCCAATTGATTAATTTCCCCCTATATGATACTTAAAATGTTTTGCCTAAATGTTCCTCCACACTAAGAGGATCTGATTTTATTTCCAACTTCCACCATTCTAACTCTCCTGTCCTGAAGACTTTACCGTGCGTTAAAATCACGTGGTGCTGGTGATTGCACGTCTAACAAATCTGAAGAACACAGACATAGTAAAGCTCCCATGGGACTTGAAAGGTGATTCAAATTCTTTCTGTACTTCTCCTGTGAGGTTTTTTTTTTCAGGAAAGTTGAGTGAAACTTGCTGGTGCCAGGTTTGTTCTAAGCAGTTTGGAATCTCTTCGCTTTTGCAGAAATTACCTCAACTTCCTTCAGCCTCAAAATTTTGTATACAGTGGAGGAGGTTCATGTGTTTAAGGCACTGAGCCAGGCTCTATCCAGTTCTCCAGTCTCCCCTCACCTCTCTATTGCTTCTTGTCATGGGAAAAGCAAGGCAGAATTGCTCAAAGTATGTCCGACTTACTGGGTGGTTTTCAGTCAAGCATATGAAACTTCTAACTCATTTATGTCGCTTTAATTATTATTCATCAATTCTGCCATCCTTACCAGTTTCAGCATTATCAGCTTTAATGATCTATCTCTAACAGGGAATGTTCTTGCTACAGTGAAACTGATATTTTTATAGCTTTAAACTGTATAACATGGAAACATGTATAACACAGAAAATGGATCAACATGTTAGTAACATTCTTGCATACTCAGTTCGAGAACCACTTTCTGGGAAGATTACTCTAACCTCGCACAGCAATAAATCACCAACGAAGTCTGGATACATTTCCATCTCTCCCAATGACTTAGGTTAAAAGTGGCATTTCACAATGACATCAAGTGGTAAGACAGATTTACGTTAGTGTAAAACTAGAATGAACTTAGCAATAAATGGACAGAATAAGAAAACAGTTTTCAACCCAAACTAACATCTGCTACCGTTTAATATTATGAAAGAAAACTGGGATAGCCAGGTTTTAAACTTGTGTTTTGCACATGCACAAAGCACTGCTTTCAGATAAATTTTGATTAGGAACAGCACGAGTTCTGGTTCCATAATTGCACAGCTGACCAGACTTGTGGTCTATTCTGTACTTAATATTGGTCTCCAAAAATTTTTCTAATCAGGTAATTGCTAGTTTATCATGTAGACAATGTAGCCTTAAAAGGACTGTAATTACATCATTCTCATCCACAGTGGGCTATAAAAGACCTATTACGGAATGAATAGTCAGTTTTTCAACCCAAGTATCTATGGATGCTCCTTTATTTACAGAGAACAAAAGAAAAAAAACAGATGTTTTAATCTTTGTTTGCTCTCTGGCAGGCTAAAGAAAATTTAAGTGGGTGTCAGCTTAAAAGAACCCCAGGAGACAGGGCATTGGTTTCCCTGCATGGATGTCTTTTAATCCCTGTAGTTTTTCTGTGGGAATTAGAGAAACAAGGTCTTGTTCTCCACCCACATGATATTAGTAATTGTCAGAATAAGAAGTTTTGCAAATTAAAGCAAAAGCCCAAAACAAAACAAAACTCCAGCAAAAGCCTAGGAAATCATACAGTAAAACCTTTCAAATTATGAGGCATGGATTAATCAAGATGAAGCTCCACAGAAAAGGGTCCCAGACACAGTGCTCATATGGGTCTGCACTTGGTCATAGACTGTGTGCTTCAGGTCTTGCTTTCACCGAGAGGGAGTCAGACACTGTAGCTAGGAAGAGAGAGGACTTGAGTGAGTGTAATGGTTTTCAGACCTCTATCGGACTTCCCATTCTTCTTCTTTTTGCTTATCATATTTAACCAAGGCTTATTGTTTAAATCAACTCAAACCGACATTTACCGATGCTGATTCAACTCAGTTGTGCTATCTCCTAGTGAAGGATGCTCAGTTCTTCCTTTTCTCTCCCGCCTTCCCTGATCTGATAGCTAACCTTTACAAATAGCTTTTTCTCATCATTTACACAGGGAAATTTTTCAGTTACAGCGAGCCACTAATTTCATCGCAGCTTTAAGAGTGAAATGTTGGAGTCACGTAGCAAGGAGCAGGAAGGAGTGTTGCAATACTCATAGGCAGAGGCTCAAAGCAAAAAAGGAGCCCTCTTCAGCCTTCTGGAAATTTTCCATATTGTCCCATTACTTCAAGAGCCTGGTTTCAGCCCCTGAAAAACTTTAAAATGTGGTTTGTTATGTGAATGTTACAAGCTTCAGTCAGACATTTGGCATACTGTTTCTATTGACAAGTATTTGTTTAGATTTGGCTAGTAAAACCATCTAATATGTGGTTTATTGATACTGTGTAGCACTAACTTTTCAGCTGGAACTTAAGCAGGGGATTTTATGCAGACTTTATAAGGATTTGCAACCATTCCTACCAGTACTGAATATTCACATCGTCGAACTGGAAAATACACATAAAATCATGGTGAATAACATATACAGATGACCCAAAGATGGGTAACGTGGTGAATCTCAACAAAGACAGGCTAGGCTGGTTGAAGCAAAGTATATCCAGATATAGCCAAATGCCAAATATGTCTAGGGACAATGCATGCAAACCACAGGCCCAGCATAAGGGACTATATCTTGGAAAGCAGTGACTTTCAAGAAGAATTAGGGTCAAAGTGGACAACTAAACAAATCCTTATGCTCTGACTAAACAAACCCTTCTAATTAATTACCATTCTAACTAATTACATACATGTAGGGTGAGAATGAGAGAGAAACAATTTTAACTCCAAATCTCTCATTGACAAGGATGATACGGAAACTATTCATTCCATTCCAATACCCACATTTTAAAGGGATATTGAAAGTGCTAAAAAAGCCACACAAGTGGATGCAAAACAAGAAAAAAAAAAAAAAGGTTTTGAATGAGAGGTCTGTTCACTGAAAAGCGGTGATTTAACTACCATGCAGAAATAGCTGCCGCATAAAAAGAAGAAATACATATTGCAGATCCTTTAACCTAGTGGGAACACCCATAACAACAACCAGTGCCTGGAAGTTGAAGCCAGACAGATTTAAATGAGGCATGCTAGATGAACCTTAGATGAACATTAGATGTTATTAGATAAACTGCAAGAATGAGTTGCTTTTGGAGGTCATGTACTTAATAGTCACGCATTTCCTTTGAATAAAGAATCAATGATCTTCAGAAGCATAGGCTCTAATTAAATGCAAGTCACATATTAGCAATTCCCAAAACAACGGGTTAACAGGTGTTTAGCAGGTCATGAGACAGCAGTACCTGATGGTCCTTTCTGCTTTAAACTCTATGAATACATGCACAATGTTGAACACAGAGGCTTGCTTTTTTAAGTCTGCTTTCTAATAATTTTTAACTGCTTCATTTTAAAGTATTTTCCCCAGAATGTCTGAACTGACCTGGTCAAATACCTTTGAAAGCGATACAGTAGGATGCAGAAACTTGAATATATAACAAATGTGTTAGTGTAGAAAAAAAATCTTGCATGTTTCAAGACCCAGACTTCATTACAAGACCTTTACAGAAGGAATGATACAGGAAGTGCGACTTTATAGTCATTAATTCTGCATTTTTCTGGCTTGCCACACATACAGAAACACCTCTGGAAGGTAAGGAACTCTTGCTGATTCATTCTAGACTCTTCCTCAAGTTGCAGACCTTATCTGCATTTTTACATTACCTCTGAAAGGAAAAAAATATGGATTGGTGAATTTTCATAAAATATTTATTGCATTCAACATGTCACGTTGTGCTGTAGTGCTTGTTCTCACAAAATGGCATGATTTGTGTGTGCACTTCCTTGGGATGAATAGCAGAAGTGGGACAGGGGCAACGTTGTATCTTCTCTCCAGCACCAGAAAAACTGGTTGTTTCCTTGCCTCTGGGTAGCGCTGCCCACTCAGGCTCCCAGTGGCAACCTCACCTGTTCCCACTTTGTCCGAAATATCCACAAGCATTCACAGGCTCCCCTTTCACATGAGTTTTGAATTCCTGATCAGAGGGTCACTGCTCTTTCCTAATCTATCCTGTCTGCATTTTGATACAGGTTGACTCACGCTCTCCTATTTTAAATCAGTGTTCTGCCATGACCATCTGCTTCAATATTACTTTCTTCTGTTTCATAAATATGAAAGAAAAAAAACCCTCCAAAATAACTCTAAATGCAAAAGGAGAGATTATCCTAAAATTATTCTGTAGGATTGATCATGACGTATTTACTCAAAGTAGAAATTTAGGGCCACTCTGATATACTATATACAACCAAATATTTTCAGGACAGTGCCTTAACATAATGGGCAACAGAGTATGAACTGACTTATATTATTCATAGTAGCAATTGATTCAAATATACTTTAAGATGCAGCTTACTGCCTCACTATACTGTACTGTCTATACTTTGTCTATACTGTCTTGATAAGTATATACTTTCTGTTCCCTAAATGCACATTAATGCTAACACAGCTAGCAACGTACTTGAGTTATAAACATGTCCCGGGGGGATGTATCTGTTTGGGGTCATTGATTTCCTCAGGGCCAGGATCTCACTCAGTGGTAATGAGAGCTTCACATCTGGCGTTACTGTTGAACATAACTGCTGTTGTGGAGGTTTCCCTGTCGCCTTGTTTCTCGCCAGGCAGAATGGGGAAGGGTTCTGGTACCAGCAGCCAGGGGTCTCATGGTGAGTTTTCAGGAAGTACTAAACATTGCTTGACTGAAGAACAAATCTGTGGCCAAGGAGTTGTGATACACGTGCAGTTCGTGAACTAAGAATTGAATTTAATGGAGAGTTGTTCCTTGTTACTTCAAAATTAGAACAGCAAGGAGGGCCACAAAGATGATCAGAGGGCTAGAGCACCTCTCTTATGAGGACAGGCTGAGAGAGTTGGGGTTGTTCAGCCTGGAGAAGAGAAGGCTCTGAGGAGACCTTATAGAGGCCATCCAGTACCTAAAGAGGGCCTACAGGAAAGATGGGGAGGGACTCTTTATCAGGGAGTGTAGTAATAGGTCCAGGGGTAACGGTTTTGAACTGAAAGAGAGTACATTTAGAATAGATATTAGGAAGAACTTTTTCACTATGAGGGTGGTGAGGCACTGGAACAGGTTTTCCACAGAAGCTGTGGATGTCCCTTTCTTGGAGGTGTGCAAGGCCAGGCTGGATGGGGCTTTGAGCAACCTGCTCTGGTGGGAGGTGTCCCTGCCCATGGCAGGGGGGTTGGAACTCGATGATCTTCAAGGTCCCTTCCAACCTAAACCATTCTATGATTCTATAAATAAAACAGCTAGATAATAAATAAAATAGGTGATAGTGTTATTCATAAGCCACACACACGTGCATGTGAGAATTTATACGCAAGGCTTGAATTCAAATATATTACTCCCAAACTTACTTGCAAAATGACACTGTTGTTGATAGTACAAAATAGAAGAGGTTTTGCTTCATTTTTATTTGTTCCTTACATCTGAGTACTGTTCTTCCCTGAGATACCTTTCACACTGTTTTTAACACTATTAGTGAAAATCTTTATTTGTTGGGAATTTCCCTCTCATTTCAATGGATCAGAACTTTATTTCATATTGTGCAAAGAAATACAGGTGTAAAGGATCATTTTACAAGAGAGTCTCAGTATATGCAGAACAGCAAAACAAATTCAATTTTACTGAATGCTTAAATTTAGCAAACCCAAAACAATCAGAAACATCCATTTAGATGCCATGAAAACAGCGATGGAGGAGAAGATAGCTCTGTCTCCCAATGAAGCAAGCAACGTCTCTTAGCAGAACATTTCTCTATCCCTTTCCTTTGAGAAAAAGGTTTCAGATTGTTCTTTACCAGAATGACAGAGCTCCTGGGTTATGTCTACTTACCGTGTGTGTGACTCTAATGGACAGATGGGTTATCTCTCTGCTCGTGGCTTCATATATTGATATACAATTATATGCAGTGTGTATACAAACATACAGGCACTGAGTTATAAAAATAAGAGGTGATCAGCCTCACATTCATGCCAAAAATTCCAGCTACAAAATCTTGACCTCAATCTTCAGCTTTCTTTTGGGAGCTTCTCTGTTGAGAGATGTCTCTGTTGGGCTCTTTTGTTGTTGTCTGTAACTGTGTAAATTTAACATTACAGTCAGAATAGAATAGTCAGGGTTCTGTGTGCAGGAGTCAAGCTCTATTGGTTTCACACGTCACTCGCATGTGGTCCTGTTCCTACAAATGACATTCATTTTATTTATCCCGCACGCCCTCTAAAAGAGAGATTTGTTCTCTTCATGAGCACTGGGGAAATTGTCACTAGGGGATTCCTAATCATGTAGGAGAATCAGATTTTCTAATTATAAAAAAGGAAAGCACTTGAGGACGGTCATATTACTGATTTCCAGGAGGCCCTGCAAGTATTTCTGTTCGGGATGGGAAAAGATTAAAATGCCATTTGTATGACCAATGTTAAACCTTCTATCTTATAGTCTTGTAAATGAATTGCTGCCTTACAGGCACTTCATGTTATGAAAACATTTTACATTCAACTGGAATAATTGCACATTTAACTTCAAAGTTACAACCTGCCTCGGGTATTAATTTGTCAGGTCTACACTGGAACTGTAGAAATGTCAAAAGAATTGGCTCAGGATAGAGCTGTCATGCACCACATGCTATTCCATCTCCTCTGCAGTCTCTGCTGCAGATATTGAATCAAAATTTCTCATAGTTCAGGTAAACTCAAATACCTGACAGTCATTGAAGAATGTTTAGTCTGCTTGACCGAGACTTCTCGGAAGTATTATAAAAAGAGGAGCTATTGTATTGTACCACTGCCAGCTTGCTCTATTGCTTCTAAATTGGTTTTGTATGCACAAATAGCTATGGAGCTAAGATATGTTCCTCATACAGATAGTTATTTAATCTCTTTTAAATTAAAAGAAGGCTGTGAAGTCGGTTTTATTTTTGAATCACTGCAGTAATGAATGCTTGCAAAGAGATAACAGCCCTGGTAATACAAGCATGAGTAATGCCCAAGTGATTTCATTCACTGACTGTACAGCGTTCCTGCCAGTTACGGAACCGTTTGGCATGAAGAAAATCATTGCTTTATAGGATCTGCTGAGAAATGCGATAAAACACCTCAAAATTTATGCCAGTTTCAGGTGTTTGTGATTCAAAATCAGCGAGAAAGATTTCACTATTTTCTACTTTTCTTTTTTTTTTTTTTAATACCAATGATCAGAATCAGATGATGATGTGTGGGGCAGGTTAAACAAAGCAAACTGAGGTAAACCTAACAAAGTTACATGGCACCTGGGGACAATCTGCTTGTAATTGCTGAAGGATTCACTGTTCATGAGCTTAAAGTAGTTATTTCTTTATTTGGCAGGAACAGTTTCACCAAGACAAAGCCTTTGCAAATAAAACTCACCAACTCAGGTAATGCATTAATTTATATATTAGTGAGTCTCTTGATCACTACAGAAACTTGATTCTGCATAATATCTTTTGCTAGTAAATAACTTGCCAAAATAAAATGCATGCAGAGAACCAATATGAAAACCCATCATGAAGTAGTAGTTTATTCTTGATATTTACTGAAAAGCTTTCTTCGTGGAATTTGGTAACTTCAAATACATCTTTGCCTTAAAAGTTATGATTACATGGGAACTGCAGCTAACTTTAAATCATATGTAATTTCTTAAGGCTGTAATTCTGTTAATTATGCTTCTTTATAACACCATTGCTTCAAAAATATTTAATTTGTTTACTCTTTGCATTTTCCAATTTATTAAATTTCCAATTTAATAAAATGAGCCCTTTTTTAACTTTCCCAACCTAGATTCAAAGGGGAAAAAGATGTATTTGCTATTCAAATCTGGTATTTCTGATTATTTCTATACAGCTACTCCATAACAACTTGATATTATGCTTGAGATAGCTCTGAAATATTTGTGGGCTAAATATCTCTGAAAACATACATTAAACAGGAAACTGGCGCTATCACCGTTATTGGAGTAAAATGTTCTTGTTAAATCTTTCCAATAAATCAGTCAATGAGGCGGTTATTTCATTTCTATGATCTAATGTCTTCTGCTACTTTTAATTAAAAATGTATCTAATCATGTAAACATTATTATGAGCAAAACATTTCCTACTTATGAGTTTTTAAGTGTCAGCAAACACATCTGGAACTTTGCTTAATAGATAATAGAAGTGGTGTCCAATTTTGCCAAGAACAAAAATACAGACAGCAAATTTCAGAAGGATGGAGTCTTGTGTTTATTTGAAGCAGACTGTAGAGGTGATAGATATGAAGGCTTCATTTAGCCACCACCAGTAGACCATCAATTTAACAAGGTAAGTGCTTTCAGAGAAGTCATGCTGAAATTTCAAGTGACCCAATTTCTTGTTTTCAGCACTTTCTATAAAACTGTGCATAACAAAACCTGCAATATATGACAGTATATAATGATTACGTTTTCAGAGAACAGAGCAGTTATCACTCAGTCCATCGAGTGACACATAGTCAGAGGACAATGCTGACTTCCCACAAGGTCGACTAACCACTGTAGCTTCTGTTCAGGGATGTGGATGTACTGAAATATGTTAATCTGGGAGCATGTTCCAGTGGGACATTAAAAACTGAAACGAAGGGAAAGAAATGTTTTTTTTTGCCACAAATGTTGTGCATCGGAGCCTTGGCTCCCTGCTGTTTCCTGGAGCCATGGCGGCAGCCAGCTAAGTGCTGAGGTTGATTCAAGATGGGGGCACAATGTTATATCTACCAAGCAATTCACTGTGGTACAGAGATACCTCAGCTAGTAGGAAAACGGGACTGTAGAGGTGGATGAAAAGGTGACCTGGTGAAGCCAACAGTCAGTACTGTCACTAATTTCCATGGGGCTGCATTTCTTTTTCTATATTGCAGTCTTTAGGGTATTACAAAAGTTGTATTTGCTGCTGAAAGAAAAAATGGATCCTGTCAGATGCTGCCATTAACCTGCTTGCTGGTCCCACTGGAGTCAGTGGGGACCTTGCCAAGGTTTCTTTTTCTTTGCTGTAGGGATGAACACTGTGAAGTTGAGAGGGGAGGTAGAGGCTGCCTGTTGTCAAGAAGCAGCAGCACAGTTACATCAAAATGATCTTTCATCTGGCCATGCTTTGCCTGGAAGGCCCACCTCACCATGAGCTGAGGCATGGATCAATCCCTCTCAGCATCTGGCTTCTACAGGAAGCACTTAAATTAGGATTTGAGTTGCCCCAGGCTCTCTGTATAGCTGATAGATGAGAGACGCACGTCCAGCCTGTGATTTAGCTAATCCATCAAATTAGCTAATCCAAATCCAAGAAACTCTCATGTTCAGCAAAGTTACATTCATGTAGGTCAGGAAGAAGCCAGGATTTGAAAAACGGATATGTAAATTCAGGCTTCTAAATATCTTTTCAAGTTTTTCTCCTGTTCTTTCTACAAAGTCTCATTGCAGTCTTTAATATGTGATGTCTTTTGTCAGTTAAGGATAACAGCTTTGACACCACTGAAAATTTGCCATAAGAGGGCTTAGTTAAGGTCTATTAATAATTTGAGAAATATTTTGAATGGATAATTCAACAAATTCTTACTCCCTGTCAGTCATTCTTCCACTCTCCTGCCTAGAAAACCTTATGTTGTTAGCTAATGTTCGTTATGTAAAATTGCAGGATCCTCGGTGCACAGATTAGAGGGGAGTAGTAAGAATGATAATGAGATACACCTAGCAGAAATAATAGAATTTTCATTTAGATACTATTTAGACTACATCATGACTGACTGCACAATAGTGGCACTGTGCAAATGATGTTTAATATTTAACTAGATTATTAACTGTTATGAAATCTCAATTTTGGATCGTAAAACTCAGTGTTTGAGAGCATCTTCTAACATACCATTTGATAACCTGCAACTTTACTCCTAAATTAAGAATGAATCAGCACTGTTTTCTAGGGGGGGGGGGGGGGGGGG
>VZSZ01008806.1:179778-236393 GCA_013398815.1 Ibidorhyncha struthersii
AGCCCTTTGCTGGACCCTCTCCAGCAGATCCCTGTCCTTCTTGAACTGGGGAGCCCAGAACTGGACGCAGTATTCCAGATGCGGCCTCACCAGGGCAGAGTAGAGGGGGAGGATGACCTCCCTCGACCTGCTGGCCACACTCCTTTTGATGCACCCCAGGATGCCATTGGCCCTCTTGGCCGCCAGGGCACATTGCTGGCTCATGGTCATCCTGTTGTCCACCAGGACTCCCAGGTCCCTTTCCACAGAGCTGCTCTCCAGGAGGTCGGCCCCCAACCTGTACTGATGCATGGGGTTATTCCTCCCCAGATGCAGTACCCTACATTTACCCTTGTTGAATTTCATTAAGTTCCTCTCTGCCCAACTCTCCAGCCTATCCAGGTCACGCTGTAAGGCAGCACAGCCTTCCTGATCATGTGCTGTTCTTGCATACCTTTTCTTTTTTCTTTCTTTCTTTTTTTTTTTTTAAGTGCTTCATTTTACTCACTATTTATAGTTCCCACATTCAGATATGGGAAGAAACTAAAGCCACATCCTTTTGCTACTCTACAAGGACTTCAAGGTCTTTCTCAAAACAGAGAGTAGCTTGTATTTTTCCAGTTAACATTTTCCTTTTTTAACATGGGACTTCCTGTTACAAAAGCATGGCTTGTATAAGGAAACACCAGCTCATTAGGAGTGCCGTTTGTAGTACTAAGTTGATTTTGCTGTGGTTTACCATCCTTTGGGAGATTATTGACTAATCCATAAGAAATGAAAAATGACAATAGCCATAGCTGCATAAGGTAAACAGTGAGTTGCATATGGAAATAAAGATAACAATTTTTACATGTCTCTCCACTTCCCAGCCTTACCATGTAATCCTAACACAATAAACAGCTAAGAATTATGTTGCATTTGCAACCCCTTTACTTCTATCCTCTCAGCAGTGCACATAGCTGCACACACTGCTATAATAATGGACATGTGTTACCAGTTGATACTGTAAATAGCACGACTATAGATAACATGTAAACCTAGTTTCTCAAGGAAAAATTGAATCCAGAAATCTGGCCCAGACACTATGCTGATGCCTCTGGGCTTTTAGAGTGTTTTTTTTCTGTGGTTGGTTGGGGTTTTTTTGCTTCTACCTCTTACCACCAAAATGTGCTGTGGAATCATTTTGAACACCAAATGCCGGGAACCCCGTGTTTTCCTTACAATGACTGAAAGCAGCCAAAAGATTTGGTGGAGATCTATGCAAAGCGCAACCTCAGTGCTTATGTTGGATGGACGTAGATTTATTCACCCTTCTGCATTACAGGAAAAATGATGTGAATGCCATTGGAGAAGGAATGGGCTGAGAAGGCTGTCAGCAGCAGCAGAGTCTCTGCCGAACTGCGGAGTCATGCAGCAGCAAATTCCTGAGCCCTTGCACTGTCCTCAGGTAGGAATCAAAAATCTACAAGTGATTTCACTGGGTTCAGCTATACATTAGTTGTGGTTGGAAAATGAAGCTACAAACTTCTGACACAATCCTGTACACAGTGTAAAACACTGGAAGATCGTATCAATGCGCCTGACAAGGTCAGAGGTTCTCATACTGTGGATTGTGATTCCCGAGGTGATAAGAAAAGGCTTCTTAGACGGTCTCACAGCGTTTTATACTGGAGTGATTTAGCAGCAGACTAGTTTTCCTAAGGTAGAAGAGCGAAAGCAGGCCCCAACTAGTGGTTGCAAGTGACTCCAGTACCCGCAGACCCCAATGTGGTAACTGCAAAAGGCTGAGCAGTTCCTAAAGAGAACTACAAGCTTGAAAGGGATTAAGAGAAAATGCTCAAAATCAGGCACAGTTTTTTTTCCCTCCTCCAACAGGAGCTCAGCTGATGCAGAGATGTCCCATTTGGGTCACAATGGTGTCCCAAAAGAGGGTCCCCATCACCTTCTAAAATTTGAAAAATCCTGATCCAGTGCAGTCTTGTCTGGCTGCCCCAGGAACCTTGTCCAGTGCATTTCTATCTGTATTCTAGTTGACATTTCCATTTGGGAATATTTCCATGAGGCGAGGAATCTGAGATCAATTAATTGTTTTTAGCATGTAAAACTCAGAGATAGGCAGCAGAGATTTGTAAACTCTTTGACAGACATCATGAGAGCCAAAAGCAGAAAAAGCTTCTTGTAAATGTTCTGTTGAAAAACTAATATTTAGAACCTTTAAAATCCATTTGCTTTAAGTATAAAAAGTTTACACAGCTTGTGGGAAATCAGTTTGGGGGACATTAAATGTTTATTTCTACAGTTCTCTTATCTCATTTCTCCCTCTTCCCAAACAACCAATAAAACACAGAAATGCCTATAAAAATAGCTGTTAGAACTAGTAAAATAACTTATTTACTTATATAAGATGCTTCATCCAAGGATTTTATTTTCTCTAACACATACTGTGCAGCATGCACTATCGTGTCTTCTTCCCCTCAGTGGCAGGAAGATGTCTGATCTAATTCAGAAAGATCATCAGTTAACTATTTTTAAGAGTGGCATTGTTTTCATATGGACAGTATTGAAACCATATGGTCTTTACTTTTTCTTGTCTTGTGCTTTCATCTAACAGATATTTATGTCTGAAAGTGCTGGAAAGCATTTAGCTTTAGAATCTATCCCTACCTTCTGGCACTCTGCTCAATTTCCAAGTTTTTAAATCAATGAAAGCAGTATTTCAGCATGGAAGTATTTTTCCCTTTCTCATAACTACCTTCCAAGTCAAGTGTTCAGTGCTAGTGAGGAAACAGAGCAAGCTGAGGACTTGCTGAAAAGGGGCAGTTTTGCCTAAAAGTTTTTAAGCCCTTTTATGTGAACCAGTAAACATAAAAAAACTTTTAAAAGCATGCGGATTTTAATAGGAATTGTGTATTAAAAAAAAAAAAAACAGCTAAAATTGTATGTTGGATGGTTAAAGATCTAAAAATTAAATTTATCTGGAATCATTCTGCACTTGAAATAATTGAAAATACCTTTCATCAATAAGAACATGCTGGAGTCTACCTTATTCAGCAGGGTACTTCAGTGCGTGCATACATGTAAGTACAGTTCATCTGAAGAATGAGTTACACTGGTCTTGTTTACTTGCAAATCTGATGTGTAATCAGTGTTTTCTGAGGCTGGAATGTGGCTGACGGCACACCCCGTCTTCTCTGAGCCAGCAGCTCCTTGTGTGATATGTCCCAGGGGACAGGATGATGATTTGCGCTTCAGGTCACATGTGGCTGAAGTAGATCCCTGTGCCCTCAGCAGAAGTTCATCTCAGCTCCACCCGCCCGTTTGCCAGCGCACAGGTTAAAAGAAGTTCAAGGCGTGGGCAGTGAATGGGCATATTTAGGGAACCATGAGTTGAACCATGATCTTCTTTGTGCAGATGAATGCTTAGCCGTACGTTCTTCCATCTGCCTCTGATAATCATGGTCATGCATCATTAGGGAGCTATGAAGGGGCAATCATGCAAGAATAAGGCCATGCTTTCTTATTTTGTTCATTACATTTGCCTGGTCGAAATGTACACAGTAATCCTCACTCCTGCCCTGCAGGATCAAGCTCCTTCTCTGCCACTCTATTTCCCTGTCTTCAGAAACTTTATTTCTCTAAGTTCCTCTGCATGGGTCACAGATGCTTTTGTGAATGTCAGCGACTAAATTTTGCTGTTAAATCCAGGGAATCTGGTATGCAGTGATGCTTCCCAGATCTGAAGAGGCCACGGGTCACCCAGCAGCAAGGGTGAGAGTTTGCAGGGGAACTGAGACACCTCAGACAAATAAACCAAGAAGACCTGGTGAGGCATTTATTCAGTGGCTTAGCTGACGGCTGCGTAGCAAGGAGTGACTCTGGCTAACTGGAAAGTCACGCAGAAAGCATAGTATGTGTGGAGACAGTTATTTATGATTATTTCCGGTTTCAGAGGGGTTCAGGAAGTTACATTTGTGCATCTTCTGTCTGCACAGCTCTGACTTGTGACCTTTTAAAGATGTTTACCCACCACTAGTTATGTACTTTGTCTTTATTTACCTTTTAAATTATAGTTGCTTTTCCTGACACCAGGCAAAGCGAGTTTCTCTCCTATGACAGACAGCAGCAGGGGCAACTTAAATCCAGAGGAAGTTCAGTTCTGATGCAGCATCCTTGTTACTGCCACCACCACGCCAAGTAGCCCGCAGTTATGGTTGGACTCCATGATCTTTAGTGCCTTTCCCAACCTGAATGATTCTATGATGAGCCCTGCCCGCTCTCAGGGGATTTTGGGCTGCTCCCTGGTGCTGGTGGTGTGAAACAGAACCACACACTGAAGTTGCCACTTCTTTGGGAAGAGACTCCTGCCTCAGCCCATCTGGTATTGAAACTGGTCGTTTTCATGCAAATGCAAAACGGGAGTATTTAAATAAAATGAAGAGCTTAAAATTTAATTAATATATTTGGAAGCATTACATGATGATGCCCAGGGAAAGACTTGAATGTAAAAGAATCAAGCCCTAGAGAAGTAATTTTTTTTCAAAACCTGGCTTTAAAGGAACTGTACTAAACATATTGATGTTAGAATATAAAAATGAATGAAAATAGGGTACTACTAATCTGTAAAATATGCATAGGTATATGTAATGCTAAAAAAGAAGAAAAGAGGCCAGCCTGTTGGAAGTAAATCTTAGCTACACCTCAGAAATTAAACTGCAGAAGTGTCTTTACATTTGCAAGTGGAAAGCTCAGCATGGGCATGGGGTCAGTGTCAGAAGCACCAGCCTCTTAACCACTTGTCTTTACAGAGATTGGATCTGAGATACAGCCTAATTTTTGTGCTCTGAGGTTACCTGAATCATTGAGGTCTTGTTCCCTGTGGTCATTTTTAACTATCTGCGGTTAAAAATGAACCTGTGCATACGCCCATTTCTTTAACTCCTTTTCCTTCAAAATCTCCCTTTGAGCAACGGAGGGTAAATCCTCTCACATTCTCTCACATTCTTATATAAAGGTCTAGAAAGTGCTGCTACATCCCCTTGGATTGTTCCTTCTTCTCGCCCTGTCTGGCTCCAGGGCAGGAGCTGTGCACCCATCAGCTACATGGCTGTCAAGTTAAGCATCTCCCAGAACTCCCTGGAGGGAAAAACTCTCCCACCCAACTGCTCCTCTCCCCCGAAGCTCTCGCCTTGCTCAGGGCCAGGGCTTTGGAAGGTGGCATGGGAACAAATCCAGCGGAAAAGAGGAAAAAAAGGGCTACGTTGCAGGCGGAGCAGGAACGGGTTCTGGTTCACCAAGCTCACGCTCGGTGGCTGGGTTTCGTGAGACTGCTTTTGAGTACACGGTATGGGTATAGAGCACACAGGTATTTCCCCATTATATATTTCTTTCCTGTCTGACTCCTGTCAGGTGATTTGGAGTGTGTAAATCTTCATGCTACTGAGAAAATAACAGGGACTCTGTGCAGATGTGAATGTGAATGTTTGCATGTTCAAGGCGTCCCTTTCTGGAGCTTGCTCGGAGCACTGCTAGAGCTTCCCTGTAGAACCACATGGCCCGAAACTGGCTGAGTGATGCCAGTTAGAGATGCTACCTTGCAATACAGTGCTAAAACATTTCCATAGTAAAGAGAAAAATAAATAAATTGCTAACAGTTTGGGAGGCTTTTTGAAACTCTTTCCACATAAAGCTGTTTTTCAATCTGTCATCAATCTGCAGTAACCCAGTGAAGAAAAACAGAGCTATGGTATCAGTTTGGATGTCAGATCCAGCTGTAAAATGCTGCTAAAAACATGCAAAGCCAAATTTGGAAGATCTCAATTTCATATTCCTGGAAAAGGATGCGTTGGCAGAGACATGAGCAGAAGTTTTAAGTTATACAAAGAGACTTGCCTAAAACATGTTTATATTCCTTATTTGACCAGCCTTTGGAACTTGAATTGTCATATCTTTTTGCCTGAGCAGCAAGGTTTGCTTTCACAGCTCTTAGTCTGCTGCCGGCATGGGTAAGTTCAGAAGCATTTGCGCATCTTGGTTTAACATATCCTGACCGATCCTTTCCTACAGCTATAAAAAAGAATTTCACAAAGTAAATACTAGGAAACTTATGACCAGTGATTAAAAATACTTCAAAAGGTTTAAAAGCCCATATTGGAGCCTGCTGTTATAGACATTTTCCAAAGGTTACTGTAAAAGCTTTGACAGACTCTTTCTAGTTATTTTATGTTGCTGTTGCCGTGCCTGCAGTTTTGTCTTCTCAAACTAAATTGATTTCTCTTTTTTTCTGATCGCATTTCCTTCTGCTTCCTAGATCCCCAGATAGGCTTTTCATTTCCTTCCTACAGGACNTGGAGTAGGCTGTTAGAAATTCAATTAATTTTCCAGCCAGCCCCAGTGACTTCAGTGGCAGAAGGGGATAGGGATTTCTCTCCTTTTTCTCTGATGTCACCTTTTCCCCAGAGATTCCTTGGGTTGCTGGGTAGTGCCTCTGAAATAGCTAACAACTCAGCCCGGTCACAAATACCACACATGTCGACAGGGGAGGGCAGGAGAATGCCTCTACACTATTACCCAGGATCCTGCTGAACCCTTGGCTACTGTCCGACACCCATTTCATGGTAATTATTTTGATCTGTCCTGGAAGCTACCTATCAGCTCAGTTAGGGATCTCATACTCGGGCTTCTGTAAGCAGTGTAAATTCCTGGACTCTGCTTATGCTGTAAAGACAGAGCATTAAAAAACTTTTGCTTGTATTAACTACTGTGTTTACTTGATAATATTGTATGTAGGAAATACATTAAGACTATGTTCCCTTATTCGTAAAGCGTTTCACAGTGTTTCCAGGTAAGTTAAAAGTTGAACAATAATGTTCTACTATGATCCTACTTATGGCAGAGATTGGTATCTTACAAAATACTGGTGCAATAGCAGCTTTAACAAAGAGACAGCTAAATTTTGGGTAAAAACTTGAAGGCAATTTACAGACCTTCTGTATATTCTGCCTAGGGTTTTTTCAGAAGGTATGAGTGATTCTAGGGAAGTTCTAGAATAAAGTCTAGGAAGACTTCCAGACTATGATGGAAGATCCTTTAAAATAACTATCTGTTATTAAAAAAGCACACGATGCCTGAAGGTTTTGATGATGTCTTTTAATTTAGTTAATGTAAACAGACAAACTAAGAATAGGAGAGCACTGTAGAATTCTGACTTCGGGCATGTTTCAGATGAGAGTGTATCAGTGGTTATGTTCAGATATTACACCTCCAATATTACATCTCCAATATTACAGGGCCATTGGAGTACAGGCCCCACAGATTCTACTTCACCATCAGATCTTGGAAAAAAAATATTCTTCATACAATCCATAGTTACAAAAGCTTTAATACCAGTCATTCAGTTTAAGTGAAGATAGCAGAGACCAGGGATTTCTTCACTGATTTTTCTAAACAAAGCTTCAGAATAAGAAGTAAAAAGGCTCATAAAAATGAGGAAACTCGTTAAAACATTTGGCATTTGTACAAGAACCAAGTATGCTACTCAGAAAACATATGAAGGATTATTTTCATCCTGGGTTCAGACTGAAATGAGCCGTATCATAGGGAACTTACACAGAGTCAGATTCAGTCATAACAGATCATGCAGAAGTCTTTCTCTGGTGTTACCATTGTATGAGCCTTGGGGTATCATAAAAGTGTCACAGCTGCTGGTAGACTTTTCATCTTAAACATTAACATCTGGAGAATCACAAGGATGACTAAAAGATGATTAACACTAGGGTTTACATGTTTTGCTCAGGCAGACAATATGCATATTTTCTTTCATTCGGTCATTATAATATACCATCTATTTCAAAAGTCATCTTGATGTCAGAACACTGTTTCTGAAAAGAATGAGATAAAACCAGATTTCTGATTGTTGTTGGCTCTTTGAAACTGGACAACAGGTTCTCAGGTAAAAGCAGTCGTTAGTCATTTACATAATTGTTATATTTCAGATTCAAATGGGGTAACTGTACCTTAACTTACAATTAAGGATTAAGTTAATATTTTACCATCACAGGAGAAGAAGTTTCAAGAGGCTTTTGCTCATTTGAGTAATTTTCTTGGTCAGATAGCTTTGAAAGTACAAGGTCCTTTGCGGCCTTCTCTGAAGTACAGCCTTCTGCCTGCGAGTGAGAAGGAAAAACGCTGATGTACAAGGCACTCTGGGCTGCTGAACCTGTTCAAAGGCTGTATCCCACTCCCCTCCACCTTGTAAGCTGCCCCTGAGGCTGTGTGTTTGCAACAGAAACTGGTCTCTGGCAGAGTACAAACCATTTCATGTTCTCATGCAAAACAGCATTGGTCAGTGGATCCGGTTTACATAGGATATCATGAAGACGAGGAGATGGACAAGGTTTGGGATGAGCTATTTCTGTGGATATCTAAAATAGATATCTAAAGAGAATTTTGGCCGGAATATCAATCCTGATGCTTCCACTTCAGGGTACAAAAGAACTGCTGAACAACAGCAACAGGCGAAATGTTTCTGGACAACTTAATGAGGACTGCATGTTTTCCTGTACATTTTCCTAAAGAAATTATTGTTGTAATATTGAAATTAATATTATTTTCTTCCAATGATTCATACTGCATTAGTATTGTAAAATTTTGTAAGAACTACCAATAATAATTATATAGACAGAAGATAAGATAGTTTCACTGGAGTGCTAGACTCCTCAGTCTTCACAGTGGCATCATCAGCTCTGGCTCCTTGTAAATGGAAACCGGCGGAAGTAAAGAAGCATAATTCATATACATTGGATTTCTTCCCAGTTCCTAATTTTCCATTTCTGTTGAGTCTGTGGGAACTGGTCTCAGTCCAATTCCCATGGTATTTAAAGAACTGTCTAAAACACAGATATATTTACGACTACATATCAAGACGAATGTGCACACACAGAAAAAGAAAGTGCCCCACAAGAGATCAGAAACCAATCTTCAGTGCCCTGTTGAGATCAATGTATAAATCTTGGAGGATTCAAACTTGTTCTTTTGCAGCCGCTCTCAACATACTAAATCCACAGAAGTGTAACGTTGGACACTGCCGTAGCTTTATATAGACACTGAGAAACTCCCTGCCTAGACCTGAAGAATAAGCAAAACTAATGAATGAGGAGCTGTCTGTAAGAGAGCCAGAGGAGAGAGAAATGGCCACAGTGCTCATTTTGCCCTTCAAAATATGTTCTTGTTACAGTCTAAGCCTGTAATATGTTCCTGTCATCCAGTGATGATTTTTCTGTAAACAGAAGCAGGAAGAAAGCTTTGTAAGGACCACACTGCATCTTCAGTGCTACTCTCCAAGCTACGCTTACATCCCTCCTTGGCTTTATTTGGATGGAATCATAGCAGGAAGAGTGCTTGCAGTACCAGAAAACTTTAAATGTCTGATTTGTGCTAGGGCACAAATCTTCCCATTGTAACAGAGAGCACCATGCTAGAACTGTACAAAGGTAATATAGAGCTGCACTCAAATACCACATGAGAAAGTATTCAATTATGATAAAAATGAAAATGCAAAAATTATAAAACTACTCCCTGTTCAGTTGAGAAGAAATCAGAAACTTGGATCTGATGTTTCTGAATGAACTATGAGAATTTCCTCTACGTACAATTGGCCAAAGGTAGAGCCATGAAACTGAGCACTCTGCGGACGCTGAAGACATTCAGGGTTAAATCAATATTCCAGCCTTATAGCCTTTGCTACGTTTGTCACTGCACGTGTAAACCAATGCTAGGGATATGGCCTAGACCCAAGAAAAAGTGTCATGCTTACCAGCTTAAGTTGATTATGTTATTATTTCTTTTATTTTTCTTTTTTTTTTTTTTTTAAATAAGCAACAGCAAATGGAATATGAGATGAGGACCTCAAAGACACAGCTGCAATCTGGGACTGAGGATGATGGAGTTAAAAGTAGTTTCTTCAGTGTACCCAAAATGGGGAGGCAGATTCTCTGAGCTGTGCTCTTCTTTACCAGAGGTATTTATAATGAGAATCAGAGAGCAAAGTGAACATATGATAACTAATGAGCTGCAAAATACAGCATGCCAAGTGGAAGCAAGGAGAAAAGAAGCTGTGTGAAGATCAGACTGCTTTTCTGGAACGCTTCCTGCCGTCTCAGTATCTCTTATTTTTACACTGGTATATTAGCTCTGATTGCACGAGTCAAAGTGTCTGGCAGCTCTCATGCCAAGAGAATTACAAGTGGTTGTATGGAAAAGAAAGAGATACTGCTTCTGTTCCTTTCCCGTTGGTACCTTTTATTTTTAATAGTAAATGCAACAGCAACGGTACTATGGAATACTTCCTTCAGACAAGAAATTTCCAAGGTAACAGTGAAACAGAGGGGGGCCTGAACCTGTAGTCCTTATAGCAGCAAAATCTGCAGTTCAAATCGATGAGCTTCACCCTGCTCTGAGGGGATGGCAGAACATGCCAGGCGAACTCCTTGCAACGCAACCGGAGCCCTGAATGCAAGCAACGAGCAGAGCATGTGGAAAGCAACCGGTTTTCACAAAGAAGCACTACCCAGAGTGGGAGACCTTACATTTGGGTTGACAGTAATCTACGTGATTTACAGACACTCTGGGCTATAGTGCTCTCTCTCAGCGGCAGTGGAGGAATACCTGGTTTTCCAAGCAATTTATTGTAATAGAAATAACCTGTTTCTTGTGACTACTCACCACCCTTCCATCTGCTGAACATTTGGAACAGACACTTTCCATCCAAATTGGATCAGATGCTAACTACACTGGCACAAATGGAAAGCTAAAGCCAGCTATTCCTGCTCGGCAAAATTTGTCCCAGACAAAGCTTAAAATCTTCTTCCACTTACGACATTTGACATGCTCTGTTTGTTCTAGTAAAACAGGCCCTGTGTAATGAAATAGAGGATTTTGTAAAGGCTATTTTTCTACCATTCAAAACCCATAGCTCTCTGATTTTTGAAGCTGAGAAAATTGTGAAACTGCAAACGCTTTCAGTGAGACAACAATATAAATATTAATGATAATAGCAATGAAGTGTTTAGAGGATTGCAAAAGATACATTTTAGCCTTTAACAAATTTTACTGTGTTCTGCAGAAATTTTTGACTGTCCCACTGTGCTTTAGCCTCTCCTCAGACTCGGTTGCTGCAGTCCAGGCTTTACAGTAACCCACTAATTTTAAATGCAGGTTTTGCAGAATGCAAATAGTGGCAAGACGCTTCTCTACATACTCTAGTTCATCTATTTTTCTTTTAAATGCCAGTTTACATAAGGAAACATCAGTTCATGAACTTTTTGAGTCTCTGCCTAGGTTACTTAAAAGCTTCTTAAGCCTCCTCTGACAAGGCAAAGACTGGCACATAAAACCACAGTGTGCTGGTTTTCCGAAAGAGCAGAGCTTTATTTTTTTTATATTTCTGCACCACATAACCTAGCCCTGAAATCTATCTGTAGGGTGCAGCTTGTCACGCTCTGGTATTCCTCAGGGCAAGAATCCCAGCTTTTAAAACCCTTGGAGACTTTTAGTTTCTTTTATAAATAAAGATACAGTTATAGCAGCTGTTGTGATTAGGTTCTACAATGAATGAGGACTAAAGCCTCTCTTTTTCCTAATAAGGATGCTTATTTACCTCTTTTTTTTTTTCTCCCTAACAGCCTTTTATTTTCTAGCTGAATCTCTTCCTTTTCATTAAAACTTCACAGAAAATGTGATCCTGTTATGTACCACTCATACACACTTTAGTATTTGTGCAAGTATGGCTCCAGATAGGCTCTCATAGTTGATTAAGTTGATGCTGGGACTTGAAAAAACTACTGTGTATTTTATTCCAGTATACACCTGATATATTTTTGCTCTTTCATTGAGTTTTAATGCAAAACATAAGATTTTGAACATTAATACCTGATGCTGGGATATATCTCACTGAAAGTATCTATTGTCTAGTAATGACTAACGTATAAATATCTATATATTTTCCCATGACTCAGTACCACAAGCTATCGAAATGTGATACATTTTTTTGCTATTCACAGTAGAATTGGAAACTCTTTGTACACTGGAAGGAAAAATGTACTTTTTTTTTCTATACAGCTTCTTAATGATAGAGTAGAATGATGAGGTTTGGGATTGGCATGGGAGGTTTTCTTGGTTTTATAAATAATTGGCAATGCATGTTTTCTGTGGCAAGCAGTTTTCTTTTCACTTCACTTTTATTTCCTTTGTTGCTGACTTGGAGCAGATGTCATTACCAATGTCTAATTCCAGAAGGCTTTCTTAATGCATCTTAAGGCACTGACCAAAGAGAATGTGCTTTCCTACTAAACAGTCACAAGAGCACAGGATTAAAGTCCCATATTTTCACTTTTTCAGTCCTTCAGGACTCACACTGTTCTTGTATGAAATTTTAAAATACACTAACTTTTGACCTCATGCCTACTATGCTGCTGAACACAGAACTTTAGTCCTCTGGCAAAAGCAATTTGTCAAGGATGCTTGGAATTAATTTAAACATTCACCATTCACTCATTTCATTTAGCAGTATTTGGTGATTTAACAGTATAATTTCAGACGTGTTCAAGCTGTCTTTTTTCCCCCCGAAGATAATGAATATCTGTATTTTTAATTATTCATGCAAGTCTTAAATTTTTAAAAGCTGAATACATTTTGTTTTATCTGCTTTACCCTAATTGTATTTTAAAAGATTCCATAAAACCAATAATTATGTGCAAAGGTTCTTGTTTGTTAATCCCAAGGGATCGCAAGAAGATTGTGGAGATAGAAAATTAACCTTTTCAATAGGACACCAATAAGAGACAGAACTTTTGGTAGCTTATGTCACCCACCAAGCAGCAGTCAAATATCACTCATTGTAATTATTTCTCCAGCAACATCAGGTCTTTGTTAACAGCTCTGTGATAAGAAATTACCCTAAGAAGGGCTCTTTGGTTCAGTTCAAGATCCTTTCTAATAACCCACAGCTGTTTGAAGAGCGATGGGGGTGGGAGTTGCTGGGAGTTGAGCTGAAGGAGCTCAAATGCTGTTCCAACTGCCTCTTACGTTTTCTTTAGGGGAACTAGTCTGGTGCATTGTTTTAGCCACAGTAGTTTCTTCCTGGTTTCTTCTCAGTTCTTGACTCTGTGCTTTTTATGTTACTCACATGAAAGAAACTCTTCATGTGAAAAGAAAGAAAGGAGGTAGGTGCATTGAAAGAAAGGAGGTAGGTGCATTCTTTCAAAATGATCCAAACACACTGTGAAAAATTGCCTGGTTTATAGAGCAGTTCATTATCTAATTTGCAGATGAAACATGGAGAGATGAGTCATCTATATAAGAGGAAAGATCAGAACTCAGATCAGCTGACAAACCCCCCTTTTCCCCCTCGTGCTCTCTTCACAACGTGTAACCCCTCCACGGGCAGATGTCTATCACACAACTCCAGTATCAGGGCAAACAGAAACTCCTTTGGCTATGATACATTAGACTAGTCACCAATATAAATTTGCTCTCAAACTGATTGAATTTGGAGGTGAAACATCTACGTGCAAGCAACAAAGATGTCTCGTTGCACCCATTTTGAATGGCAGTTTGTCTGGTGCCAGGCCAGGATGAAGGACACGTGGGAACTTTAGGGAGGCTTTTATGAAGAGCAACAGCATCTCCAGCCCCCATCCAAGCAGTAGTCAGGAAAGATACCATCAAGAGGTGAGGGGCAGCATCTCTTCTTTTCACCTTCTCCCAGTTCTGCTGGGTTCCCACAAAGACATTTAGACCAGGTGGTGAAAGAACAAAATATCGCAAACAACTCAGCCTGCCAAGTTGTCGCCGTTATCCCCAGTCAGAGCAAGGTTCACGATCTCCATAGGGCCTCCTGCCTGTTTGAGACTGCTCTGACTCTGGCTACAGTCCGCTGTGATTCTTGTCACGCTGAAATGGTCTTCCTGGGGGAAAACAGAGACTGGGGCTACCCAGTGTGAGATCACTCTTTAGAAAAAGAGGAGAGGAGCAGGGCCAGGACCTAGCTGCTTATGTAGTATTGACTAGGGTAGTGTCAGCATTTTTATTTTACTTGGATTGTGACATGAGGAAAAGTCCTTTCATAGCTTATTCAGCTGGAAAAAAAAAAGAAGAAACAATAGCATGACATTTTCCAATCAGATATTTTCCCACTTTTCCAAAAGACAGTGTCCATCTGTTTTAGCATCTGCTCAGTGTAGTTCAAAATCTTCCTAAAAACAACAAATAAGCAAAATGGCTTCACTGCCTTCAAAATGTCAAGGTTTAAGTTTCCTGGGGAAAAAAAAAGTTGCACGTGTTGTCATTACTGCTGCAAAAAGTGTCTGTGACCCCTGATATCTCTCTGCCTGTTTAAATACAGTATGCAATCGCCATTCCCTTCAACGGGTTTGAGGAAGGTACTTGACTCAAAATTTTGATGTTTCCAAACACAAATTATTTTTTTAAACCACAAAAATTTGCCCTGCTCTAGACTAAAGGCACTGACCTTTTGTTGTACCTTCTTTGCAGTCCTTACAGCGATAATGGGGGAGCAGACTATGTCCTTGAAATGAAGTATCACTTGTAACATGAAACATCGATGGAAAACATATTTTTGAAATAATAAATCAATCTGCATGGGTTTTGTTTCCACATTTCTCACTATCCAACAGGAGAACATGGGAAGGAGTTGTTCGTGAAAGACTTCTGCTGACCATCTTTCCCTTTCTGTGGGAGCTCACTGGCAATACCCTATCCTATTGTGTTCTAGCTTCCCCAGATGTGCAAAGCAGATGCTTTTGCTTCTGCCTAAAAACCTGAAAACATTAAATTTTCCTGTAATTTCTACTAAGACTCCCTGGAGGGTACTCTTTGGATCGCATTTTTGCCCTCAGATTTGCTCTTTCTGCAGTTCCAATGATCTAGGACACTTCACAAAAGTAACTTGCTATCAATATTCATAAAATAATTCAAGTTGGAAGGGACCTTTGGAGGTCATTCAGCGGCTCTGCCTCATTAATCAGCTCACATACTATGTTCATAAAAGAATTTTATCTCAGTGATCATAGCCTGATGGCATATCAGATATATGTCTGCCTGGCACATGAACACTTCTGCTGCTACATTTATAAATTTGTTTTTTCATGCAAGTTTTAGACTGTTTTGTCAGATTGAATTTATCTGTAAGTTTTAGTTCATTGAATAAACATTCTCTCTTGATATAACAAAAAATAATGCCATGATATTCCAGTTCAGTCTAGTTTGGGATTTTTTTTCACGGGTTTGCTGATTGGTTAACTCTGTACTGAGTTTTAGAAAGTTTTAAAATTATCTCATCTTATATTCCATAGCCTCCTTCCTATGTGTGCTGACCCTCCCTCTGCCTTGCACGTTATTGATTCCAAATGTGATCTTCCAGCTCCTGTTTCTGTCATTCTGTGTTGTCAGTCTGATATTACCTGCTTGAATGAGGAAGAGTGGTCTAGGCACAGATTTCCTGAAAGCATCAGCCAGTGTCTGACAGATATTACTAGTACGAGGTAATCTAACTGTAAACTATCAAGAGAACTGGAGGATCTTTTCCTTGTGGGAGCCAGAGGAGATTCCACATGAACCAGACAATAATATGTCTACAAAAGACTACTTGTGCTCAAAATATGTAGTAAATGTATCTCCAATCGGAATAATCCCTGCAGCCGTGTTACCCAGGGGTTTCAGACATAGGGAATGGGACGCTATTCCATTGGCCTTGTTAGCACAGAGGTAACAGCCCACTTTATTGAATACCAGTGGCCCATGTTTAGCATATAGCAGCAACAAAGGTTCAATGTTGCTTCTTTTTTTACCACTGAGCAGAATGTGAGGTCTGCAAGTAAGGAAAAGTTGCTCATGCATATGTACCTGCATCTGCATTAGTAAGCAATGAAGGCTGATTTATCCCACCTATTTCTTTTCCTTCCTTCCATTATTCCACAGTTAAAGTCGTTACTGGTTCTGATTAGCATTTGTACATTTCCATGAAAATTGGCATTTTTTTTTAAAAAAGGGGTTTGGAAACAGCAAGAGATGACAACAATCAGTGACTGATGAACTGCGTTAACAATGCTGCTATCTTACTGACAAATGTCAGGGTGGATAGCAAAGCAGGGTGAGAAGCATCACGATGCCTTAAGAGAGAGATGAAGTACAGCGAAATGAAATATAGATGACATACATATCAAAACAAATACATCTAAATGCCTGACCTTATTTATATAAGGAATGACATTTACATGGCAAAATAAATGGAATTTAAATTATTATCTTTAAATGGCAGTAATTAAAGAGTATGAGGCTACAGCAGTCTTCTATAGAAATAGATGGATGTATGATAGCATGAGTTAGTGATGGAAAAGCCTCCATTCTGTACATAATTGTCATCAGACTTTCTTTATCTGAAAGCAGTGTTACAGCTTCATCATCAGAGTGACTAAAATTGAATGAATTAAAATGTCATCTGGAATTAAGTCAATCCTTTTATTATTATTCATTCTATCAATGGAATCCTTACATGACAAGGAGAAAAAAACAAAGAGTTTATCTGATAAAATCAGCACGATAAGCGATTTCAACCTGAGATGATTATTGTTTTCAGTAAATTTGTTAAAACATGAGATTTGTTAAGGTTTTCTACTTATTTATTTTTAGCTACATGGACAGATTCATTGAAACAATGGCATTATACTTGGTTCTGAAAGTGAACAAGAGCTGGTCTATACATAGATTTTGGTGAGAAAGACAACTAACACAGCAAGAAATTTTAGTGCAGATTTAGTTACAATGATATGAAATACTTATTTACTGTGATATAATAAGTATTCTTCTTTCTCTTTTTATCTGATAAATTCTGTAGAAGCTGGGCTCCTAATCCATGTTGCTTTGGAATTAACTTTGTAACTGAATAACACATTTGGGAGAATAGTCCCTAGAAAAAGGAAATGTATTTTAAAGAGTATTTAAGTGATAATATCAAACCAGGCAACTGAATAGCAGCTGAAGTTGTGGATGTAAAACACATTTCTTATGCAGGTGGCAAAAAGGATGAATCCATATATCAGATATACATATATCGTATGTACAGATTTTTTTAAAAGGCCCAATTTCTGAATATAGAGATACTTCATTACTTTTTAACACCGTTTTGTGACAATAGAAATACGAATAAACTCTCTTGACAGGTCACAGGAGCAGTTACATTTATTTCCTATACACTTTTGTTAGTTTTTACCTAGGAACACTTTCAAAGAGTCATTCCTGTGAGTTGGACTGAGAGGGGACTTGTAGCAGTGTGTGTCCTTGGGGCTGGCAGCCCCCACGTGCCACTGGCAGTTGTTGAAGCAGGACACAGAGCTCTGCAAGCGCAGGAAGGACAGTGTATTGCTCAGGCGACTGAACTGGTGAAGCGGCTCAAAGCTTTCCTTGGTAGGAAAAGCTCCGAGACTGCTTTTAAAATAAAGCACTGGTCTCCAACATGTTTAACTAACCTTGTAACAGGAAGGAGGAGAAAAGCAGGGAACGCGTTTGAATTTTTCTTTTACGCTCCTACTAATAATACGACTAAATCAAGGAAATGACAACAGGGTGCCAAGTTTGGTTATCCTCTAGCACCGTGTACTGTTTTTTATAGCACCTGGGAACTGCTGCTTCTGTATCCTAAGTGTGCAGTTTTAACTATGCTGCACAAGTTGTTTAAGGAGACCTTATATACAGGAAAAGTATCTGTTAGTATATTTAAGCCTAAGCATAGATGAAGTATAATGAACAATCTGTTAAATGTTAATGTAATTTATCCTTTCTTAATTTACAAACATGACATATTGCATGTATTTAGTGTTAATCTGTTTTAGACACTCATTTGTTTTGACCTATGTCCATAATATATTATGTACCTTGAGATATTTATCTTGTCACTTTGAAACAAGATTACAATTAATATGACACACATGAGTTTAAATTAGTACTCCAACTAGAGATGTGTGAGTAATGAATTAGCCACAGTCTTGAACTGTTGGCAGACAATTTAAATTGCCTGCCTCTTTCTGATGCACGATCTGGAATCACTAAATATGTACGCGGTCTTAAGTCAACATGTTTTTTAGATCAGTGACTGAGCAATACTCTTGAAACACTTTTTTCTAAGGGAAAATAACAGAAAATAAAAGTTAGTTTGGGACTGCATAGTCAGATGTCTCACTGCAAACAATTCTTCCACAGATTTGTTTTGTCACACCACATTTGGTTCGCTGTTGTAAGGTCAAGCCTCAAAAGTTAAGTGCTTGCCTATAGGAAGCAGGGCTGTAATTGTGATATCATTAGAAATACTGAATTGTGGATAATACTTTATATTTGTACTTGTCACTTGTCTGGTTTTTGACAAGAGGAGGCAGTTTTGATGGGCTTCCCGTGGTCCTTGTGTTTTTTATCCTGTTATCCAATTTTCTGCTGCACTGCTTTCCTTCTGTCACACTGACTGCTAGCCAGCCTTGCTTCCTTTACTGGAAGGGCATACAAAGCTTTTCGCTATAGTGGACAGAAATAAAGGCAGAGGCAATAACAGGGCTGAATTTTGATAAGTACCTTATGTCCCCTGTCCAGGGTAAGTCATACATGATCTATATATCACCTGAAGGTCTTTCAAATATTATAGAAAAAGTAACGTTGACGGAATACGTGTATATAGAATCATATCGTAGACTCATAGAGTGGTTAGAATTGGAAGGGACCTTAAAGACCATCTATATAACCAAATATATACTTTTTAAAATCAAATAAATCCTGAAAAGAGAGAAAACTATCTATGATTTTAAGGGCTATTTGTGGATGACAGGAAAACACTTAAGTTTAGTGACCCTGTATTCTTTGAAAATGTCAGAAGCAATAAAATCCTAACCAGCTCATGAACTGCAACATAGGTCCTAGTATATAAGTAAGTGAATACTACCTAATAAAACTCTACCTTGTATTCAGGTTATAATATCCAATAGTCTTTGGATATGAATTTCCACTAACTTTCCATTTTTTTTTGAACTGGAGTTTGGCATGAACAAGATCGAATGTATATAAGGCTTATATTCTGCACATGTTTACATGCTGATTTAATTTGCTTTAGATACATCTTATGCAAAACTGACTTAGTCTCTGCTAATATTCACATTTGCTCCTATTTACTGAAAACAAATGCGACTGTTGTGTAGGGCTTGACTTACTGCATGAACCCCATGCGTTTTGTTATCTGTCTGTTTTAAAACCCCACCCCTATAAACTCAAGGACACACACATAATGATGTATGGAAGAAATCAAGGCTATGTCTGAACTGGCAAATCTAGAAGTGCTTTGAGTTCCTACACCCCAGGTTCATGCTTCATCTGGACTCCATCATGAAGTTAGGAGAAGTTTGTAACAGCCAACCCACCTCTCACCATGCCCTGCCTTCTTTGGCAGGTGGTGGAGCACTGGAACAGGCTGCCTGGAGAGGCTGTGGAGTCTCCCACTCTGGAAACATTCAAAACCCGCCTGGACGCTGTCCTGTGCAACCTGTTGTAGGTGACCCTGCTCTGGCGGGGGGGTTGGACTAGATGATCTCCAGAGGTCCCTTCCAACCCTGACTATTCTGTGATTCTGTGACCTGGAAAGCAGAAGAGAGGTGAGTGGCACCACACAGCCATCAGTTTCCCAGTCAGGACAATGAGGACCCTAGGGCAGCTGGTGTCCTTGGGGTTGTGTGCCATCTAGACATGGCTCAGGGGAGCTATAGCTCTTTCCAGATGTGCCTAGCAGCCTGCTCCAGGTCTTCAAACAGCTCCTAGCTACCTTGTTTCCCTGCCTGCTTTTTGCATAGCTGAGGTAGAAATGCTCTTTCTAACAGTCATTATTTTGTCATATGCCATAGACGGTCAATAACATTGCTCTGGGCATTGCTTGAGAAAGAATACATTAAATGGAAAAGAATTGTTCTGTAAGCTATCAGAGATGTAGCTGCATCACTGAAGGAAAGTACCTCTAATGTGGTCCCATCATCATTGGTAAGTATTAAGAGAACACTTTTCTCCTAATTCATTAAAATATGTTTTCAGCACAAGGAATTTTTAGTTTATGTAGAGCATCTTTTGTGTATCTTATGTATTATTCTTCTTGCTAGACTCAATACCAACATCTACTATAATGGAAGAAATAATTGCCCTGAGTATCCAGGGAAATTTGATAACGCCATTTTTGGGGAATGAGGCAGTCTCCTAAAGAAGCATCTGAATCCTTGTTAGTCACTTTTACAACTATTTTGAATAATGTAATAAGTCACGAGATTATAGATAAAACCCCTACTTTAGTCATGGGTTGTGCTATGATTTAGTAGATCTCTTTTTATAACTTTATTTTTAAGAGGGTGTTTTATACGCCATATGGGGTGTAGGATGGAGTTGGAACAGATTGGTATTCATTAATCAGTAATTCATACTTCATACAGAGCAGAATTAGTGTTAAAAGTAATGAATTCTCTAACATTCTCGGTCAGGGACAGCAAGCACTTACAAACATAATGATTGCTGTCCTTACAGGACTTCTTCCACAGCCGCCTCCTTCGTTCCCACAGTCCAGTGAGAACATGCAGGTTTATGTTTGGAAATGAGGGGTTGCAAGAGTCAACATTCACACTCGTTTATTAAGGGGTGAAGGTGATACAGCCACGAGCTGAGAATAGTTTGTCACACCCTGAGCAAATATGGGATGAGACCACAGGATTTACACAATGTCATAAGAAACCTCACCACATAAAAGAAACTTAAAGGTATTACCAAGCTTTGAAAAGTCAAGAAAAAGGAAATCAGATCAGTCTAATGCTTGAAGGTTTGGTAGGTCAGAGAGGAAGAAACATTTTGATAAAAAAATATGTAGGATTTTTATTATATACTGTAATTAGCTCTAAAACACATTGCCCAATACATTAGCAGGATATTTATACATATTTTTGTCTTGTTTTGTTTCATCCTACCAATGATCTTAAGAAATCTTGCATTTCATTAGACCACTTCAGTCTTAATGAATGGATGACATCTGGTAGCTACCATGCCCAGGATGGCAGTCAGCAGAGCATGCACCAAGGAGTCCTCCGTCAGGTATGAAAGGTGCCCGGGCAGTGCCTCCAGGCAAAAAATGTCTCTGAATTCTTAATTACTTATGTGACTTTCTCCTGTACTGTTCTTGTCCTTACATATAATCTGCAATCTGGCACCAGTTTATTGACCTGTTTGTCGTGGTATGTCTCTCTTCTACTTTTATTCTGTTCTCTCTTACATACTTATGGGTGTGTTTTTTCTCATGCGAAACGAGGACATATTTTTTAAATTTTCCTTTTTTTTTTTTTTTTACTCCAGTCATACATTTGTGTGTGTTCTTGTGCTAATGTGTGTTCTTGGGTTCAGGCAGAGTGTCACAAATCCTAATCACTGAAAAAGCTGAAGAAGCTGACCTTATGCCCAAAGAGGTGCTCTTGTCCTTAGTGTGCTGCAGAATAGGTATGCATCCATGCACCTCAAAGAGCTGTTTTAAATTTTTAAATTCAAGTGCAAGCTAGATGGACAGAAATCAAAACACAGGCAACAAAAAGACCTATACCATTTACAGGCTTATCTACGTTAAGATTGTTCTTTTCTGTTGTAACGTTTCTTGTTTTCAGGTAGCTTTTACAGGCTCCCGTGGTGTAGTGCTGGTACACCAGTCAAAGGTGACCGTGAAGCATATCTGAATTTCTGGATTCTCATTCATACTGAAACTCCAGATGTCTTGTGGCTTTTGTGTCATAGTGGAATGACGCAAGGCACCTAATGTTGTAGCAGCTCACCTGTGATGTAAGGCAAAATGTTATGTCTCTGGATTTGAACAACCCAGTTTCAGGAAGAATCAGAGAGCTTTTTTGACCCAGTGACTCCAGTCCGGTAATTTCAGTAACTTTATGACTGTCCGCTCTCTGGACTCAACCACAGAAATAAGGTTTCAAGTTTGCTTAGGAGCAAATGATTGCGAGACAATTCCTCTTCTAAGCAACAATTAGAGCATTAGCTGAACAAAGAGCTTCATCTGGCAATTAGTATTCCTGTGGTGAACAGGGAGAGAATTAGTCAGAGATACAAGAGGCTCAGGCTGCAAGAGCTGAAGCAAAAGGCTCGGTGTGTAAGCTTTCTGATGCTCCAACGCCTTTTCGCCTCCCAGTTTGAGCATCTCTTGCATTTATTTTTCACAATAGGTTAATGCTCTCGTGTCGAAAGAATACATTATGGCTCAAACATTCATCTCAGCTTCAAAAGATAGGCAACAGCTACTGGAAACAGCAGGGCTCTCTGCTGTGTTTTTAGTCCTGAGGCTGATCAATAAACTCTGGTGACACAAGGGAGGAAGGGGTAACGCACTCACACACTGCTCAGCCCCAGGAATGCAGAAAGGATGAATAGAAAGCTAAATGTTTCTTTAAGGAATGAGACCCAAGCACAGATGGCACTCTGTATTCATGGAAGGCTCCCACATGGTGCAAAGAATTAGAGCCTGCAGGGCCTCATAAAAATAATGGAATCACCTATACGCAAAATCTTCAGCCCAATTCACTCTCAGCTACATTGCTGTAAGATAGTAGGAGTAAAGGTATTAAAGTCAGTGGTTTAATGCAGTGTAACACTGTCCTCAGAGCTAACCTCACACCCACTCTCTGAAGTGCTTATCCAAAGGGCTTGTAGTGACTGGGTCATGAATAAACCAGGCAAGAAACCTAAAACTCCATCTTTAACCACAATGACCCTGATCATGGATACTATCTGGGGCCACGATACTCCTGTTGAGGTGGGAACAACCCAGAAATCCAGCTTAATGGAGCATCTGGGGATTTCACAGGGATGGGAGTTATGTCTTTTTTTAGCCATTTCTAAAGCACTATCTTTATCTTAGGAGTAGTGTGAAGTCAGGAGAAAGAAAAGAAAAGCCTGATCTTTCTGTCTAGTAGTCATCAGATGCCTAAAGCTCCCTTATGAGAAAAATAAACTAATGTCATGCTCAGCCTTCTAAGTTGCAAGTCAGAAGAATAAATTTCCAGATATCGCAGAATTTCAGATGTCCCGGAACCTATTAAAATATTGCTGCTGAAGGAACTTGGCTAATGCCAGGAATCTGCACCTTAAATGGAAATAAGCAGAATTTATCTGCTGGACATTTGTAGTGGACCTAAATGATGCACACCACTTAGAAACAAATATTTGTATTAGTTTCAGCCAATTAAATCTTTCCACAATTTCTATATTACTAAATTCACTTGTGCTGCTTAGATCAGTGCTAAAACAGATGTAAGAAGAAAGTAAAATGATCTCCTGATTTTGATTCAATACAAAGGCTTGCAGTTTAGTTGTGTCTTTGATGTCCTCTAGTAGATCACTCAGCAAATAATGTAGTTTCTTCAGAATTTAAGTGCTGTGAGGCTGTTAATTCTGAATTCTCCCTAGTAATGGGAAAAAAATGTTATGTCAGTATCATGTTTGCTGATTGCTTTAAAATGAACTCGTATTTGAATTTCTGATCCTGCAGAATTTCTTTTAAAAGAACAGAATGGTAAAGTTAAAGCAATCTGGGGAGACAAAACCTCTTCATCTAACTGCTGCACACCCAGAGCTACCAGATTGCACTGGAGGCAGCAGACTGGGGAGAAGGGAGGTGTGACTCTGTCTCTAGCCCACACAGACCCTAGGAGCCATATATGTTCCTGCCTGAAGAATCTTCCTTTCCTGAGTTTTTAAAGAGGAAAAGGCAGATGGAAGGGGACTCTTATTTGTCCCACATCCTTCATGTCTTCCAGTCTCAATCTTCTCAACCACGAGTGAATCGTTGTGCTGTGGTTGTCTGCTAAAGGGGGTCTGCCACTCTGCAACGCCCCTTGAGCTGTGCTCCATCAGGCTCTGCACCACAGAGGGCTTTCAGGAGTCATGACTTGATGTAAATCCACCAAGACTGGACCTTGAATTCCTGGTCGAAAGGGTTGCTGGTGAGAAACTAGCTGTGAGAAATATTTGGTTTTGAAAGAGAACTGACTTTGGAGGGAAAGAAGCATCATCAGATGAGAGTCAGGGCCCACCATAATTCTTGTCCGGCTATGTTTTGAAAGTGTGAAGTTGGGGTAAAATTAGAGACTGAGGACGAAGAGAGGATTGTTATGCAAACAGCAATAGCATTGGTGCGATTTGTGAATAGCAGCGTGTGTTTCAATTACCATGTCAAACAGAGGCACAGTTATCTCTGTACAGCTCCAGAGCACCGTATCTGCAAGCTTTCCTCCTGTCTGGCCATATATCAGCCATTAGGAAACTGCCCTCCCAGACCAAGGAGACCCCCCCATAGCCTAGTGAGACAGCCTGCAGATTCCGTCTGTGCCACTACTAAGAGCAGCTGTTGCTGCTGGGAAGGACACAGGTATAATACATTACTTCCCAGACAGAATTTCCGCAGGTGCTACAGTTTCCCAGGTGGATGCTGGGTTGTTCATTTGGTGGAAACACATCCAGGAGCAACATAAAGTGTAAGAGGTCGGGCTGGTCTTAGGCCTATAGCTTAAATACCTGGTTTAAGATACTTGAGTGAGGGTAGATTAAGCATTGCTGAATTTGGAGATCATAGAAGTGACGATCTTACAAATATACATGCTTATTAGGCGTTATAGAGCCAGCACATAAACTAAGTTGCAGTAATTAAATAAGAGGAAGGCGAAGGGTGAAAGAAAACACCATCTGCTAACTCTCGATCAGTCACTTATAAGCAAACTGGAATATAATGAAGGCCATTGCATTCTGATCATGAATAGATCCTTCTGCTTGGCTTGTGTTATTTTTCCTCAAAAATAGTGCATATGTTTCGTAACAGTTTGGTAAACACATGAAAAAGGGAAGAAAAAGAAAGCTAAAAATCTCTGCTGAACTGTATGAAAGGCAGCAATTTGGATGCTTCATAACATTTTTCTTGTTTATTTTTATTTCTTTATTTCACAGACACTCGTAGTCACATTCACAATATCAATAGTTTGATTTGCAAGCTAAGAGCTTGATTATGCACTGTCAGCAGTTTCACATTGTCATAAGATCATTGTATTTGACACAGTGAATCCAGATCAACCCTAATTCATGACCTTCCATTCTTAGTTATTTATAGCCATTAACTGATGCACTGATTTTATATAGCTGACTTCTAAATGTAGGGTATTCATGGAATCTCCTCTAGGGTTGAAATAGCAATTGTTTTTTAAGTCTGTGCATTTTCCAACATGAATGATGACTTTCTAAGCTATTAATATAGACAAGCGACATAAAATGGCATACCCACCTGTCGTGTCAACTACCAGCAGTCAATAACATACGTTAACACAGTGCCAATGTTATTTTAATTAATACTTATAAAATGAAAAAAAAATCAATTAATACTTTGATTAGATGCAAATAATTCTATTATTGTAACAGGTAAAATTCATTGCAGCATTGCCATGGGCATTCAAATCCTACTTGGAAACACTTAAGCAGATGAATGACTTTATATGAGAAGGAACGTGCCATAATACATGAGACAATGTATGTAAGATATTCTTGTGCTTAAGTGTTTTTTTTTTTAAATCTATTGAGACAAGCAATTACTGATACAGTCTTTTAAGGACACTTTTAACCGTACCTGCGGTAAGGATTCAATCCTAGCGATCTTAGTTCAGCTTAATTATGAGATCAAGGAAGAATTTTGGGAATCTCTGCAGAGGTTGTGAGGTTGGTTATTTGTAACAATATTTAAAATGCAGCATCCCTGAAAATTTCATTTAAATGGAATTAAAAAAAAAAAAACACAACCCAAAACAACAGCCCATCACTAGATCATTTAGAATGAAAACACTGGATGTCATTTTCACTTTGGAAGTTGATTTTGCTCTCCACTTTAGCTAGTACTGTGCCTTCTGATGTTGCCAGAATATGGTATGTTGAATAGCAGTGGGGGATCAGTGTCAGATTCCGTATTGTTTCTTTGGCTTTGGAGGTACCAGCAATCAGGTCCTCAGGCTTACGATGTTTATGGAAGAGCTCCTTTGCAGGGAAGGCAGACTGCTTCACCTGTGGAAGGTGCAACTACACCTGCTGATGCAACGGGGCTGTGTGGTATTCAGCTGACAAACTGCAGCTAAAACACTTCTGGGGAAAATATACAAGTCTGCACTCACAATGCAGATTATTTTCCTTCCCAGAACTTCTTGAGAAAAGGCAGTGTGATGCTTAAAAGCAGCACTAAGCAAAATAAACCCAAGAGGATATTCATTTGGGTTTAAAATCATGCTCGTGATGATATGCCATTAATTTTCTTTTATTTGGTTACAGCAACGAAGCAAGGCATGTTTTGGAGTAGAAATGGAAACATGGTGCATTTGCATCAGGCATTAATCAGGACTTTGAAGTACTTGAAACACCTGACGATTTTAAGAAGAATTTCTATGATAACTCCTATGTTTTGCTGCTTGCAAGTGCTCTTCTTTTGGCCTAATTTCAGTTAATGACCTTTAACTGTGAAAAGCAAATTTAGGAGACACAGATGCAATTGTGCTTGAGATGTGCAATTAATGTTCTCTACAGAGTCAGCATGTTTGCATCTTTGCCAGCTCTTAGCATGCTTTTAAAGTTATGCTCCCAGAGATTACAAAGTCATTTCAGTGCATTTCAAATTGGTTTCAAGGCTGTTCAGGCTGGAGGATTAAAGCACAATGATGATATTGATGATATTTCAGCCCAGCAAACCAGGACAGCTCAAGCTCACACTTTAATCAGAAGCATACATGCCTCTCTGGGTACTCATGTAAGATTTGAGGACTCTGAAACAGAGAAAAGAAAAAGTCCATCCAGATTGGTTAGAGGAATGGTTTTCTCTAGCAGCTAATTCCTGTTACTGAGGCAAAGTGAATTTCTCCCTCTACATTCATGGAAACCAAGCTACGAAAATTTTTCCACCAATGAGGCTCCCTGAGGACCCTTCCTATAGTACCATGCTTATTTGCATTGCAACTTCCACAAAAATAAACAAAAACACTATGGGGCTCTTTAAATGTGAGTCTTGGGGATCTGCTTTCTAATCTCCACCAGTGCAGTCGGGGAACGTCAGAGCTACGTAACGGTTACAGTGCAGGGGCTGAGTTTCTCTCATTTTGACATAAAAGCTGCTTTCTCCCTTGTATTTAACTTGTATCCCACAGTCATCACAGAAAAGTGGGTGCTGTGGAAGAATTATGTAGAAGCAACTTCCACAGTTAAACTCTTGATTATCTTACAACTTAATACAGAAAATGCATCTTCGCTGTGGTTTTATTGTCTCACTGGAGCTATTTTGGCTTAGCTGAATGACACAGTGAGCTCCCTCTTGCAAAATAACCCCCCTGGCTTGCCTATTTGACATCCAGGAACTTGAAGAGGTTAGTTGCTGTCTAACGTCATAGTCAATTACTTTTTAAAAGCCAATTTTACCAGCTGGCACCCGGCTAACTGACCGTAGCTGCCCTCTCCTTGGAGGCAGCCTCCCTAGGTCAGCTCGGAAGCACACGGGGGGAGCGCATGCACCATATCTCTTAGAAATAAATAGTTGACATCTCCACATAAGAAATAATCTGATTTACCCTCTGGTTTGCTTATGCTGATTTATATAAAGGCAGCGGTAGGAGGTTTGTAGCAGCCCCTTATTTCATCACTGTCGTGATCCCATTCTTATTAAAAATTAAAAAGGGGGGGAAAAGGTGTGTTTTAGCATCATGAAACACACCATTCCTTGCCTGTCGTTTCAAAGCAGAGCAACCATGGTCCCTGTCACACATTCTTTACTGGGAGAAAAGGAGAGGAGTGTTTCAGCACTGTCAGCCTGGTTACTATGGGAGAGTAAAAAGGTGCCTTTCCCTTAATATTCAAAAGTCCAAGAATGTTACAGAAGCTGAAAAGGAATGAATTGCCTGGGTGTGGTTTAACAGAACAGGAAGAGGAGGCAGCAACGTGATGTAGACCAGTAAATGTGAGACTCCCAGATTAAAAAAAAAAAGAAAAAAGTGTTCTTTCCAAGGAACGTAGATAACACCATCCCTGTTTTTAACAGAAACGCACAAGGGACTTCACAACCATGTATTCTTTCATTGAAAATATTGGCCTAAATACCAGTTACACACTGAGCTTATTTTGCATTTATTGACAGTTTCTGTGGCTTACAGTGAAGAAATCAAGTGCTGGAAGCCCTCGTGGGGTTTCTGAGAAAAATGTATTGAAAATCTGCCACCAAATTAAAGGAAGGCCTGGGATGATGTTTTGATGTTTTGCTCCTGTAAGTGTCCCTGCCCTCCCCTAATTTGGTCCCTTTGCATTAGACCCTGTTTGGTCTCCTTTGCATTAGCATCTAGGCGCCCTTATAGGAAATCAATCTTGTTCTAAAAAGACGACAATTTTTAGCTTCTGTCCAAAAAAAGAGTTATGAAATATTGTTTGAAGAGCAACTATTGCTACTTGTGGAAAAATGCAGAAAAACATAACACTTCTTTCCTAACTTCTAGGAGAATGGTATGGACTATTCAGGCTAAATAATATTTAGGTGAGAATATAGGGTGAGAAACAGTAATGTTATTCATCATTTCTCTGGTATACAGTTGACATGGTGGTTAGAAATGGGCACTCACATAAATTTGCTGCCAGGAAATCATCCTTTTTCCTCCTTGGTATTCTAACAGAGGGTCTAAGATTAATGGTCCTGAAGTAGGCCAAATACTCTGAACATAGTCTACTCTGACTGAAGAGGAATGAAAATGGTTCTAAGATTTCAAAATAGAGGGGAGTTTTTGCTGCCTCTCAGGAGCATAGTTTTTGTGTACTGCACCTGGCTGACAGACAGCAGGAATACAATATCTTTCCTCCTAAAAAATAACTTTTTCTCCATATAGAAAATGTAGAGGTAGGCTGCTGACACAGAAGGGCTCCCATGCTATCACAAACAGCTATATTTTGCTTTGACTATGTTCCTTTCCATTTTGGCAATTAATAGTTTAAATAAACCTAGAAAGTTAATTCCTGCTATGAGGCAGACACATAGAAAAGATTAAGAAAAATAATGAACATAATAGTACAAGTATTTTTAACAACGGACTGCATGCAGAGAGGTAGAAAGGAAGCAAATTGTGGTACATTGTGGTGAAAATAGTATGGTAATGACAAGATGTATCAGCGGGAAGGTGAAAGTTCTATCAACTTAAGTTTTCATGACCTGTCTTTGATTTGTGTCAGAAACAGCACACGTGCTGTGACCTTCACAGCTTCCCAGGGGAGACTTTTGTATACAGCATTTCCCCCACTGTCCTTGGCGTAAGGAACTTCTCACAAGCACAGATGTAATCTTGCTCAGCATAGCTAAAGTTTATGTAAAACAGTTGTATCCCAGAGGACCAGTGTGGTTCCATACATTGCGTACAAAAAATCTGAGCATCTCCTTCACACACAAAAGATCAGGATTCATCCTGTGCAAGCAGGAACCACGAGACTGCCAGTTCTGGTTTGGGCTTGTTTGTTTGTTTGTGCTTTTCCTAACTATGGGATCATATGACCCAGATCTGTAACTCCTGGAAGGCTCCCTTGAGATGCATCTCAGAAATGTTGTAAATAAACATAGTTTTAGGTAAGTAGGAATGCCCTTGTTGACTTGGAGGCTGAGTTAACTTCAGTAGAAGCTGATGGCAGCATACAATAAATAGGATGAAATAAAATTTGAGTGTGCAAACTGTTATAAAAAATAGTGGAAATCACATGGATCATGCGAAGGTATTCAAGATGCATGCACAATTTAAAACCATTCCCACCTCCCCAGATATGGAGATTTTGAGTCCTGTGCCAATGCTAGTACAGCCCCTACTTAGTCCAAGACCAAATCCTGAGCTCTCTTTCTAACATTTGAAAATGGTTACACAGGAGCATTCGGAAAGGTAAAATCTGAGTAGTCTTTTAAACATGAATAAGTAAACCACATCAATCCCTTTCTAGTCAGTTTAAAATAATTTATTCTGAAAGAAAGTATTGACACATGGGGATTTAAGGTAACATAATGTCCTGGTTTGAGATGGGATAGAGTTAATTTTCTTTCTAGTGATTGCTGTGTTTCAGATTCGGTATAAAATGAATGTCAATACTGCATATTGTTTTAGTTGTTGTTAGGCAATGCTTATACCATTCAAGGACTTTTTTCAGTTTCCCACAGAAGCTGAGAAGGATCATAGGCAGAACCATGGAATGGCCAATGGAATATTCCATACCATAGATGTCATGCTTGGTATATAAATGGGGGTTGGCCAGGGGGAAGGAATCCATAATCACTGCTCAGGTCAAGCAAGCTAGGCAACCAATTCACCGGGTGGTGAGAGTAACTTGTGTCTTGTTTATACTTCTACCATTATTAATATTGTTGTTGTTATTTTCCTCTTCCATCATTGTTCTGTTAAACTCTCTTTATCTCAACCCATGAGTTTCTGTGGGTTTTTTTTCCCTTTTCCCTCCTTTTCCCTCTCTTCTCCCTACCCTTCCAGAGGGAGAAGTGGGAGTGAGTGAGCAGCTGCATGTTCCTAGTTGCTGGCTGGGGTTAAACCATGACACATAACTAACTGACTTCAAATTCACCCTTTAGCAGCTTCAGATGAATCTTTTTTTGTGTGAAAACAAGCCCTGAATTATAACTGATAAATGCAAGGCTGGCCTTTGACTCACTTGGCTGTTTGCCTGAAAGCCTGGGGGCAGATGAAAACATGTTAAAATAAATGAGGTAAAAAGAATACCTGCCTATTATTAGAAATAGGTAGGATTTACTCTTCATGGTATTACAGGCACAAGTTTACCACCACTGTTACTGATGCTCTAATGCTCTGTGTCATTTATAATTTTTTAAATAGAATTTGCTTTGTAAAATTATTTTGGCTGTCTGTCTAAAAGTAATGCACTTAAACATCAGAAAAGAATATTTCCAGAAAGCATGCACTGCTATTTAACTATTCTTTTATATCTCTAACACATGATCATTTTACAAGCCAGCTTCATCTCCAATAAGTTCACAGAGAAATGGGAGAATTCACTGAAATGGCAACACTATTCAGTGTTGCATGACAGACCACGGTTGAACAGGGGGACCTGCTGTGATCTCTAAACTCAGTGGAATGGGAACTCTTAAAAGGATATATAACCAAAGCCTGAGCTGTATTTAATTAACAGTTCATGAAGTCTGGCAACTTTTTAAAATACATTATGATTTAATTAATGCTTTGTATGGTAAGGATGTACTTTTTAATGAAAAAGAATGAGGATAAAGCATTCAGGTTAAAAAGCAAATGAACTAGCTGAATAGATGTTACATTGCTTTACTTATAGCTTGCACATATTATTAGAAGTAGCCACATTGGGTTCAGTTTCAGTATCTGCAATGTTTTGAGAAACACTAAAGTACATTTAAGTACCTTATGGCTTAAGAAATCAGGAAACAGATTGTAATAATTTGTCTTTATATCATTCGTAATTTTAGTATGTCCTAACACACTGTAGAGTCCCTCTTTGATAAAACTCCCACATAGTAACACAGGAAAAGGATTCAGCCCTGCACAACAGAAAAATCCATCTGTACTCTTTGGTGGCATACAGAATTGCACTTCTTCTTAGTAGAACTGTATCTCAGGGAAATATTGCTGAAGGAGCTTTGTGATATCGTTAAAACAATAGTGAAATTATAGAATTATTTCAAATGTCAGTTGGTTTTCCTCCATCTGGTAAATCACTAAATCAAGTGTGAAACACTTGTGCAAGAAAAAGATATGATCTCGCTGTTGATGTCAAGAGACATTTCCCTGTTGATGTCCTGAGCATCTCTGCCTTATACTAACAAAAGATGAAAAGGTACACCTTGTGTGACAACTAGTATTTACTATCGTTATTTTTGTAGGATATCAAGATTAAACGGCAAGAGTCATTATTAAAATCATATTTTAAAAAAACGTATTTTAAAGTAAGTATATAGTCCTATTATCAGGGACAAATTTTAGACGATAAGAAGAAGTATCTGTAAAGTTATTTGGATCAGATATTAAATGCTCCAGTTGTTAGTTTATTGTTTGAATCTGATGTGCCATTGCACGTGATAATAATCCATAAAAATTGACTGATTCTTTTTTTCTAAGTGGACCAAGGGATTGTCATCTGTAACACGTTTCTCGGTGTGACCTAAGCTCTCAGAGCAGGTTTGCTATTCTCACCCAAGCCAAGAACTACAGGGCATGAGCTGAGCTCTTAAATAGTTTCCCTTAGGTTTAGTAAACTTTTAATCAGCTCCTTGGATCAGAACATTATGATAATAGTCACCACCTGCCTTTTGAAAAGAAGAAATGGATTATATGAAGTCAGTTCGGATGTGCACTGTTTTTTAGTAGATCTGGGCAGTTTACGAATGCTCAAGAGTTCAAACTGCAAATTCTAAGGTCCTTCCCAGGGTTCAGATGGTTAAGATTTATTTGTAGTAGAGTAACTTCAAGGGATACCAACCAAAACATCTTTTTTTTTCTGTTTATTTTTGTTTTGTCTTTCACTTTTCCAAGTAAAAGATTATAGCGTGGAAACTAGAGAGAGGCATTTTCCCTGCATTATCCGCTTGTACTTGGTCTTTACTTTGTTTCAGCTGTTTCCTTTCTTTACAGTTAAATGTTTCCTCTGGGTTTTTTAACTGTTTTTTCCACAGCAACAAAGGCAGAAAAAATATTTAAAAGCAGAGCAAGATCTGCTTGCCACAACCCCCCAGAAGGTTTATAAATTGTTAACAGTATTCCAAATGCCTAAAAATCCCTTCCTGAAGCCCCTAGTCTCGCTTCTTATAAGTGCAAATAGAAAGCGTGGACTTCGGTGGAAGTTTATCGAGCATACTGACTGCTATAACGTTTACCTCATCGGTAAAGGCATAGGCAGACATGTTTAAAAGGGGTTTTCCAGGGTGATAATAAATAAATAAATTCCATTAAGATCTAGAGGAAAATACGTCAACAGATATGCTACTAAAACCCTCATGTCTGACTGGTGATTTCAAAATGTCAAACTTCACGTATGAGTCACAAAATCGTATCATGTAATTGGCATCATTTTATGAACAGAGGGAAAGATGCAACACATTTACTGGTCAGAATATTTACTTCTCCCAGAACACCTGCAGATGCAGTTTCCAGATACTTCACTATAAGGCACTCTGTGCACGTCTGTTGCATTTTGTGCTCTCTTCTTCTTTGGCCTGGCAAGAAACTGTCCTGATCACTGGAAATTTTCCTGAATAAAAGATGCCTCATTTACATTACAGGCATCGTGTCACCAAAATCAGATTTAATCTCTCTTTTGTCATAAGTTTTAGGTTGACACTTCTTGAAAAACGTTGTAATGTTAATGGCAGATACATATTTTGGCTACTGTTCTTAAAACGTCCTTGCTGTGTACAAAATTTCAGTAAAACTGTCTTTACAGTGGGCTTTTGGTGAAAAAAAGATCACTTTAATATGAAAATATACAATACATAATTTCAATTGTAAGTACTGCCAAAGCACACAGACGAGAAGCACATTTTGGCCTCGGCAAAAGTCACAGTGTGACAGTTTCTGTTAAACAAGTCTGTAAGCAATCACAGAAGTCAGTTGGTAGCTGTATGAACAGTTTAAATTTATCCATAACAGAAATTCATAATGCACCCTTGACAAGAATAAGAGAATATGTTTAACATCAATACACAGCCATGTTTGTATTAATATGAATGATAGTTTCCCTGTTTCCAACAGCAGAAGCGGAAACAGACTAAATACTTTAAATCAAAATATATAAACAAGAAATGTTAAAATTATTATAGGAGGTGAATCCAGAAAAAAAAATGTAATCAATAAAATTTTAAGTTAAGCCCCTGCTAAAAATAGATCCCTGGGAGAAAAAAAGTCAACTAAACATCCTTTTTTCCCAGTGACCCCCGGTGGGACTTCTGTCAGTATCCTTGTTGGACATAACTTACTATATGGGAACTCGCACAGGAGATATCTATTATTTCTGTGATGACTATAAAAAAACTTGTGAATGTTTCTGAAAACATCCTACTTCAAGTCAACAATAAAATTATTTTATGAAATTTTGTTTGTTATCTGCTGAATGCTGTGAGCTCCTCTCTGGATATAGCTCAGGGTGAAAGAGCTGAATCAAGGAATGTTCTTTGATCAAACTGCTATTTTTTCTTTTCTCTACTTCATGTTTTAATCTTCTGTCTGTATGAGAAAACTTCTCTGTGGCATATAGCTAACTCCAGTCTTAAAACACAGAACATAATAGTCGTTGATCAGTCACACCGATATAGAATAGAAGCAAATAAAAAAAGGTAAAAACACGTGTCGGACAGAAAGCAGTGAGAAGAAAACATGGCGATAAATATTATTTCATGAAATCTTTCTGCTTCTTCAGGAAATGCTTTTACTCTGGGTGCCAGGGAATGCTGGATGGAGCAGTGTGGATTTTCAATGTAACTGCTGGAATAATGTATAAAAAATATAACTGTAATTAATAGTCTAACTTGAAGGGCTACAGAGACTTCTGCATTTTTCCAATTATTATCATGTATAATCATATTTATGTGATAAACTATATATAACTATAATTATTGCATATATCATATTTATGCATTTTAAAGATGTAAACTTATGGCCTATACCTCTTTGTACCTTCATTTGTCCTGTTTTGCAGTACTTATCTACAATACATGGGACAAAGCCAGTCAGGCGCTGGGGAAAAAAGAGGTTTGATGAGTTCATTCTGTAATATTCAGTCAGAAAATGGGAAATTGCATCTTGCGTCCTTTTATTCATTTAATCCCTGTAAAATTCAGTTCCATGCTCAGTGGAGTATTTTGTTTGTTTGTGTTTCCTGTAGGACCCTGTGGGAGGATCTATCCATCATCCAAACCCACGTACAACACATAACCTGAATAAACATGAGCTGAATTCACCAGAAGCTTTGCCAGCAATACAATAAAATATAATGACACTTCTTCACATACAGTTGCCATGTCCTATGTGTTTTGCCCTTATAATTTACCTTCTGGGGAAAGTAATATGTGATAAACTTGTTGCAGGTGGTAATAAATTAGTAAATGCAGAACTGATTCAGAACGGCTGTGTCCGCCCATCTCTAGCACAGATGTTCTGCAAAAGATTTAGAGACTGTTTTGCAAGCACTCAGCCTCTGAGGTGAATTAGTTGCACGCTTACACAGAAAAATGGAAACGGTACTTTTTTGCATGTGGTCCCTTGGTTTTTAGCTTTTTCCTTCCTCCACACTACTCCCACACAGAGCCTCTCCTATGCACAGCACGTCCATGTGCATAGGTTAAAAGTAGTTTTTAAGCCGCAGCAAAATATAACTTCTGATGCATGATTATTTTCCTTTATAGCATCTTGTAGTATCTTTAGTGGGACTTCTAATATTTTCAGTAGTTGTACCCACTGAGTCATCAGAAAGTACTTACTTATTTTTCTAGGAACTGTTTTAGATTAGAGAGGCATAATTTTTGCCACCTGAAGGGCTGCTTTGGTCTATCAGGCTCTACATATCCTATCATAACTAGGATTTAGAGTCACCAGTCTCTTATCATACTTAACTCCCAATGCTTAACTTCTTTGCTTAAGGAGAACCTCTGTTAATATGATTTTTGAGAGTGGTAGGTGTTTTAGAGGTGGTGCCACATAGCCTTGTCAATCTTACGGGTGTTTACTACAGAATTCTTTTCCTTGGCACTGGCCTTTAATCTCAGAAATCTCATTTAGCATCCAAACAGACTGAGGAAGGTCCGTCTGGGCTCTCCTATGACAGCTGAAAAAGGTTATACCTAATGTACTCAGATAGGTTCAGCAAAGCTGTCCCTCTCTAAATTCAAATAATTAATCTTTTCCAGATTGGCAGTAATTCAATATTGAGTACATAGTAGCTCAAGGTTTGATATTCATGTGGCTCCTCAGCACTTCAGGATAATATATTACTAGCTTAAGGAGCACTGAAGACAAGTATTTCAGTCCTTGCAATGTCATTTCCCTCAGTTGTCATAACTTTAAACTAAAAATATAATGGTGACAGATAATGCTTATTAACTTGATGACAAACTTGCCTCACGATGCCAATGGCATTTCTATTAATGGCAGACAGCAATCTGGCTGAGCAGACGAAGAAAGGCTACGTTTAAAACCTAGCAACACCCAGCCAGGGCAACCCGGCAGTCACCACAGACACCGAGAATTTGGAGACCCCGTGAGTAGCCTTTTTGTATCTGTTCCCGCACGGCACTGTACCGTAGAGCTATAACAGACTAAAGAAGTTTATAAGGAGGCTAATCCTATTTTCCTTTGTGATGTAGTTTTAAATTAAGGCCCAGACCTGTGGAGGTATAGAGGTGCTTTAAGTGCCTTCTACCTCCATTTCAGCATCTTAGACCTTCACGGAGATAGATGGGAGTTTCCAAGTAACTTCGTGGCTGTGTACTAACTTCCCTAAGTGCAGCATCAAGTCTAGCATTACCAACGTATTCATTGCTCATGATTTTAAAACAGCTCCATGATTGTTGTGATCTAGCTCTGTATCTTTAATGACAGAAGCATCAAAAACAAATAACCAACACAAAATGAACTGAAAGTAGTTACAATACTTCCTGGCCTGATGATGTAAAACACCCACAGCTCACAACAGATTTACAAAGGGACCAACATAAAGTGTAAATGCAAATTTTGCTCTTGTAAGACCCGCCGGTGTAAGTGCACACAGTGGCCCCACACCCTGCTGCTTGATTTGTAATTGTTAATACTTCACAGTCTGAGAACCAGAGCTCTAGAACATCCCAAAAGATTTACCATGACACTTGGGAGTCACAAATGAAAAAAAGCAAACTTGCTCTGGGGACACAGGAACCTTTTCTAGATACAGGTCTACATGTTCTCTGCTTCCCAGAGCACCATTACAGCTCTATGAAGATGCAATCCGTCATGTCTACAGGTGCAGAGCAGTCTCTCTATCGGTTTATTTTGTCTTTCGCAGCACAAGTGCTATTCCCTTACACACGTGCTATTCCCTTGCGTGCTATTCCCTTTGGTGAGAGGGAGAAAACTTCGATCCACAGTTGAGCCAATTCACCAATAGCCACAGAAAGGACTTTGTCTGTACCTCAGTTTTTAGTAGCATAACATGTTGTGACAGTCTGTGAGGACTGGTATTTATTGAGCTGCGTCCTGATAAATGTCACCTCTGCTTGACAGGCATCATGAGTAATTAATGTACCCAGTGCATTACACTTCACTGTGCGCACTCCCGGATGCTTTGATGGTAAAGGGAACTGGACTCCTCACTTCCCATCGGCTATAGGAACGCCCGGGATTCACTCTTTCGTTCAGATGAACACATGGACTATCTAAACTGCCTTTTAAAATGGTGAGTGACAGAGAATATATCACAGTCCTTGGATAACTGCCATTGCTGATATCAACACAGGTTTTATTTTAGTCCAAGCTGTTCTAGCTTTAATGTCATCTATCCGAATCCGTTACCTCCTACTTGATACTTGCCTATAGCACACTGACAGCATGCACAGATGTGAACTGGTACTTGCAGGTAAGGAATTCCTACACGTTTCCTCTTGCTTCATACTTTCCTACTCTGCTGTATCTGAGGAATGTTGTCATATACCCATTCACTTTTATTTAAGCAATCATATTCTCAGTCAGGTTTAAGGCGTGAACACCTTTTTCTATGCTGGAATGGTCTGTAAAGTCAAAGCGGGCCCGATTCTAAGCAAACCTCCGATTTCACAGTCATTATGGCGGTGACTACTCGTGGTGCGTCCTCACAATCAGAAAGTTGAGGGCAGCAGCTTCCAGTATGGGGACATTTCTGATGTACATCTGACGGAAATAAGCATATAAAAAGTAGCTGGCCCTGGCTCGCAGCTTCTGCTGAGTTGTGAAGGCAGTGGGAGATGAGAGCCTTCGCCTCGCAGAGAAAAGATTACTTTTTCGTGTGCTGTAGGAGTGGGAACTAAACTGGTCTCACGCCCCGAGCACCAAAATGTCTTGCCCTGTGTAATATAGTATACTGATGCTAAAGTAGCACATAATTTGATGCAGCAGACAGCTACAGATTCACAGCTGAACAGGCCTGCAAAGAATCACATTGTTGTGCACAGAGGAAACTGTGTGATATGAATATGATCTGACACAACTGACAAAACCTGACAGTATGTATCAAGCTAATCATGAAGAGAGCAGATGTGGGCAGTTTTCAGGGTTTTGTCATTTAGTTATTTTCCAAAATACTGCATAAAAGCCTATTTTTTCACCTTTTGCCCAGTTCACTGAAAGTGACGGAAAAATCTTTGATTTCATGGGTTGTTGGATCAGGCCCAGAGATTGCAGTAGTGTAGCAATTTCGACTGAAGGGCACAGTCAAAGCTGCGCAGAGGCAGAGGGTTAGGGCAGGCGGGGAGATTCAGAACAGAGCTGAGATTCATAGGGAGAATTATTAATGTGAAGCTTGCAAAGGGCCTCCTCCCACTGTGCATACCTCTGTTTAGCAAGATCAATCACTCACTTCCACATCAACCAAATTTGTCCAAGATTAGGAAGATAGTAATAATAAATAACGAGCATTTACATCACACCTTTCATCTTCAAAGCATCTTACAAACATTCACTAATTAATCCTCACAACAGTCTTGTGAGTTAGGGGTTTTCATACCAGTTTTACAGCATTCATTAAGCACTCAAAAAATCTACAAAGTGGAAAAAAAAAGCAACAAACTCCCCCTTCCCTGACTATATGAGTGTTTACTGTAGACCAATAGATGAGAAAATGCAGTGTGTCTTGGGAACAGTTCCGTCCCGGTAATTCTTGCATTCTTTAAAAAGTAAATATGTATGTATCATAACCTCATGAATGAAACATAAGGTAAAGTAGCCCTATTATTTTAAGTCTTTGTCACTGTAAAAAATATTAAATACATGAATTTTGAAACAACTACACAATTATTTAATCTTTTACTGTTTACTGTGAGCATCAATTATATTTTCCTATCCTAGATTCCTGAAGTATCAAGAGAATCTTTGAAAGTATCTATTAACTATCTATTTGTCAGATGAGTGCTGGGAGCATAAATGCAGTGGTCCTAAGAGACTGTAAAGCAGCTGTGTTTCTCAAAGCAGCTAAAAGGACACATGAAATATCGCTTGTAATGTCTTTTATATCCAGTTTTACATTCATTCTGTGCAAAAAGAAGCTGCTAATGGGAAAAGGAGGAAATGTTAATGAATTCTATCTCTATCCTAAGTAACGCAGGTTACTTAGAAACACATGGTATCTTCAAATCTTTCTGGTTAGCATGCAACATGGAGAAGGAGTTACAGTAAAGGATAAAGAATTACACAGAACTACAACTGCTCGTGACTCCCCGCTCCCTATGGTGTGCATAAATTGGAATAGATCCACTGAAGGAGATGGGTCGCAGCTGATTCATGCCAGGCAAAAATACGGCCCGCCTTTGTGGTTTATAGGTTCTCTTTGTCTCAGAGACGCTCCCCAATAGGCAGCTCTGCACTTTTCCAAATGAAAAAGAACAGGCTCATAAACTATTCAATGGAGATCCAGTTTTGCTCTGTGGTTGTTTCTCAGGTCTTCACTTTACGCGTCGGCAGAAGAGCCAAGTTAAACAAGTGGCTTCTTATTTATTTCAGAAGAGAGACGATTTTCTTGTACTTCTTCAGGATTCACACAAAGCAAATTACTGTTACCTTGAGGTGAAAATAGTTTCATTTAAAAGGTTAAAAAGCTTCTTTTCTTGCACTGAATGCTAAAAAGAAATAATCCCATTCTTGGGAAACACAGTGAAATAGTGTATTTACTCGGTATTATGTTTCTACTGAGGTTGTTCATGCACTATTCAAGCTAATAGTTTTCATATTACAAATTATTACAAAATAAGGCTACAAAATTGAACAGTTATTCACTGAATAGCTGCATCAGTTCAGATCATGTTGGAGACAATTTTCTGGGGCAACGTTAGTAGAAGAGCTAGTTTCTGAATTGAACATTAACTATTTCCAGAAATATCTAATACCTTTTGTCATCTTCCCTTTCCCAGAAATGATAAAGCTTCATAAATCTGCTGAGTTCTGCAAGCAATACCTTCTCCCTACTTAGGCCCCAGCCCCCAGACCTCTGCTGCCCTACCCTCTGGCCTCACCCTTGGCTGTTCCTTGCCTGTTGTCCACCTCCTGTACTCTTCCTTCTTAAACTTAGGCTATGATTTACAAAAGAAGTTTTTGCAAGCCATACTTTCATATGGATTTTTTATTGAATTCAGTTTCATTCAGATCACTATATGCCTGCTGCCAAGTCTTACCCACTTCCAATTCAACAAGTTTGCCCCTTTTCTGGTTTGTTTGTGGTATTGGGGTGTCTTGTGCAGGGCCACTGTGACAACCAGGTGTCACAAATAAGAGTTCACCAGGATACAATTTCATAGGGTGCTTTGTTTTGCTCAGGAGACATTCGGGATTATATTGTGTTGCACATTGCCAGAAGCTGATTAGAAATCGCTGGAGTGCAATCTGAATGGCCAATTAAACCTCTGTATCCTATGCCAATATCAGGATGAGAAACAGAGAACATAAGGGACATAGCTTCCCTAAACCAGACCTTTCTTAGCAGCTCAGCTTCTTTTCAACATCATCACACTCCGTCTGTGGTAAAATGTGACATTTGACCACCTGACAACATGTACATTTAGTACAGGTTGCAGTATATCCGTATACGTACAATATGTACATCTAGTATGTGTTGTAGTACATATAACACATGCTTATGTAGTGTTGTAATTTTTCAATGCCATACAAAGAGGCTTACACACTCCACTATTCTGAATTACAAAGACTTTTTAAGGGCATAACTGGACAGCAGAAAGTTGCTAACTCAAATAGCTAGGAAGCGTCAGGAAAGTAAGTTCACTGGACTTTCCGGAACATCTGTCCTGGTGTCTCCTACTGGATACTGCACCTATGTGAAAACAAGGGGGATATTTCACTGACAGAAAGAGGCCAGAGATGGAATTATCCAAAGCAGTTTGAAAAACTTAAGTGAATTTCACAGAAAACTCTAGAAAAATTACCCTGGCCACAGATGTTAACTGTTAGGACAATTATATATTAACAGAATGCATAAATTTGTCAAGCCTTCATCTCAAACAACTTTTACTATCTATGATAGTATATATGAAAAACACAGCACCAAAGCAAAACTGTGCACGTTTCATCCCTAGGGAAAATCGAGCTTTAAGCTCTGTATAGTTTTAAAAGATTAAAGCTCTGGAATGGCGTGAGCACCAGGGACGTACGCCTTCAAGTGCTGACCAGTTTTATGTTCGTGCTGTGCCAATCAAAAACATGTAGTTACAGTTGTCTCCTTGGTTGTTTCCCCTAGAAACAAGGAACTAGCACTTCAAGTTATGGCATGTGACTGGGGGTGAGCTGGGCAAGAAACCCTATAAAGGTAATTTCTCTGGCAAACCTCCTGTTTTGTGTGCGTGTTCCTAGGTATGCACTCTTCATTAGCACAAAGACCTGTGTGTGAGTGTCTCACTTCTGTAGTCAGTGGTGTCCCTTGGTAAGTCAGTACCTTCCCATATCAGCTGAATACTCTTTTGCACCAAATCTCTTCTCTTTTTTCTTTCTGCGTAAGCAGAACTCCCTTCCAGTCTTCTGTGCAGCTGATGGGGCTCACCAAACCATAAATCCCGTCTTTTTCCCTTCTTGCTTAGAACATCATGTGCTGGGCAACATTCCTGTCCCTGGCGTTGCAGAGTATCTGGCAGCAGAGCTGAGGAGGGCAAAAATAGAAGATCTACTTTTGGGGCAACCTCCAGTCTCCATGGCAACTCTGCCAGACTGGCTTCTCCCTCACTCATGAAGTATTATTCTGAGAGGCTTGACTGATTAAGTAGATAAATTACTTTGTTTTCTTTCCCAAGGCATTTAAATCTTGTTTCTAATAAGACTATTGCAAGACTAGATTTTTGGAGTGAAAGGTGCCAGCAGGTACCCTTCTTCAGTGTCCTGGTTTCCTTCTCTAGCATTGGTGGCAGGGACAGCTCACATACCAATGACAGGTCCAGTCCTGCCTTTCTGGACTGGCATGGTCACAGACAAATCTGTATTTACCCTTGTAAGGATGCAAGATTTAGCAGTCCTGGAAATGTTGTCCCATCAGCCTTGGTGAAAGGGTCCAAGCAGAGTTCTCTGGGACGTACTGTCCTGTAGCTTCAGGTGTGTAGACGTGGTACTTGGGGATATGGTTTAGAAGTGGTTTTGTCAGGTTAGGTTTATGGTTGGACTCGATGATCTTAAAGGTCCCTTCCAACCTTAGCGATTCTATGATACTATGTGTGCTCGGGGAGCAGAGCCAGGCCAGGATGCATGCAGCAGTAATTTTAGACTTAGTTTTAAAGACTTTGTCCCCATCCTTTCACAACTCAAGTTCATAAAGCTCATTTCCAAAAGTTCTCCCGGAGAGCATTCACTATAATTGTACCTACAATCATAATTCTCAAAGCTGATGAGCTCCAGGGTTTAAATTCTGAGTCCTTTCCACATCAGAACTATATGAAAATATGATTCCTTTTTTTTTTAATTCAGAACAATAAAATTATTCCAGTTTCACTGGAGAAGAGTTGCATGGATCCTCAAACACTCAGGAGAAATTAATACCTTTCTGGTGAACTTAGCTTGTGTATGAGGTTTCAAAATCTGGAAAGTGCATGCAGTTTGGCGACTAATTATAATCATCTTGCAATTTCATTCATTTTTCCCAAACCCATGAATTTACTTTCAGAACAAACATGGCTCTATTTTTTCAAAGCTGTGAATTATTTTTCATTTTGTGATTTTTTTCAGTAAAGTAACTTGGATGGTTTGTATTCAGCAGTGGAACTCATTTTGAACAATATGTAGGTAATGGAGCAAAAGATGTATAAGGTAAAAACATGTGCTGAACATATGTATCCCTCTGATGCATGCCAAACTTAATTAAAAATCAGATCCTAATTTGCTGTGGGATCTAGACAGTGTACTGGTTTGTCCAGATGTTTATAAATGAGAAAAATATATTCTCTATTGTAAGTCCTCATTTTGCAGACTCTGGGAAACTACTGTCCAAATGTTATGCAGTCTCAGTTCCTTAGATACCAACACTCACATTGTTGAGGGTATAGTTTATAAATCCCAAATACAATTGAGGCCCTCTGAGGATTGCTCATTTTACGTTAAAGGCACTCAATCTAAAACGATGAATAGAAGCCTTAATAAACCCCTCTGAGAATACAGGTTCTTAGGCTATTCAACAGGAGCTTGTCAGCCTTTCTTCTGAAGTACAATGCAAGCAATAATTTCAGACTGCCCAACTTTATTTTTGAATACAGCATGATAAATAGAGGAAAAAACACTTTCTTTTCAATTTTTTATACAGTTTATTGATAGGGTATCTGTAGCCTGCAATTATTTCAGCATGCTAGTTTACTGACAGTGTCCTTTATACCTACACTGTAACAGAGGCAATGACTAGAGGACTTTGTTACCCTGTATATTGCTGGATATACTCATTAAATGCAATTTTGAAATGTTATTTTCATATATTTATATATTTATTTGTTTAAATGCCTTGGGAAAGAAAACAAAGTAATTTACCTACTTAATCAGTCAAGCCTCTCAGAATAATACTTCATAAGTGAGGGAGAAGCCAGTCTGGCAGAGTTGCCATGGAGACTGGAGGTTGCCCCAAAAGTTGCCCCAAATATATATATATATATAATTCATATTTATATATGAAAAAGCTTTTCATGCTTTTAAAGAATTGTATTCCTGTAAAAAAAAAAAAAATCCCCCAAAACAACCACATTTTGAAATACCTGTTTGCAACATTTGCAGTGATCTACTCAAGAAGAAAAAGTAACTGCAACAATTACTCTAGGAATTATTTAGGTAACAATTTGATCAAGTCACATTTTGTTGTCAGAGGACTCCTTAAAGAATAGGAGAAAAACGGGTTTTATACTGCTTAAATTAGTTTCCTCCACGTAATTATTTTTTTTAAGATAGATTTTGATAAAATATTAACAGAGGTATAGTTTATATCTGGTAGTGTTCACTGAGCATAGCAGAAGATGAAAAAATCCTGGCCCCAACGTAAATCACTGACAAAATTCGACGCAGCGTTTTGCATCTTTTGGGCACCTCCACTGTCAAAGAGAAGAGTAAATATCCCTAAATGATCTTCAACTGGCATACAAAGTTTTGTACTTGCTAAGGCAATGAACTTAGTATTTGAGAAATCAAATTGTTTCATTTATTATGCAACACATTTTTAATGCCCTCTGCTGCAAAAGTAGTTACTATTTAAGAATGTTTAAACTAGCCAATTCTTCCCCCTCTTTTCTTTAATATTTACCTCTCTATATTGCAAGTAATATATGATCATTCAGTTTGAGTTCAGTAACAGTAATGAAGTTGAAAAATATATCCGAGGCCTAACTGATGGCTCAAAATTAGAGTAATGGATCTCATTAGCAGCAAGGAGTTCCTAATTTAAGACCAAAGTCTTGGAATGATTAGAGGCAGCTGATGCTGAGACCTCTGCTCCTCACATGGTTCAATCGTGGTTCCATAGCTCCCTTAGACTTCCCACAGTTCTGGATCCAGCCCTCGGAATGGTCTTTTACTTCAGTCGTGAGCTCTTTAAAAATGGCACTGTTGTCATGCTCTTTGTTTAGTACTTTGCAGAAAGACGTATGCTTTCTTGGCTATCTTCTGGGCAATAAAACAAAACACATAATTGGTCCTGTATTGCTGGGGAAAGACTTCTTGCTGGAAAGGGTTTTTTCTGTGTCCCCTTTTAACTGTGAGAAACACCGCAGAAAGATTCTGCTTCAAGTCACAGATTCTTTACCATTCCAGAAATGTCATGAAAACCTGCCAAATTTTAGCTTGCTAAGAATATTGTAAGCAAGAAGTAGCATTGTCTCACACAATGCTGACAAGAATAAAAATGCCGAAAGTTCTCAGAGTATTAATAAATCTGAGAATTTCTCAATACCTCTGAATACATCTTTCTACATATATTGTTATGGAGCCTCACATGTAAAAGGACTGATTCATTAATTGTTTTTCTTCATACAGTTTCTATTAACAAACACCCTTTTAATATTTTCCTGTTATTCTAACCATTATTTAACTCTAAAATGGTGGAATTCTATGGTCTATTGTGCCATTTCCTGGTAGACCATAAATCCCCCCAGCACAAGCATTTCTTCTCATGTCTTCAGGACTGATGGACAATTGCTTCTGCTGACCTGCTACATATGTAGAAGAGCTCAGTGAAGACTCAGTTCAAATGAGCAATGACAAAAGATATTGAAGCTCCTGTAAAAAAGCCTTTCCTAACCATTGTCTGTGCAGTAATGAGAAAATGAGGAAAATAAAATAAAAAAATAGCAGAAAAAAATTCTCCCAAGGCCACCTGATCCTCTCACCTGACATTTAATAAATTGAACCAAAAGAGCATCACTGCTTATATTTTGTCTTCTGTCAATCAGTTATTTTTCCTTCAAGTGTATGTGAGGCAAAGAACAGCAAGCCTTTCTTTGCACATTTCTAACAGTCACAGGAGTCCCTTTTTGACATGCAATGCTCATACTGTCACACCTGTGTTGGCATCATTGGGACTATCCACTGTCAATGGACAGCACCTTGGAATTTCTCCTTCTGTTTAATGAGAGCAGGATCCTGCTTTCTACATGTCTTAGTGTTTCTGTGTGATGCTAAGAGATGATTGTTAGAAAATTAAGAATTGTTTCTTGAGACATTATAAAATACTAAATATAAACGGAAAAAAATACTTACATACTCAGGAAAAATAAGATTATAAAGATAGGTCTGAAACAGCTCTGGTCTGGTTCATTATTAATATTAATTCTATATTTTCAGGCTATACTTCTTATTAGGTACTGTCCACTACTAGATGTCTTAGGTGTAAGCATCATAAGCTTAATGAGAAGCAATATTTTTCCTTACATTGTAATCATCTTGACAATGTCTCTGAAGGGTGGTTAAGAGCAGCATAGACAGATAAGGAGCAAGTCCTGCCTCCTAAATCTGGGAAGCATTTTCCACACGTCAGGAGTTCAGGCATTCTGGCAAGGCAACACAGGCAGCCAGCGCTGATGCCTGATGTTCAGTGGATTAGTATTAAACTCCTGATTTCAGTGTAACTAATGACTATTTGAAGAGGTCTCAATGGCAAGCCAGATCTGAAGTGTATATATCTAATTCTCTGTAAAATCCTTCAGGTTAAGAACAAAAAAAGTAACTCCTTTCCAGCAAACACTCAGAAAAAGTATTAAATAATCACTGCTTCCGACTTTGGTGAAGTATCCAGGTGTACAATATCTAGATCAAGTTATAGGGTTTGGTTCAGTTGATCAGGCAAAGAACATATTCTAAAGTGAAGACATATCTTATTGTGTAAATATTGAGTGAATGTAGATGTACAGGAATAACAGAATCTAAAGACTTTAAATACCGAAATGTCAACAGGAGGTGTTACATTTTGAGAAAGGAACACAGGTAGTAGCTAGCTTGCTTTCACCTAGAATTGTTGCTATTAGTGGCAAACCATGTTATTTATTAAACAACTTCCCCACCACCACCACCTTGATTCCCCAACAGAGAAAATAATAATCCATTGTTTACGTATTGTATTCCCTGGTATTGACCGAGATGTATTCCCTGGTATTGACCGAGATCTAATATTTGTACTTAAAAGAATAAATTGTGTGAGAGAAGAAGACTCATTGCTTCCAAAGGTTTAGTTTTCTGTCAGGTGGTGTAATTGGTGTCAAATCACAATACCACCCATCTCAAAAATTAACCAGTAAATAATAAATTTGTTGTAACCAGAACTGTAACTTGTGAAAAATAGATCACGTTTATTTATCCCAGTGCAATGTTGACCTTTAAGTACCGTAACAGTATTGACTCATGTTCAGCTAATTACACACATTGTCCTTTTTACTTTTGTATATTCACCATTGTAAATACATTGCACAGATATATAACCTACAGGAACAAGTGAAAAGCAATACACCTAGGCAGAAACAATTGAGGAGCTTCAAACTGTGGTTAACATTTTCAGCTGGCTGCTGGAGGAGCTGCCAGCACATACTTTCCTGTGAGTGTAAAACCCCAGGACGTGAAGCTCTGTTACACCATTTGAGGGGGCAGCACAGCGGGGGTGAGGTTGGGAACATACAGCCAAGGGGGTGTATTTTGGATAAAGTCACAATCGTGCCTTCTACCATTACCACAGGGAGAAAACAGCTTGGGGAAAAATCTTTAGCTGAAGCAGCAAAAGGACAGATAATTCCCCTGGGGAAAGCAAGAATGACCGGAGCAGAATACAATCCCAGAAATACTGGAGAGGAGAAATTTAGCTAGCACTTATTTAACCCTTTAATAATCCATCATTTGAGACTGTGATTTCACATCATGATGTGTCGGGGTTCTGAACGCTTATCTACCAAATTAAACTCTTCTTTCCTTGCAAGATCTAAAGAGGTTAAATTGCCTCATCTTCTGTGTTATTTAAAAGTGTTAGAATCTTCAACACTACCTTCACAGCTGCTTCATGAGAAAGTCAAACATTTATTTTTATATACATATATATTAAAATCTTAAACTTTTATGCAAGCCCTTACCTAGAAGTTTCTGTAAAGGAATGTTAATGAAGCTATGAGCTATACTTAGCATGGTAAGCCAATTTCCTCATGTCTTTTAGGGCTGCAAAGAACCACCTGTCTGACTGTGGCAGTAAGCCAGAAAACAACTGTATGATTTACTCCCACTAGTTTCCTACAAGCTGTGGGAGTGTAACCTTAACCACCATCCTCTTGCACAAAAGATACTGAGAACCACATTTATTTTTATATTTTTTTCCCCTGAAGAGCACACTGAATGAAATATTTCATATACTTCCTGCCTCCACATTCTCAGAGCCTGACAGGGATAGTATCTCTTTAGGAAAGCAACTACTGTTTTTCATGCAACTTGAGAAATGTTGGCTGAGTCAAGAATTTCTGCGCTACGGCAAGAGCCTAACTGTGTAGAGTCAGCTCTATAAAGGTAGTTAGCCACCTGAATCTCAGCTATATTAGAGCAATTAGGCATCTGAAGAGTTTTCAAAATCTGGCTGTTATGATACAGTCAGTCTTACTGCGCAACCCAGTTCCAGACCTGAAATAGTGAACTGCTGCCATGGGCTTTTTAAGCATCCATCTCTACTAAAGGATTTGTTTGTGACATGTTACTTGCATTAGGCAATAATTCATTTTATACACAGTTATAGTCATGAACAGAAGAATTTATGAAGCATTATAGTGTTTAGTAAGTTAAAAAATCCTGTTAACAGTTTCTTAGGAGAAGAAATATAGCAACACTGAAATGTCAAAAAAGAGAAATCGTACAGTAAACCATTTTCACTACTGGAACATCACTCAAGACAGATACCTAATAGATACTTCTCAAAATCCCAAACCTTTATAAAATGACAGGTCAGAGCAATGCACAGGCCAGCTTGGTTGTTTGGGATTAAGTTTCCTTTCAGACTTTTGGCTGCTGCTGGGTGTGGACACACCATCCCTCCATCCACTCGTTATTCCCTGCACAGCTTCTAGGGGGAAATCTTCTGCCATCGATACAGAAGGGATCAATATTTTGTCTCCTGATTCGCCAGTTAAAAGCTCACTCATGAGTCTCTAAAATAATTTCCTCTTGAAAGACTCTGGCTGGCAGATTAACCTGTTTATGTGGTGTTCTGCGTAGCTCTCTGGAGCTCTGTCTCTACAACCAATTCTTTTGTGTGCTGCTTCTCTGTGCAGTTCACTCTATCAAAGAGATGCACAGGTTGGATAGGATGAAATGTATCTATCACAGGAGCACGGCAAAGCCACCTTCTCAGCTGTCTGCAACCCTAATTTCTCCTTCTGCTCTGCCGTGGTTCAAAGAAGACTTAGTAAATACAAATAGTTGTCTTAAAATTAGGAAGAGTGAAGGAACTGCCTGCGAACAATATCATTCTGCCCTTTGATCGTGCCTAGTAAAAGGAGTTGCTTTTTAACACCATGAGATCCTGGAAATGTGTTAAAATTTACTTCCCATAGCCACCGTACAATTTTGCGAAATTACATTCTCATACTCCTCATTCCTGCAACTAAATGAGGACAATTTCTCGCTTGAAAAGTCTTTGTACCCCTTCTCATTTGTGGCCTGAAAAGCATTGCAAAACTAAAGTGCTTCAGAAGCACTTTTTACAGATAAAAAGTTACATAGACCCTATTCATTGCAAGCAGATTCAGCACACGAGATGGTTTAAACCATCCCCAGTTGTCCTCAACATTTCTCAACAGTTTCAACAATGGCATTTTATCTGCTTTTATCTCCTCTGATTTTCCACTCAGAATATTTCCTTAGCTCATTTTACCCCCAGTACCATGTGTTTTCAGTCATCGCGGGGAGCCAGATTGCGTTTCATCCCGCTCCTGTGCCCTCACCCAACAGCCCTGCGAAGCATGAGCTCCCATCTTAACACAGCAACTGGTTCCAGCTGCCTCACGCTGGGGACCCTTGGAGGCAGAGGCTGCCGATGGGGAGCTGGCTGGCTGTGGGCACGCTGCAGCCCTTCACCGTACGCTGCGGCTGTCTGTTCGCAGCGGAGCACGGCTCAGGCAGGCACGTTGATCCCCATCCTCTGGAAGGAAAAACATCCCCAGCACTTTCTGTAGGCAGCAGAGCGCTGCTGCGCCACTCTTACCTGGGAACTGACAACCCAGAAACTCACAGCTCTTACTGGTGTCACATAAATCAGCTGCTGATACAGGGACAGAAAGAAAAGGCTGCATCTCTTTCTGTTAGGTTATTAAAATGAGTCCGACTAGATAATTAGATAAAACTAGGGCATGATATTTAAATTCAGTAAGGCTTTAAAAAGCTACATATACTTAACCTGTTTTACCTTCTATTCTCTCCCATCCCTCGTTCCTACACAGGTCAGTGTTTAAATAATATCTTACAACCATATGTGATAATCTAACTTTTTTCTGTTCTCATTGCTGTGTGTAGCAATAGAAAGTTGTTTCATCCAGCCCAAGATGACTGAATTTTTTATTTCCTGAGAGTGCATTATTTTTCCTCCTTTAGTGCTTTTCCTAGCAGGTATAAGGATCTCGCAGGAGAAGGTCAGATGTGAAGAAGCTAATGGTTATTTCTTTGCTGACAGTGGGATTAGGTGGGAGGAAAGGAAGGGTGGACATGGTGGGGTGGGAATGATAGCTGCTAGGTATATATTATCACAACAGGGCTTCACGGGTAAGAAACAAAACCATTATGTCAAAAGTAACACGAGGGTGGAAGATGGGGATGTCTGTCACATCCCGCAACCTGATTCCTTCTTTAATGCGTTTTTGGCCAGCTGTTGGGGTTGCGTCTCACAAGGCAACTCTGGTGTGCCTTACCTCCCTCATACATTTCTACCCATGAACTGCATCTTCAGGGGGCGGAGAGGTTGGTTGTTTCCTGTTTTTTAAACAGCGACCAAGGTTTTTGTCACATAGCTGTCCCCTGTGTTTTCTCCACAGGGCAGCTGTCCCTAGATTCTGGTCATGGTCCAGGATGCTCACCTCGGCTATGCGATCTGAGAAGCGCATGCTAGGCCGTGGGTTTTTCTCACTGGTGGTTCCTGCCTATGATTTAGCAGGTGCGATTTTTCTCCTAAGGAAGGACTAGAATTTATTCACTGCAGTAGAAGTTACCATCATAGGAAGTGGCACTGCCAGGCTACAATGGTGCTTTACTGTTGAGAAAATTTAAGTAAGTTCACGCTGATGATACCCATGGGCAAGGGAAAGACAGGATTCAGAGACTTTATGAAAATTCTTCTGCTCTTTTTTTTAAATTATTAAAATCATGCAAGATAAAAAAAAGGAGAAGGAGAGAAAGAGTGTAATGTGCTAAAAAGGGATGTTCCTAGGATTTGTCAGACCTCACGCTTCCTTTTCTCATTTATATATTGTGTTTGTAGCACTAGGTCTTCATTAAGTTACATGGATTTGTTATGAAGGTCAGGTCATACGTTATCACTGTAAACAGCTGTGCTTGAACAGCAGTTGGTGTTTATAACTAATGGGTATGTTATTATAGTAAGGTATGCGCTTAAAATGTAACTGCAGTATTTCTTCTTTAAAAGCACATCTTGAGTGCTAGGGATCTAATTCTGTAGCTTTAGTTCCAAGTAAATCTTTGCTATTCCAAAGATCAAGCACTTAATACTCACAAACTGCCTTTCAAAATATTAACGTCAGGAGCCAAGTAAATGGTTTTCTGCAATTCACGGACTCTCATACAAATCTAAGTTTTTCCAAAGCTCCTTTTCTGATGCTCACAATGAATCCAGCAGCTTTTTTGCCCACATGCTTTTGTTAAAACTATGTGCAGTAATTTTTACCTTTCTAACTCGCTCTGGCTGCAGTAAGGCGAGAGCCACCTGTAACCAGCTACCTCATCAGCAATGAACAACTAATACAACAGTTTGAATTTGCAGGGTCCTTGTAGTGTTTTATGTCTTGCAAGTGAGAGAGCCCCATTTCCACACGGCTGCATGTTTAAGAAACATTTTCTTTAGTCTACAAATCACAGGAAGATGTCTCAGCTTCTGTTACAAAGCTGCATTTAATGATATACAGACGATATCTTTGAGGTAACTTGATGAGCATGCTAAGAGCAGCTGAAAATAGTGAAAATCACCTTATAAAGCACTGTGGAGAGCACACCCATCTGCAGGTAATAAGCAATGGGAATATATCACTAAAACCTGCAGTATTTAAAAGAACGTGCTGATTTAAAAACAGAAGTTGTTTGATCAGTTTAAGGAGTCCCAGAACAGTCCTTGATTTCTGCACTGAGCTGCAGCAGTGTCGTACAGCGCATGGCCATGCTTTGTAAAATGCTTTCTTCTTACAATCAGTACAGTAGAAAGCACAACCTGCAAGTACAGCAAAGCCAATTTACTTGTAAATGTCTCAGTGAAACTTGAATTCGTATTTCAGCTCTAGTGCTCAGTTTTGCACTGAAATAATCAGCGATTCCTACATCAAAACAGTCAGCCTTCTCCAAGCTAAAGAAAAGCCAGGGAAATTATTCACAAATGTTTGCATGAATTCTAAATTGCTTTTCTATTCAAAAGCGTTCACACCCCTTTTGGTGATTAATCCATGAACATTTGTGCTAATGGACATCTGCCCACACAAATGTTTGGCTCTTCACTAAGTGACAACTTATTTTATTTGCAAATAAGGTATTGGTGCCCCAATAGGGCACTCACCATCATCCAGTCAAAGAGTAGGAAGAGTGCCATGTGATTTAGGTTTCTAATCTTATATAATGAGTTGTGAATAGGCAAAGATATAGTAGAATTAACAGTTGAGGAATACCACATGAGCAGAAATGTGCTCTGGCTGGGTGTTTGGCACTCAAAACAACTTAAAAAAAAAAAATCAGGCTGTTGTGAAAATGGGAAGAGAGCTGCATCAGATAAAATATTCCTGTAAGTAGTAAAACCTGTTGTAGCTGTATTACTACAGTCTGCTCTCAGCCAGGTCTGAAACTTGATGCCTTGAAGATTTAGAAGAGAATATAAGAAAAAGAGACTCTCGGAGCATATATACATAGTAAGGAACTGAAAAAATTATGTAATGGGTACACACCTAGTATGAACTTGCAGGCACACTACTGAAACTCTGAACCAAACTTCCCAAACTATTAATAGTTATTGTTGGGTTCCAAAAGGCAACATATATTCTGCAGCTTTTGGCCTCAGAATTGAGGAAGTGTTAGGAAAGCAGGCTTCTGGGGGGCTGGTGGTTTGTTTGGGTTGTTTTTTTNGTAATATCTCAGAGCTGTTTTCTTAGCTATTGATTTTTCAGGTGGCACTCTTTGATATTTAACCAACAGCTTCAGGAAAGTGCTCTTTTCACCCAAGTGGCAACTAGGACATAGGACAAGTGTTTTGAGAGTATTCCTCTTTTCCTGTACTAGAAACATATAGCAAACCTGAATCTTTACAGCTTTGGGCTTCAATGAAGAGAAAGAAATGGAGTCAGGGATTCCTTATTAAAGCAGTGGAAACGACTATTTAATTTGCCACCTTTCTCTCAGTAGGATCTCTTTTGACACACAGCATTTAAGACCTCTCCAGCAGGCCCCAGTTACTTTAACGAGCAGCATAAAAGACCACCATTTCAGTGATAAGAAACTGTGGTCTGTTCTGTTGATGTGTGTCTGTTATGTTGTGGCTTAAAGGAATCATTGAAGACCAGTAACACAGACAGAGCAAACACTGATTTGCTTTGAGGAGGTGCAACTGCTTAAAATGGAAGTAAGCTCTACCTACTTAAAGATGATGTTCCTGCTAGTTTGTATGCGTGGGAGTATGGTCCAGGAACATCTCTAGATGCAAACATCTAGCAAAAAATCTGTCTGTCCCTAAGGAGCTGGATATCTCAGTTTATATGCAGGACAATTCAAACTAACAGACTTGTAGGAAATGAGCAAAAAAAGCATTGGCCAGTGTGCCAGTCCAGGGGCACAGGAAATAGGCTGCCTGGCCACTCTAAAACTTTTGATAATCTTTGCAAGAAAAGAAGATTTTAAAGAAAAACTTCAAAAGTGGTATTGGTTGGCAGGCATCTCCAAAAGTTTTCACCTCAGAGTGGTGAGTAGCTATTTGAATGCAACAGCTGAAGACTTACTTGCTCAATAAGGTACAATAAGCAACCAACTGATGATTGCATACATATCTGTGGGAAAATGCCAAGTTGAAATCCTTTTCTGGTTCAATTTGAGACATGAGTTTGGATTGTTCTGAACAAATGCATGCTCTGTCTAATCCATGGAAAATGACCCTGTCTAGCAGAAGTTTTAGTTTCAATGACTCAACATCTTCAGAATAAAAAGTATCTTTTTCATCAATGCTTCATCACAGAATTTTCAGCTGTAAGTCTGAGCTTATTGGTCATTCTGTAAGTACATCCAACAAATAATAGCTTTAAAACTTACAGTTTTCAGTGACCAGCTGTCAAGGAGCAATTCTTTCTCCTGAGGCAAATCAGATCTTTACAAATTGATGTGCTCAAATGGTTGCCTTATAGATACTCTAGTACCATTTAATTGCGTTCTTGATTGATTTCAGATGTCAGGAAAGGTCAGGCCTAATCAGTATTTGGGTGGGGAAACTCCCAAGAAGCCTGACACAGAGCAGGTTGTGGTGATCCGGCATACAGGACTTGCACCCCATGGCTATCTCCCAGCAAGGGCTGGTAAGTAGAACTTTCTGTTCCAAGATCTTGTAGTCTCTACTGCTCCTGCAGTGCTCTTTGTTATCGTTAGGATATTAGCTGTCATACCTTAATCAAACTTCCACTGAGAAACTACAGCAGGCCTAATTCAGCCCAGGTTGAAATAGTCAAACTGACTTTAGTGGAAGCAGAATGAAATTATAAACCTAATAGTTCCCACTTAATTTCATTTTGAGAGATAAACTTTGCTTTTGTCTTCAGTCATTGGGTAGCATTATGTCCCTTTAAATGGCTCCACTCTCCTACCCCAGAAGTAATCACAGTTGTGTGAGAGATGAAGTTGTTTCTTTGCCATATACAGCATATGATGTGCTCACGTCACTGCGTGAGAAGTTCGAGGCTAGTGTACCACCATCACTATTCCTATTGTGGACACGATATCCTCCCAGCCTGCAGCAGCCCCGTTAGCTCTGTTTCAGTTGTGATAGGAAAGAAACACAAACGGCAGCTCAGAGAAAGCAAAGGAGTAATTACTATTCAGCCTGTCTGATTATGCCAGCAGCATTTGCAATGTTCTGCTCAATGTATTTAGCAGTGAAGTTGGTGGACTGTTTAGCTCGTTCTCACTTCACCTCTGTGAAGCTGCCTTCAGTACATGCCTCTTTAACATATTTAAATTAATATCCACTAATGGCCTATATAAAAGAGTGTAAGAGGCAAAATGGATGCTGGCCCAAGCCAGCATGTCTGCTTTTGTGTTACGGTCCTATGCACAACGAGAGTTGGACAAGCAGTTTTCTCACGTCTTCCTTTTTTGCCAGCCCTTATTTTGGTGGGTGTTCTTTGTCAGCCATTTCTTTTCCTTCCTGCCCACTGCACAAACCCGGTATTGTGTAATGCGCAATGAGGAACAAGGGTAGCACAGGCTGCTCCTGCGTGCCCCCTGCCACTCCGCTTCTCTTGTTCATTAAAAGCTCCTATTGACTTTAAATCCATTCCACAGGGCTTTGTGATGACAGAAATTTGCCCAGAGACAATTTGGCTGCGTTTTGTTTTCAGACTTCAAAGAATCTTGTTCTTGTATGTGTAGTTCAGACAGAATTATTGATAAAGTTGGAGTGGGATTAACACAAAGTGCTGCTGGGACCACGGCTGTAAACTCTGAACCTGTGATATGTCATGGAACATCAGGGTTTGTATCTGACCTTTACAGCTCCTCAAATCTTTATGAATTTGAGACCAAATCATATATGTATTGTTTGTTTTCAACTTTCTGCCTGTTTAAGGATTTCAAATTTTACACCGAGAGTTTTGTGTGCATCTTTTACTACAGGAACTTCAGCCTGAGGAAGCTCATCACATCTAAGACCTTTAACATGTAAGAACAAGCATTACCCTTATATCGTATTATCTTTATTTTATTATATATAATAGTATGGATATTGTCTATGCAAAGCATTACCATGTTCTGAAAAGCTGGAAGCCTTTTTGGAAGCCAAGTAAGTTTCCATGCCTGAATTTTAGTTTGTAAGTAGCATTGGCCAGATTAGATGGCATTTTACCTAGCAAAATATTTTCAGCATTTGAATCAATAGTCAAATCTGAACAACTAGAGTGGGAATGGGGGGAGGGCTGGATTAAATTACTTTAAAAATTTAACTTTAAAATGAAAGTTACGGATGTTTTGAAAATAGTGAAATGGCACTTGAGCACTCTGAAGGTCTTTTGAAAAGTTCTTAAATGGGATATGTATTCACACCAACTCTTTCCCAGAAAAAAAAAAAAATTGTTTNCCTTAGAATAAATAGCACAAAGCATTTGCTGCAGCTTGGGGGGGGAGGGGAGGGGAGGGGACAGAATGGGGAGGGGGAAATTTTCTTGGGGTTTATTGTCTCAGAAGATTTTCACTGTGAAGTCTTGCTAGCTGGATAGCTTTAAGAGAAAGGTTTACTGTAGTAGCCAGACACACTTTTGCCCACACTTATCTTTAAGTCCACAAGGCTTCTCCTGTGATGACATTTACATGGTTTACTTGAATATTTTCAAAATCCAAAACTTT